>VWZI01007258.1:423203-460368 GCA_013396835.1 Psilopogon haemacephalus | reverse complement strand
CCCCCCCCCCCCCCCCCCCCCCCGCGCAGTATAATATTCTCCATATAGTGTTATACTTTGAACTATAAGAAAATACAATTTCATTTTTCCTGACTTTCAAAATAAAAATCCGTGTTCTAGTGAGTTTACTTTACTGAGGGAGGGATCCACTCTAACACAGTACATTAATTTTGGCACCCAATATGGGGCCCAAACTTGGTTTGATTTTTTTTTTAATTGATAATCAGTATAAGGAAATTGAGGAAAAATGAATTTGTTTGGTATACTGTGGTCCATTATTGCTTCTGTCTTGACTTTATCATTTCAGCAGTGCTTTACTACTATGGTGCAATATCATGTGTGCTCCTTTTTTGCTAAGATGGTTTGGAACTGGGTAAAAGCTGTGATAGCAAAGGTTGGAAACTTTGTTATGGATGTTTTAGGGTTTAGGCATATAGCTGAAAGCATGCCATATGCTATGCTGGTGTAAGACTAAGAGTTACTTGGGAGAGTTGAGTTATCCAGTGGCTTGCCTGATATGTTTGAATTTGATGTGCTGGGCTGCTATTGCTGGTCTTATTGTAGTTTGGAGAAGAGAGAAATGCAGGAATAAACAGGCTACGAGTGAGGTGTTTTCTTTCTCTGGAGGCAGTAGCAGGGAGTTAGGGGTTAAAGATGCAGTCTGCAAGCAAAGCAGGGGAGGGAAGGCCATAGCACCAGGCAAAGAGATTGCTTGCTGAGTGGCAAAATATCCTGCCTTGGAACCTTTGAAAGAAGAAAAAAATAGTTGGACATGCCCCATATCCCACTGACACAGAAGCATGGAGTCAGGAAACTATCTGGTTCCCATTAGTACTGAATAGAATGGAGGAAAATAAGGGTAGAAGCGGGGGAACTCCAGTGGTGGCAGCACCTGATTTGGCTGCAAATGGTGTGGGCTATGGCAAAGTCCCTCAGATGGATAAAGTTGAGGAGCTTGTTTGCAGAAAAAGCAGCTCGAATATTTTGATCAGTAGAAGAATGCCTGACACCAGAGCATCTGTCATTAAAGGGGCTGCTGAGGCAAAGGTTCTCCTGCCTGCAACCAGGGGACTGGCAGCTGTACCAAAGGATGTGGTGGAGTCCCCAGAGGGCGAGCCTGGAAATGCCATTGAGCCTGCCAGTTCTGTTGCTTCTGCTTTAGCCCTGCTTGTTTCTGCTGAGCTTGCTGTTGCTGCTGTGAGAAAGGTTCTCTCTGCCTCAATCCCAATTCCACCACCACATAAGGAACAGAGCCATCCAGCCAATGGAAGGCACATCACAGATTAAGCCATGTCTTACTCTAAGCAAAGAAGTTCAGACAGATAGCAGTGAGCAGGAAGATTTGAATGGAAGGGTTATGATCTCCATTGCTCCAGTTAGAACAAGTTAAAAACTGGCAGCTAGTTTTGGGGGCCACAATAGCTCAGATGATGATGGGGATAATCCAGAGCAAGGTAATCCCAAGGAGGAAACTGTTAAGGACACTTTTGCTGCTGTTGAGTGGCTTCAGAAATTTGCGCAACTCATGAAGCAAGGGCAAGAGGATCTAGGAGAGGCTAAATCTACCATTGTGAAGGCTAGTACCCCTGTGGGTAAAAGGAATGGAAAGGCTATTGCTAAGAGAAAACATACTCAGGAAATGGATGATAGTGATGATGAAGAGAGAGCCCCATTATCAAGGAAGGAGGTCAGGCATATTAGACAAGATTATATCTGGAAAGAGTGAGAATGGTTGAGTTGGTTGAACAGATGTTGGGATGGAGATATGGGTATCGTAGAAATAAACCCCTGGAAAGTGAGGCAGTTGGGAGTTTTTTTAAGAGACAATGGCATAGATAAACATTTAGGACATCTTAATGGCAATTCTAACCTCTGGTCACATGTGTTGACAGCTGTGGTACTACAGTATGCCAACAGGGATGACTTGCACTGGAGACTTTCACACTGAAATATGGTTGAACAGGGAAGTTCAGTGCTTGCAAGAGATGGCCATAAGAGAGCTAATCTATGGATATCATAAAACAGAGAACCCAAATGTGGTACCATTGAGCTGTGCTCTCCTAAAGAAACTTACTCAGCTTGCTCCTTCTAATTATGCCCATATATTGGCAAGTAAAATGGTGGGAAAAAATGATAAAGAAACCCCTCTGACTGTTGGTGAGTTTGCTGATCAGATGAGGCAGATGGACAACAGCCTCATGTTTAATGCCATGGTGCCAGCTCTAAATACTATAACCAAAGAGATAAAAGATGGCATGAAACAGCTTAAGGAGGAATTTAAACCTCCATATCTCAGTTGGTGAAGAACAATGACCTTTTCTCTTTCCCATCAGAGTGGGTACATGTCCTGGCCATCAGAGATAGGCGTCCTCCCAGGAGACCAATTCAAACTAACTCACTTAGGAATAGACCACAACAGTCATGTGGGTCTCTGGGTAATTTTACATGACCAATTCAGTGAAAAGATGGATAAGTGGGATAGAAAACCTACCTCACTTCTCCTGAAAAGAGTCAGGGAGATGCAAAATGAGTAGTTGCCTCGATTTCCCCAAATGACTCAAACTGTTCTGGTAATGATTCAGATAATACCATTAAACACTGTGCCAATTGTATTTGCAATGGTCAGCATTAGGGGGGCCCTGCCTCTTACCAGGCAGAGGCCAGAGACCAGGAAGATAACAGAATATACTGGAATGTATATATTAGATGGCCTTGTACCTTGAAGATTCAGAATATAGGGCTCTAGTTGACACAGGTGCTTAATGTACATTGATGTCCTCAAATCATAAAGGAATGGCATCTATTACTATTTCTGGAATTACACAAGAGTCTCAAGAATTGACAAGGTCGGAGGCAGAAATAAGTTTAAGTGAGGGACTGGCGAAGACATTCCATTGTAACAGGTCCAAATGCACTTTGCATTTTGTGGGTTGACTTTCTGAGAGAAGGGCACTTCAGAGATCCCAAAAGTTATAAATGGACCTTTGGAATAGCAACTGTAGAGGCGGTTGGAGACTGATTGAAGTTGTGCACTAAGCCTGAGCTCTCAGATGAGTCTGCAGTTGTTTGATGGCATAATATAGAGGATGTGAAGTTGCCAATTGCCACTCTAACTGTACATCAAAGGCCATATAGAACAAACCGTGACTCTTTGGAGCCCATACATGATCTGATTCGTCGTCTGGAGCACCAAGATGTCATTAAAAATACCCATTCACCTTTCAACAGTCCAATATGGCCTGTACGAAAGACTAATGGAGAATGATGATTGACAGTTGACTTCTGCGGCCTGAATGAAGTAACTCTGCCCATGAGTTCTGCTGTGCTAGACATGTTAGAACTCCAGTATGAACTGGAATCCAAGGATGCCAAATGGTATGCAACCATAGATGTTGCTAATGCTTTCTTCTCTATTCCAACAGCAGAAGAATGCAAGCCTCAATTTGCTTTCACCTGCTGGGTGATTCAGCATATGTTTAACCATTTACCCTGGAGTGGAAGCACAGCTCCATGATCTGTTATGCAGTGATCCATGATGTGTTAGAGAAAGGTGGCACTCCAGAGCATCTGCAGTTCATTGATGACATCATTGTCTGAGTGAACACAGTAGAGGAAGTTTTCAAGAAAGGCTACAAAATAGTTGTCATTCTGTGAAGGCAGGTTTTGCCATAGAGCAGACAAAGTGAAAGAACCTGCTAGAGAGATTCAATTTCTGGGAACTCTTTGGCAAGATGGTTGCCCCCACATCCTGCTGGATGTGATAAAGTTTACACCATGGCAAATCCTACGAATGAGAAGGATTATCTTTCCTAGGAACAGTTGGACTTTGGGTTCCACACATCCCTGGATACAGTTGAATTGTAAAACCTTTATATGACGTGACTCGAAAGAGGAACAACTTTAAGTGGGGACCTGAACAACAAGCAGCTTTTGATCAGATAAAGCAATGGGTTTGGGACCCATTCAAACTGGTTCAGACATAAGAACACTCTGTACATGTCTTCAAGTGATAATGGTCCAACCTGGTGCCTATGGCAAAGAGCCCCAGAAGAAACATGTGGTCGACCACTTGGTTTCTGGAGTAGATACAGGGGGGTCAGAAGTAAACTATACACCAACAGAGAAAGAGATCCTTTCTGCTTATGAAGGAGTAAAAAATGCTTCTGAAGTAATTGGAACAGATTCTCAACTTCTTTTAGTTCCTAGATTACTGTTTTTGAACTGGATGTTTAAAGGAAAGGAGTCAACCGATGTTACCTGGTCTAAATGGATGGCTCTCGTAATGCAGCAAGCATGCATGGGGAGTTTTGAAAGACCTGGCATAGTGGAGATGATCACCAACTGGCCAGAAGGCACAAACTGTATAATCCTCCAGAAGAGAGAGTAACTCAGGCAGAGGGAGCTCCTTCTTACAGCAATTTGTCAAATGAACAGAGGAACTATGCTTTATTCACAGATGGTTCCTGTCACCTTGTCGGAAACAAGCAAAAATAGAGAGCTGTAGTTTGGAGCCCTGTGCGAGCAGTGGTTGAAGCAAGAGCTGGAGAAGGGAAATTGAGCCAGTTTGCAGAGGTAAAGGCTATTCAACTTGTTCCTGATGTGGCTGAGTGTGAGAATTGGCCCATGCTTTACCTCTATACTGATTTGTGGATGGTGGCCAATGCCTTATGGGATTGGCTAAAGGACTGGAAAAGAAATAATTGGCAATGGAAAGGAAAGCCAATTTGGGCTGCTGACTTATGGCAGGACATTGCTACCCATCTAGAGAAAATGCCTGTAAGAGTACGACGCATAGACACTCACATGCCCAAGAGTAAAGCCACCAAGGAACATCAACATAACCATCAGGCAGATTTGGCTGCCAAATTGTTGCAAACAGATGCAAATTGTAACTCGGATCTGGACTGGAAACATTGAGGTGAACTGTTCTTAGCTTGATGGGCCCACAATTCCTCAGGACATCAAGATAGAGATGCTACCTACCAGTGTGAATGGGATAGAGCAATCAACATATCCATGGACGCTATAACACAAGTCATACACAACTGTGATATTTGTGCCGCTATTAAACAAGCCAAGCATCTGAAGCCCTTGTGGTATAGTGAGCAATGCACAAAGTACAAATATGGTGAAGCATGGCAGATTGATTACATTACCTCATCCTCAGACTGGCAAGCAATACATGCTGACCATGGTAGAAGCAAGCACTGGATAGCTGGAAACCTATCCAGTTTCCCATGCTACTGCATGTAGCACCATTCTCGGCTTGGAAAGACAAATCATGTGGCAACACGGTGTTCCAGAGCCAACTGAATCAGACAATGGCACTCATTTTAGGAATAACCTCATAAAAACTTGGGCCAAAGAGCACAGCATTGGGTTGATATAACCACATCCCCTATTATGCACCTGCCTCAGGCAAGATTGAGCATTATAATGGTTTGCTGAAAACAACTTTAACAGCACTGGGGGAAGGAACCTGAAAGAATTGGGAGAAACATCTAGGCCAAGATACCTGGGTAGTGAACAGTAGAGGTTCTAGCAACTGAGCAGGGCCGACTCATTCAGATTTGTTACAAAAAGCAGAAGGTGACATGGAAGTCTGCTTGGGTATTCTCCCCTTCAGGGGAGGCTCTGCCTGTCTGAGGGTTGATTTCTGCTGAAGGACCTGGCCATGCCTACTGGGTTATGGAAGAGAATGGTGAAATACAATGTATTCCACAAAGGAACTTGACATTAGCAGAAAGAATATAGCTATAAGTTGTTACAAGTCTTTTGCAGATAATTGTGGTGCCCATAATACCCATGAAGAACTCATGGTACATAAGCATGAACCCCGTGAGTACTGAGTCTTGCTCCATCCCATTTGCTGTAGAAATCATCTGGCTGTTTCTTGAAACCTCTGAGCTAGCCAAGACATGAGACATATGGAAATAAGGAAATGGATGTCTGGGAATTGAAGAAAATGCCTGAAGCCTGGATGACTACCATTCATGACACTGATGTTGTCCCTATTTAGATGGAATGATTTGATGCGCCAATGGGAATTATATTAAAGGGTGGATTGTGGCTGTTTGAGGTAGATTTCTAGGTCAGACATAAAAAAACCCAAAACAACTTAGAAATGGAAGCCCTGAGTGGAGAGGTGAACATTCTAGGGATAGGCCATATAATAGCAACAATGGATAAGCTAATATAATTTCACTGGAGCATCAAGAGCTTCATGTGTGGAAGCACAGCTTGTCCCTTCCCCTTGCTGCTTCTGCTGTGCCCACTGATATCTTCCACCACTGCTGTTTTGGCTGCTTCTGCTTTTTGCCACTTTGCCACCACTTGACCCCTTCCCCACCCTCTTTAAGGATTTTTTTTTTTCCTGTAGTAGCATATTCATAGAATCATAGAATCATAGAATGGTTTAGGTTGGAAGAGACCTCAAAGATCATCCAGTTCCAACTCCCCGCCATAGGCAGGGACACCTCCCACTAGATCAGTATGCTCAAGACCTCATCCAACCTGGCCTTGAACACATCCAGGGAGGGAGCAGACCTCCCTGGGCAACCTGTTCCAGTGCCTCACCACCCTCACTGTGAAGAATTTCTTCCTAACATCCCATTTAAATCTCCCCTCTTCCAGTTTAAACCCATTCCCCCTCGTCCTGTCATTACAAGACCTTGCGAACTGTCCCTCCCCAGAGGGACTTACACAGTTATATTTAGCTTAAACTATAAAAAAATACAAGAAAAAACTATAAGAAAATACAATTTCATTTTTCCTGACTTTAAAAAAAATCTGTGTTGTAGTGAGTTTACTCTACTGGGGGAGAAACATGCTCTAACCTAGTACAGGGGAAGAAACTGAGTGACAGAGAGGAAGGATGAAGCTGGCAAGAATGAGACAAAACCTTGAAAACACTGGGATACAATAACGGCAAGGCAGCATGATGCTGCTTTGGACATTCAGAAGAGAGGACACAAACGTCACAGTTACAAAGAGAAATCCAGAGCAGGAAAATACAACGAATAATCTCTGCCTCCTCTGGGGTTTCCTGTTGCATCATTTCAATTTTTAAATGACATAAAAATACTTCTAATAACCAGAGAAACACTTAAAAATTAAGAGACACTTGTTCCAGTTAATATGTCTGAACAGTGCGAGCATGCACACATACATACATGAAAATCACCCAAAAAAAAAGTTTCCCCCGGGAGGTCGTTATTATGCAAAAATTACTCTAATTAGGTCATGAATATATTAGGCTGTTTTCAGTGCCAACAACAGCAGGGTGAAAAAAAGAGAGAGAACTGAAAATGTGACATGCATACACTCCCAGTGTGGTTAGGGCAACTGGCTTCCAAAATGTCGTAACGAGATAAAAAGGTCACCCTGTAGGGAGGTAATTGGTAGAGCACTCTACAGCTGATTAAAGGGACCTTTTTTCTTGGAGTGGGAGGAGGGGGTGGTGGTGATAGTGTTAATGTAGGAATTCCCCTGACAAAATATGTGATCTTAGTCAAACATCTGCTTTTAGGACAATCACAAATTAAAAGAAAGAGGCTGACAGCCTTCACATCCCATTGAAGCAGATGCATTTCTTTGATAACACCTGGAGTTAACATGTTTTAAGATGACATTAAAGGCTGAGGGTATTTTCCCTGTTCAAATACAAGAGCTCTCATTTGCCTAGTTCCCATCACAGCTACTGCTCAGACACTGCCCAGGTTGCATCAGCAAGAAGTAAATGCTTTTAATGAGCCAGTATTGGCTGGGGAAACAGTGCAGAGGAAAACTGCTTCTTCAGCCTCTCCTCTTCCTACCAAATACCAAGTGCTGACAGGCTCCCACAGGCTGAAGTAACACAACTCCCGGATTGGTGTGCAAGAAAGAACAGCAGGAGGGCTCAGAAATACCAGTCACAAGCACTCCTCATAGAAAAATATAGAGAAGCTGGTTTTGGATGGATCAAAAACTACTCTTAAAAGCTGTGTTAAATAAGATGTCATTTAAATTATTGGTGCCATATGTAAAGGCTTTTTTCTTTTTTTTTTTTTNCATATGTAAAGGCTTTTTTTTTTTTTTTTTTTTTTTTTTTTGTTTGTTTGCACAGACTGATAGGCTGGCCCTGCCTTTGGGCCCAGGACTGTAGATGACACCCTATAAGTAGGCAGTGATAAAAGGAGGAGAAAGCAGGCAGGAGAACAGGCATGGCTGCTCATGGGAAAAAGCACAGCCACAGCAGGGAGCTGGGTGCACTGATTTTAAAACTCTGTTGGGAATCAGTTCAGTTTTATATCTGCCTCTGGCTCCTCAGCCTGAAGCACTCCTTTCTCTGTCTGACAGAGTTTTGCCTTGGCACAAGCTCTGATTTTGCTGCTGATGGCTACTGGCACTTTCCTTTGCTTAGAAGAATGATCAGTTACATGCAATGCTGAATGTACAAGCTTTCCCAAACACCACCACCTATGGAGCTGAGCTATTGGCAGCAGAAACGGAGAAATGCCTGACACTGAACATGTCTCAGGCAGCTTAGCATTGACCACCCTTTCCTTCCAGCAAGGCCTGGGAAAAATATAGAAACAGTGAATACAAGTTACTCCTGGGGAGATTCCAGTTGGACTGTAGAATTTTTTTCACCATGAGAACAGTTAGATATTGCAAGAATCTTTCAAGGGAAGCAGTGGCCTACATTGGGCAGTTTTAAGACTCAGCTTGACAGGGTACTGGGCCACCTTATTTAATCTATACTACTACCTAGAAAGGTGAGACTAGGCTATCCTCGGAGTCTCTTCCAACCTGTCATTCTGTGATTCTGCTACCATTTTGTCTGTAATGAAAGATTTAAAATCACACAGTATGGGCTTGAGCTTTAAGGTGCTGCATAAAGGTGCTATGTTTTAAATGTCCCAGGCTTAAGCCTCCCTTTTTTTGATTTACAGCTAAGGAAGGTAACTGTTAGATTGACGTGCTTCTTTTACCACCTACCAAAAGCAGTGTATATTGAAAACAACCTCAGAGTTAGCAGTTTTGGTCTACGGTACCTGAGGAAAAAAATTTCAAATACACTTTGAGTACAGCTGGGTAACATTCCCATCCAGTGAGAAATATTGACATTTCAACATCCATTCTCATTCCCCAGCAAACTGAAAAGCTGAAATTAAACATGTATTGAACTGAGTCAAAATAAAACATTTGGCTCACTTCTATAAAATTAAGTTTTATGATTTAGGTTGAACTGACAATAAAATGAAGTCTTTCATTTCAATTTCCCAAAAGAAAGTTTCAATTTTGTAAAAAAAAGTGTCTTTTCCCAGAAAATCATTCCCATGATACATTTCAGCTGCCTGCAATTTTCAGTGATACAGAAAACAGCCACTGAAACTCCCTACAATATAGTACTATTCACTGGAGCCCATGTAACACTTAAAAATGTACTAGTAAACAAATAAATAAACCCTCTCATTCTCTAGACTCTCCTAACATCTAGGACCAGAACTTAGTAGTTAAAAAAAAAAAACAAAAAAAACTGTAAGACATGACAAACTTCTGCAAACAGAATGGCCCAAATGCAATTCATGATTTAAGGCAGGATTTGTAGTCACTACTGAAGCTTTAATTTCTTAAAAAAAACACAAACCCAACATTATTTTATTTTTCCTTGCAGAGTTAACACAGTAAAAAAATTCAGAGAGTAGTTTGTGAGATGCAGAGGCTTTTCATTTCTTTCAAAACCACACCATTCGTAAATTTAGGCTACTTTAACAAAATGTGCCACTCATCCCTACATCACTGTTAAGGCATTTCATATGTTTTAATTACCATACATAATCCTCAATGCTTTTGTAACTTATGCACTTATTACCACATCATTTTAGCTTTCCAAAATATTATCTATACATTATCTTAGAAAATCCTTTTGAGGGAAAGAATATTTCTCTCATGTTATGTGGGTAGGAAACACAGGGAAAGAAATAAAGACTTGGCATTGCAGCCATACTGCAAGTCTGGTGCAAAGAAAGTAGTTGAGCCCTTGCATTTTTTATTTTTCTTTTTTGTGTGTTTGGGTTTTGTTGTTTTATTTGGTTTTGGGTTTTTTGCTTTGCTTTGTGTTTTTTGTTTGTTTGGTTGGTTGGTTGGTTTGGTTTTGTTTTCCCCCTAAGAATAGAAATTAGGAGGAAATTAAAAGAGGGCATGTAGGCCTAAACCCTTTGGAATGGAGACATCTCTCACATCTGCTTCCTGCTCTTTTAGCACCTCTACAGAGGTTTCAATCAAACTCCTCCACTTCTATATGCAAAGCAGAAGCACGTTCTAGAAAATAGAGGTACACAAGCACACCAACTGGAATGCAAATGCTATGGGGATGCTGACAATATTTCAGAACTGTGGGACAGGCAGAAGGACTAAGAAGCCTATGGCAGAAGCAGAAGAAATGACACTGGCTCGTTTCCACTTGCTTAGACCTGGTTACTTACACACTGAACCCTGACAGATCTGGCAGGCAAAGGAAATAGGTTTTATTTATACACAAATGTAGACTCTTCTAATTTATGTTTCAGTGTTGCTTTGTAGAAAATACTCAATACAGCAGTTAAAATATTTGGCAACTTATTTTTCTAACTGAGAAGCTAGCCATGTCATCCACTGATAGCAATCACTTTCATTTGAACAAGAACTGAATCCACACCACCCTGCTGTACCTCTGCCAGCAGTTGTATGCAGACTACATCAATGATTGAAAGAGAAAAATCCTCTGTTTCTCTGATGAGATGAAACAATACCACCCTAAGGGACAACTCCTCATTTCTTGTGCAAGGCTTTGTGCCTTGTGTCCCAAAGGGCGTTCAGCACCTTCCAATATTTGCTCTGTGAAGTGTCACACAAAATCCTGGGCATATGCAAGCACTGCTACTTGCTCTAAATATTGATACAGCACCTCTAAAGAGGTCAGGTGGACAGCACAGAGGTCAGCACAGAGGACAGGTGGATATGGAACCTGTTCATCCATATATACTGTGGAGTTCATGTTTTACCAGGGAGACATAGATAGGATATTAGAAAAAAAATTATTTGCTGAAAGAGAGGTCAGGCATTGGAACAGGGCGCCTGGGGAGGTGGTGGAGTCACCATCTCTGGAGATGTTAAAAAAACAGGTAGATTTGTCATTCTGGGGCATGGTTTAATGGGCTTGGTGGTGTTGTGTTGACAGCTGGACTTGATGATCTTACAGGTCTTCTCCAACCTCAATAATTCTATGGTTCTTCAACATCCCAATGCAATAATTCTTTACATCTGTGTTGCAGAACACCAATTTCTCCACTTCTTTGCAGAAAAAAAGACAATTGTGATTCTCCTCCATTCAAGACCACCAAGACAGCACAATGTCCACCTGGAGACCAGTGACAAGTGACATCCCTCAGGAGTCAGTGCTGGGACCAGTTCTGTTTGACATCTTTGTCAGCAACATGGACAGAGGAATCATGTGCACCCTCAGCAAGTTTGCAGATGACACCAAGCTGTGTGGTACAGTTGACTTGCTAGAGGGCAGGGATCCATCCAGAGGGACCTGGACAGGCTGGAGAGGTGGGCCCAGGCCAACGTCATGAAATTCAACAAGGCCGAGTGTAAGGTTCTGCAGTTGTGTTGGTGCAATCCCAAGCACAACTCCAGGCTGGGTGGCAAATGGCTGGAGAGCAGCCCTGAGGAAAAGGACCTGGGGGTCTGCGTTGATGAAAAGCTCAACATGAGCAGGCAGTGTGCACGTGTGGCCCAGACAGCAACTGTGTACTGAGCTGCATCAAGAGCAGTGTGGCCAACAGGGTAAGGGAGGGCATTCTCCCTCTTTGCTCTGCTCTTGTCAGACCCCACCTGGAGTACTGTGCACAGTCTGGAGCCCCCAGCACAAGAAGGACGTCGGAGTGAATACAGAGGAAGGCCACAAAGATGCTCAGAGGGCTGGAGCACCTCTGCTATGAGGACAAGGTGAGAGAGTTGGGGCTTTTCAGCCTGGAGAAGAGAAGGCTTGGAGAAGACCTTGTACTAGCCTTCCAGTATCTGAAGGGGGCCTACAGGAGGGCTGGGGAGGGACTATTTACAAGGTCTTGTTACGACAGGACAAGAGGTAATGGGTTTAAACTGGAAGAGGGGAGATTTAAATGGGATATTAGGAGTAAGTTCTTTTCAGTGAGGGTGGTGAGACACTGGAACAGGTTGTCCAGGGAGGTTGTGGCTGCTCCCTCCCTGGGGGTGTTCAAGGCCAGGTTGGATGAGGTCTTGAGCATACTGATCTAGTGGGAGGTGTCCCTGCCTATGGTGGGGGGTTGGAACTGGATGATCTTTGAGGTCTCTTCCAACCTAAACCGTTCTATGATTCTATAAGAGAGTAAAAAGAATCCCTATGGTGTTTGGCATCTCAGTATTGCTTTGTTAAACAATAATTATTCCATAAAGAATGTAAAAGGAAATAAATTGGACAGGCTTATGAACCACTAGAGTGTGCTGGTACCTTGTGATATCTTGTCTGTCTAGCTCCATCTTGCCTGTCTTCTCCATCATCTGTTGTTTCATGATTTAAACTAGATAGAGACTCTCCAAGATAGGGAATACTTTTTGTTCTCTCCTGTCCATTTAAGTCTTTGTGAGCAGTAATATTGACAGCTTTTGAAAGCACACATAAAAGAGAGCATTTGTTATCTATTAACAATGTTGTTATGAGACTGCCTGTGCTGTGCCATTGCCCTGGGCACCTGGGATTTCATATTGCTGACATGCAATTTACATAATTAAAGTATACAAAGAACATAGAGGCAAGAGCTATACTGAATACCCCAAGAGTGGACATTTTGGACTGAAATAATGAAAACTGGCAGGCTTTCTACAAAGATCTAACAGGTATATTTCCGGCTAATTCCAAGCTAAAAATGAAGAGAGTTGCTCCCTTCACAGACAGAAACAGAAATCTAAATCGAGGTGACCCCTGTTTTGTTCCATCACTAAATCACAGGCTATAAATGGGCTATCATGTTTCTTCTGCTCATCTGCAGCTACAGAAGCCTTTGCAGCTTGCCTGCACAGGTTCTACACCTCATACTCTGCCTCCACTTCTCTGCCATGAGGTGACTGATAACTTGTGTGACATCATCCACCTGGGTGAAACAGCTACAACACTGTGATTGCATAGCTCCTTTTGTGCACACCATTCTGAACAGCTTTCCAGAGTTTAGAAAGAAAAGACCACCATGACCCCGAAAGAGCATTAAATAATAAAAAGACTATAGAAAGGGAAAGACAAAGTGGGCCAGTCAGGAAAGAATCAGAGGGATAATCTGAGATAAGACCTGAAATGAAACTGTAAGTCGACAAGTGGGAAAACTATAAAATGGCTAATCTAGATAAGATCAGGAGTGAATTTACTGAGGGCAGAGAGCTAAAGGGATGAACTTCTTGGTTCTATACTAGCTAGTGCTGCAGAGATGTAGCTCAGCCTCCCCCACAATGGCTGCTTCTGCCATCAATGTTTTCTGAAAAGGACGAGGCTCTCTAGTGAAACAGTTAATGGCGTTTCATTGGCACTGGTCTCAAAATTCTGCATTTTATGCATTTGTGGACACCAAAAGTGAAAGAAAAAAAGGGCCACAAATGACAAATAATATATTAAAAACACACCTAAAAAAGTGCACACTTTTTTTTTTTTTTTCTCCAACATTTACCAACTATTTGTCTGCATCTGATTCTCTTTGGTATTCCTTTACACACCTAATGAAATCCTATTTAACCATGAAAGTAAAAATAGATACAGATCATAACTGTACTTCTGAAGAACTGAGCTCCAGCATCATAAAGACTGAAAAAATCCTTGGGGGTTTGAAAATGAAATGTAATTTCCAATCTATTCATCTAATTCTGAAAATAAAAAGACAAAGCTTCTCACTACACTCATGAGTTGTGTCTTTACTGATGGCTTAATCCAGCCCCTATCACAGAATCATGGAATTGTTTTGATTGGAAAAGACCTAAGATTGTAGAGTTAACCAATACCTAACTCAAAGCAAGTCTAAACCATGCCCCTCAGCACCACATCTCTGTGTCTTTTAAACACAAGTTAAGGAGAACTCCAAAATCTGATTAAGTTGTATCCTCAGGACACTCAGTCTCCAAAGTCCTTCTTCCGCTAGATAGATGCACATATAGCCCATTTCCTCTACTAAGAAATTTTAATAGCATTTCCACCTCAGGGCCCAAAGCTAAGAGGAAAGTTCCTGCTAGTAATGCCCTGAGATCACAGCCTAGTTGTATAAATAATGGATGTTAGAATAATTCTGAGGACTGGAGTTACAGCAAATATTCCTATTGCTACACTGGATAAACATACCATATATTTTCCTCTCTTTGGCAAATAGGAAGCACTACATTTCACAATCATAATCACTTCAGCCCTTCAGAACGTATCACATATGTTATTTCCAGCAAAAAAAAGGATTTGATGTGTGCAAACACCTGTTTGACTGAAGCATCCTCACAGAAGTTTTCAAAGGGAACCAGTATGTTTTTCTGCAAATCTATGCCGCTTTTGCTCAAGGACATTTTTTTTTCCTGTGCTGCCACCCTGGTCTCTTTTAGTACATTGACCTCTATTTCTGACATTTTGGTAGTTTCCTCAGTATCACAGTGCATTTGAGGAAGAGTGGAAAATAACTCTGACCTCTCTCAGAGTTTTCAATCCCTAAATGACCTTCATGTATCATTTTAATCATATATCCCTGTAACATGTTTCAGATCATCATCCTGGTGCCCTTAAACAAAATCCTTGGCAGTATTGAGAACTTCTTAATCCTTCAAGGGACTGGGCACATAAACTTCTGCCCAGCAGTTGAACTGATTCCCTAAAACAGCCTACAAAAAAGCTGGGGAGGGACTTTTTAGGCTCTCAGGTAGTGACAGGACTTGGGGGAATGGAGCAATGCTGGAGGTGGGGAGATTCAGATTGGATGTGAGGAGGAGGTTCTTCATCATGAGAGTGGTGAGGCCCTGGAATGGATTGCCCAGAGGGGTGATTGGGGCCACTTCCCTGGAGATGTTTAAGGCCAGGCTGGATGAGGCTCTGGTCAGCCTGATCTAGGGTAGGGTGTCCCTGGGCATGGCAGGAGGTTTGGAACTAGGTGATCCTTGTTGTCCCTTCCAACCCTGAATGATTCTATGATTGTGTGATTCTATTTCTTAATTGTATTGTCATGACAACTTCACATTTTCTGGAGAATAGGGAGGTTGGCTTTGTGTTGGGTTTGTTGGTTTTGTTGTTTGCTTAAGTTTGATTTGTGGATCTGTTTTTGGGTTGGGTTTTGCTTGTTTGTTTGGTTTGGTTTGGTTGGTTTGTTGTTTGTTTTTCTGTAATCAGATTTACATATCCCTGGTTGTTTGTGTGATTTCCTATAAATGTTTCTTAAAAATGCTCTAGAGTATAACTGCAGCCACCAGACCTCTTCCTTTAGCATTCACTTTGCAAGTCATACATTTCATAGAATTATAAAATGGTTGATCATTTAGTTCAAATCCTTCCCACTATTCACTAGAGCAGGCTGATCAAAACCCTATCCAGACTGGCCTTGAATACTTCCAGGGCATCCACAACCTCTCTGGGCAACCAGTTCCAGCACCTCACCACCCTCACAGTGAAGAATTTCTTCCTTACATCTAATCTAAATCTAACCTTTTCCATTTAGAAAAACATTACACCTTCTGTCCTAGCACTACATGCTCTGCTAAAAAGTCCCTCTCCAGCTTTCTGTTGGTCCCTTTTAGGTACTGGAAGGTTGCTATAAGGTCTCCCCTGAGGCTTCTCTCCTCCAACAACCCCAACTCTCTCAGCCTTTCTTCATAGTAGAGTGCTTCTGCCTTTTGATCACCTTTGTCTTTGATAATATGGACAGGTTCACATCATTCTTATGCTGGGCACTCCAGAGATGAAAACAATACTCCCTTGGCTCCAGTTCTGCAACCATCTGTACATTTGCCAGATTTGGATGGTCCTTTCAAATCCTTTCCCTTTGGCCAGGAGGACTGAATTAAAAACTACCTGTGCTTCAGAGTCCCTCTCTGCCAGTCCCAGGGTTCTATAATCCTTGATACTACTTATACTGCTCCTGTTTGTGTCACTGGTGTCCACATGAAGCAACAGCAGCAGATAGTAATCAGTGGACTATATAAGGCCTGATAATCTCTCAGTGGCATCCCTGGTACAAGCCCCTAGCAAGCAGCACAGCTTTTTAGAGTGCATCAGTTTGGCAGACAGATGCCTCTGCAAAGTTCAGCAGAGAGTTGCCTACTACTATTATTACCCATAGTCTTCTCTTAGTTGCACTAGTTGTTACACAGGGAGCAGCCTGAGATGCTTTGCTTAGCTACAGAGTCTACCCTGATGTGACAGTTCTTTCCACTTCAGTCTGCAGAGTGGTGAAGTGGTTCTGCAAGAGTACCTCTGGCTTTAGGGGAAGTCTCTCTTGCTATTTCTGGCTGCTGCAAGTTTCCATCTTTGGCATCATTAGCTCCTCTTCCTTTCTTGTATGCTGACGAGGGCCAGGGGTCCACTGCAAACTGTAGTTGGAATGAGCAATCTCCTTCTCAGGCTCCCTGGTGTTCTCTGGAGCTTAGGTCCTCCACATGGGCACACATTTTTCAGACAAGTCTTCTGCCTGTGCCCACCTTAGGAGAAAAGTCTAGACACTTTCTGCACTCTGAGGTCTGCACTGCAGAATCTCCTTTCAGCAGTTCTTTCTGGGTAGGGCCATTGGCCACACCACTAGGATACATGGTGCAGAACCCCTAGCTGGAGCTGCAGCTTGTGCTTTCAGATGAGTGCCCACCATTCTGCCTTGAAGGTCAGGTAGGATGAGTGCCCTTGACCTGTGCAGATGGTCACAGAACAGTGCCCACTTGCTGGCTTAGGTCAACTTCAAGTCTCTCCACGTGGCCAGTGGAAGGTCTCTTCTTTGAAGAGACACCTTCTTTGCATGCCCTCATCACAGGTGCACTCTAGGACTGCCTTGTGTCGAAGTGAGTCATGGCTGCTATTAATCCTGGTCAGCTTTTGGTGGGCCTCCATGCTCTCATGAGGCTTCCCCAGCTCAGGCAATGCCTCCTGTACAGCATGATCATGGAACATGCCTGCATTGTCTCACAAATGACATTTGCAGATGGATAAGAAAATATAAAAATCTTCTATACTTGACAGGTGTCTGCCCAGTGTCTCTTGGAGACGGTAATGAATTGCTTGCAGTCAGTTTCAGCTGACACCAGCCTCCAACTAATACATCCTGGTATTTTTTTCATAACCATGAGCTGAGCAAAGACAGGACATCTTTCTCCAATTCTATATAGTAAGATTCAGGTTTCATTGCAGCTACAGTATGTAAACTCATTGGCCTCCAGTTTTAAACACATTGTATAGATAAATGCCATAGTACCTCCTCTGGTAGCTTATTACTGGGATTGCCTATTATCCCACTGTTAAGATCTTGGTAATTAGTTGCCATTTATTTCTCAAACTCTTTGTGAGAACATACATCCTATCTCTCCTGGCCATCTTTGTGTGATCGTGGTTTCAAGTTGCTGACCTGGACAGCCATGCAAAGCCAAATTGCACACTTTCTTGGTCTGTTAGGGTAGAGGAATTATAGACAGTCTGAATCTTCTTCAGATCTGTCTGTACATGCTCCTGGTTACTGCGTATCCCAAGGAATTTTTATACTCCTTTACTGTGGCAACTATCTCTATCAGCTTCTTCAGTATCACCCCAAAAGACATCTCCTAGGAGATGGTTCATGGCACATACATGCTTTCTTTTCTCAAGTGTGCTTACGAGAATTTTTCTGATGCTTTTATTAGAGGCAGATACTTGAAATTAGTAACTCTTGCAAGGTAATGAAAATTTTTGTTCTTTGCACATTGATTTATTTATGTGGGCCCTAGACACAGACAGAGAGAGTCATCTGCCACCGTGTTGATTTTTCCAGTTCCTATGTGACTCCCAGAGTCTACTCTGCTACCTCCTTTTATATCTGTTATTTAAAGAAAAAGAAACTTCTCTCAAAGGAGTGGTAAACACTTTAAGTTTTCACCATTCGCATCCATTAAGGCATTTTCTTATTCCATAAAGGACATCCTGAAGCTTATATTAATTATTTTGTTTCCCTTGTAACAGATTTATCACCTTGATGCAACCAATAAGCTGAAAAAGTTTCACTTGATCATGGTAAGTTTTCATCACTCACTAAGAGGAATTTTATGTTTTCCTCAGTGTTATTTAGGTAACAAAGATTGGTATTTCCATGCTTTAAATGTTGGCTCAGTGCATTATTTTCTCCTGTCTCTTCACTTGTGTCTCAACTCATTATGGAGCCTATATAGTCATGGGGAAGGTAAAGAAAAGTTTTGTAGTAAAAAAGTGCTCTGGAAATCAAAATAATTTGAGAGCTTGACAGAAAGATACCAGAGTTACATAATACTAAATGTATAATTTATACATGGAATATAGCTGGGGTCTCCCAAATTATTCAGAACAGGTACAATGCTTAAAAGAGTTTCTAAACAGTTCCCAAATTCTGAACTGATTGCAGCAGAAGGACAAAATTTTGTTTTCTGAGGTGATGGAAAGATCGCCAGGTCATTTTCTGAGAGTCTCTTTACCCATACTGAAAGCATCATGGAGCCAAACTTATCACTTTAACACTGAAATGTCATGCTACTTGCCTTTGGAAGCAGTACTTTTAATGGAAGTCTTGAAAATCACAGAATCTGCATTCTGAAGCCATCATTTAACCTGCTGCCGTATTTTTTTCTTAACACTCAACTTATGTACTCATGAAGGGAAAATGCAACAGGACAAGAAGTTTCTCTCTCCTGAAGTGTCATTCTAATAGCAAAGCCCATTATAGGCTGATTACAAATCCACCTCTCATCATCATACAAGCAAGCAAAAACCCCTGATTCTTGTGCATGTCAAGGTTTAAGTTGCATTGACAACCAGAATTTGTTCTCAATTTTTTTCAATACTTTAATCTCTTTTTGAGTTAAAAAACTATGAACAGCTCCTTTTTGAAATTTCTGTGAAGTGTCTGATGTTTCTTTGTGTCCCTCTGTCAACCCAACGAAATCACATTATATCACAAAATCCAAAACTTAAGTAGATTTTACTGACTATCTTCCAGGCAGCTTCACTGTTCATTTTTAATCCATGTAGAGTGTTTAAATACCACAGTGATAAGTGCGAGCCTATAGATAGATTTTGACATTGGTTCATGAAAGAGGCACTCTTCAAGGGCAGCAATTGAAGAATCTCTTCAAAATTGCCATCATTCAGTAAACAAGACATGATTGTCCATCATTGCAGCTGATGGGAAAAATAAAAACTTGTGGAATAAATATATTGTATGACAGCACTTGTCATTGGTGAATTCTTTTGCCCGCCACTTCAGAGATAGTGGATGATATATGGAAGGCAGTGGATTTTTTGCTGACAGGTAGTTTTCCACAATTTCCAAGCTGCTAATGGAGATTAGATACTGTTTTTTTTGTTCTCTCTAGGCTGGCCAACACTTTAATTTAGTATTGATATTTAATTTGTTCCCCTAATTTAGCAATCTGGTGACCCTTCAATCCCACTTACTAAGAATTTAACAAATTATGTCTTCATTTATTAATGGTAGAGGAAAAAGTGAAATTGAAATAAACTAAGGAGTTGGATAATCAAAAACTTTTTTTTTAGAGGTACTTAAGGTTGCTAAGAGATTAAAGTACCTCCTGTTCCCTTTGTTTACAAGCACTGAGAAGCCTCAAGTAAACAACTTAAGGTGCCATAAATTTTATACTATCCCCAGTATAAGTACTGCATTATGCCAAGGAGAAAGAAATATGTATTTCATCACTACACAGAGAATTAAGCCACTGTTTACCACAAATGCTTTAATACAATGTTGCAATATCAGTAATGTCAAAAATAAAGCCAGAGAGACCAAAATAAATTCCTAGACTTTCTTGAGAAAGAAAATAAAAAGAAGTAAGGAAAAGAGAAGGAAAGAAAAAGAAGGGTGGAAGGGAAAGGACGGACAGAAGGAAAAGAAGTAAAGAAGGAAGGAAGGGTTGTGACAATCCCAAACACCAATATAATCAGGGCAGTGACTGCCTTGAGAGCATTCCTGGGGAGAGGGACTTAAAGGTGCTGGTGAATTAGAAGCTCAATATGAGCCATCAGAGTGCACTTGTAGCCCAGAAAGCCAACCAGATCCTGGGCTGCATCAAAAGAAACATGGCCAACAGGTAGAGGGAGGTATTTCTCCTCCTCTGCTCCACTCTGGTGAGAACACACCTGGAGTACTGTGTCCAGTTCTGGGGCCCCTATTACAGGAAAGATATGGACATGCTGGAATGTGTCCAGATAAGGGCTATGAGGATGATCAGAGGGCTGGAGCACCTCTCCTATCAAGTCAGCCTGAGAGAGTTAGGGTTGTTCAGTCTGGAGAAGAGAAGGCTCTGAGGAGACCTTATTGTGGCTTCCCAGTATCAGAAGAGGGCCTACAGGAAAGCTAGTGAGGGACTTCTTAGGATGTTGGGTAGTGATAGGACTAGGGCGAATGGAGCAAAACTAGAAGTAGGTAGATTCAGATTGGTTTTTAGGAAGAAGTTATTCAGCATGAGGGTGGTAAGTCACTGGAACAGGTTGCCTAGGGAGGTGGTGGAAGCCTCATCCCTGGAATTGTTTAGGGCCAGGCTGGATTGGGCTCTGAGCTACCTGATCTACTGTGATGTGTCCTTGCCCATAACAGGGGGATTAGAACTGGATGATCTTGATGTCCCTTCCAGCCCTGATAATTCTATAAAAGGAAAGAGGAAAGATACAGAAATCCTGATCATCATGTTTAGCTTTCATGTAGCTCATGAGCCTAAAGACCTGGAATATGTAATTTCATTTCTAGCAAGTGTGTTTCTCACCTTTCCATCTTTCAAAAGAACAAGTCACATTGCAGGACAACCTGCTGATTATTTGTTTTTCTATTTCCAAAGCCAGCAAATATGTCTAATTTGAAAGTTATGTTAACTATGTAAGTTAACTATAATGGCTTAAACGGCCACCTTACCAACTATTTCACTGTTGGGTTACTTTAGTAATGTCAGCTTCTTTTGCGGTCCCAGATCATCAGTTAAGAAATTGCACAGCAAAATAAACAACATCAGAAAGGTGCTGCCCATAATACATTAATTTTATATCCAATTCATAAAAACTTCTCATTTAAATGAAGCTGAAGCGTAGTTTCCTCTCTGTCAAAACAGATTTTCACAACACAAATGGACCAAGACTGAGTCCTAGACAACCTGCAATTGCTGCACAGAGACACCGTTATTTCTGCTTCAGAAGGTTCATTTTTCCAGAATAGCAGACTTTTACTCTGATGGCCATTTTATACATTGGCAACTCCAGCTTAAAAGGGTTTTAATTTTGTTTTTCTTTATATCAAAGTGAACAACTTCAGGAAGCAGAATGACAGAAAGGTTAGTTGGAAGGGAACTCTGAGGTCATTTAGTGTAATCTCCCAAGTCAGCTGTAGATTCACCCAGCCAAGTCTTAAAAACCTCCAAGGATAGAGGTATTGCAACAAATTGCATATCTTCCTATGCAATGCTTCCCTCCCAGTCAATAAACTTTTCTTAACATCTCATCCAAACCCTGCACCTTGTGTTCCCTGTCTTGTTCTATCATTTACCATTGCTTAGAAGAGTTCTTTGCCACGCAACAAGTAGCTGTCAAATATTATTTGTGCACTCTATTGTCTGCTTCACCACACTAAAGGAAAAAAAAGAAGTCTTCTGTTTTTCCTTATCCTTTATGCTTTCTTAGTTCTTCACCATCTTGGTTTATCTTCACTGCAATCTCTCCTGTTTTACATCTCTTTCGAACGAGGAAGCATAAAGTAGATGGAATATCCTCATGCAGCCTCAGCATGGCTTCACAGAGAAAAATAAAAGCATTCCTTGGTTTGTGAGCCACACTTTGCATAATAGGTTACATTAAAATGACTGTCTTGTTCTCCTGGCTCATATTGAGCTGGTGTTTGCTACTTTAATCTCCAAGTCCTTCCCACATAGGCTGATACCCAGAGAGGCCTTTCCTGGCCTGTACTGACAATTCTACCCCAGATGCAGAATGTTTCCTTGCTGAATGACATAACATTCATTCTATCCCTATTCCAAAGTTTCTCAGGGTGACACAATGGAAGCTCTGTCATCTCAGAACCAGGCATACATGTGTCCAAAGCCATTCAAGGCAACGTTTTCTAGACAAAGTCAGAAGATGCCTTCTTGTTAATCAGGAAATTGAGTGGTTTGGAAAGAAGTACAAGATGGAAGGTAAATGTAACTGTTGGAGGAGGAGTCACATGGAAAAAAAAAAATGCCCAAGGAAGGCAAATCCAAATCTAGATGGCCTCTCCTTAAAAAAAGGCAAAGCAATCAGGAGCGGAACACTAGGAGCAATGCAAGAGCCTTCCCACCTCGCTTTAATCATAGTATCTCCATGCTGTAACAGATTGTTTGTGAAGGAGATGGCACTAGTTGATGTGATCTAGTTTCCTGGGATGGACATGGTGTTATATGACACCTTAACCCCTTTGCTCTTTCTATCAGCTCCTGTCTTGGAATGGGCTGTCACTTAGAAGATGAAATATATTTACAAATTAATTAACTTTGGCCAGTGACTGAAGAATTAGATTTATACTAATGGGGATCCTGTCCGAGTGATGGATACGTAGAACACTGGAGGAATAAAAATCTAGCCCTTCTTGCTTCCCAACTCTGAATGCTCAGCAATCACACAGCGTTTCCCTTCATCAGTCTTTGTTTTTTTTCCTGCATTGTCAACCTTTCTTTTCTCAAAGCCAATAGAATTTGCTTTAGTAGATGAAGGTATGTGTGTACTGAAGAGAGTATTTGATCTCTGAAAACAGCTCATCAACTCGTTAAATAGACAGAGGCCCATTACACAGCAGAACTGTGACAGGCAAAGCGGAGCTTGTGGTGAGGACAGAATCACGGGATTAGCTGAGAATAAGACTGCAGCTTCTGATGCATAAGTTAGTTCCTGACTTCAGGATCTGAAGAAGGGGCAAGCCTGTGCTGAAGTGTTCATGGTGCAAGCTGTATATTATGTAAGTTGGAAGTTTCATCTTTCCTGTGTAAAACACAAGCTGTTTGTCAGAGGGATTGTATCTGCACAGCTAAGGGTAGGCTACAGAATGTAAGCTTGCACACAACCATGTGAGAAGTAGAGATTTTTCTGATGATGTTTACTATTCTGAACTTAAATTATTGGTGTGATGAAGAACTTGCAGAGCAAGGGCAGAAACAAACATTGCTGCAAAGTTTAGACAGTCTCAGCAGAAACAGAGAGGGGAGCTCATGGCCATTGTTCTTTGCCATGCAATAAAGCTTCAGGTATTGAGCAATGCTACACAAGCCTTCATCACACTGCTGCTACTTCATGCTTCCTCTCTGGAGTGGGAAGCCTTAATGAGCCACCTGCAACTCCTGCTGTATTAATTCTACCCTGCAACTTGCTAAAGCAACAAAGCAGAGGCCCACATAATTTAAGGTATCAGGATTCCATTCTGAGTAGACCTTACAGGTTAGTGACACTCCATGAATGTAACAGAGTACAAATAAAATAAAGTTTGCTTGCCTACAAAGAATCAAACTAAAAAACAAAGCAAATAACATAAATCCAAATTTATTTGTCAAAGAGAATACTCATTGTTCAGGGGAAGAAAATTAATCTCAAAACCACCAAGTGTTGGTCCAGTGGTAGATCTGGTATTTGTGAGGGTTTGCTTGCATCTGCTAGACAGCTATCAGATTCTGAGACACTTCTTGAAAGAGTTGTGTTTCATTACAATAATGTCCTGATCAAAGGTAAATCTTGAAAATTGGTGTTTTCCCCAAATTCTTTCCATTATTTCAAATAGCAATAATGATTTTTCTTTATTTCCTATTCTATTCTACATTGTTAGCAAAAGTCAAAATGTGCTATGAGATAGCTGCTGTGTTCTACTTCACAGCTAGGTAATGAGACTTCTTTTATCTAATATCTGTGCTTTCTTATTTAGTGAAAGATATTTATGTTTTTTTCTTTTTACATTTAGAAAGGTCATTTAAACAGCAGTTGGGTAAGTAGCATCTGACGAGCAATAATGCTGAGCTGGAAATGAGGTGGACAGAAAAAGTTGACCAAATGCCAATATACAGCATGCTGTAATGAGTGAAGCAGCACAGTGCAGTAGATAATGCTGACCTCAGAGATCCATAGCTGGTTATAGTTAAGGGATGCTAGCCTGGGGCATGAGGGTTAGAAATAAAAGTTCAGGAAATGTACTCATAGCTTCATAGAATGGTTTGTATTGGAAGGGACCTTAAAGATCATCTAGTTCAAACCTCCCCCTGCACCATGGGCAGGGACATCTTCCACCAGAGTAGGTCACTCAAGGCCTCATCCAACCTGGCCTTGAACACCTCCAGGGAGGGGATATTCACAGCCTCCCTGGGCAACCTGTGTCTCACCACCCTCCCTGTAAAAAAATTCTTCCAAATAACCAGTCTAAGTCCGTCTTCCTTAAGCTTAAAGCCATTGCCCCTCACTCTCACTGCAAGCACTTGTAAAAAGTTAGTCCTCCTTTTTCCATCTTTCCTTTCTGCTGGCAACAACTGTGTGGGGCAAGGGGTGAGTGGCACAATACCACATGCTCCTCAGCAGAGTTACTGTCAATTAAAAAAACTGTGAAACCTTGCACTGTCAGAAGAGCTCATGTAGCAAGTTCCCTTTATCAAAGATGAGCAATAGAGGGGTTTATTGAAATAACTGAAACATAGCAGCCAGTACTTACTCTAGGCATCTCACAAGCACGCACACACATACAGTCTTTTCGTCAGATGGAAACTGGATGCATTAGCACCAATCTCCAGCACAGGAAGAAAAGGCACAGAAAGAACAAAGACCATTTTTTTCAAATTGTGCTGCCAGGACAGAAAAAAACCTTGATGGTTAAAGCCCTTTCACAGAAAATCTTCTACAAGTTCCAAGCATTTCTATTACAATTTAGGAACTGTATTTACCTAAACAAACTGTAAGCTATTAAGCCTGTCCCTAATCAGCAACATTTGTTAGTAGGGACATTTCTTCAGAGTACCAGAGGTCATGCAATAAGACCAACAGAAATTACACTCTTGACCTGAGGAGTGGTAAAAATGTACTAAGAAACATAAGATCCAGTGGTAGAAGTACAGGAAAAAAAAAAGAAATACAGATTTTCCAGGCCTTTCTTGTAAAGGCTGCTAAAGTAGCTAATGTGTCAGTGGCCATACGGAGAAGCAAAGGAAACACAATTTTATTTTCCCAAATAATCAAAAAAAGAAGAATTTCCACAGTGACAAACTAAGCCATCACTTGCAGAGGCTTTTGAGGCAAGAATGGAGAGAAAGGTGGTAGTCTGATAGATTGTCAGTGGTAGCTCATTATGTATTTTT
This sequence comes from Psilopogon haemacephalus, assembly GCA_013396835.1. Taxonomy (NCBI): domain Eukaryota; kingdom Metazoa; phylum Chordata; class Aves; order Piciformes; family Megalaimidae; genus Psilopogon; species Psilopogon haemacephalus. The sequence goes on along the minus strand of VWZI01007258.1, from coordinate 434,814 downwards.
GACCATCAGCCCCTTGAAGGGAGGGAAAAGCAGCCACCCAGCCAGGGCAGGTATATAATCTGATTGATGCTTCACATAAGTGGCTTTCAAAAACTTGACTGAGCATGAAATCTCATCATTAAAGTTTATGTCCTGAGTGAGTGGGGAAAGAGAAAAAGGAAAGAGACCAAACCAAAGGGAACCAAAGCTGACAGAATAATGGCAAATTTACAGCCAAGCATCTACTTAAGCATGATTCCCAAAGTTAATCAGCCAACACCAAAACATGCTTCTGGTTCTGAAGGAAATTAAGGAAGATGATCACCTTCTCTCCCTGTGCAGAACATAAAAGAAACAAAGACCAATAAATCCAAAACTCATGTGATCCCTGGAATGCAAGTATCTGCCCTGTATGTTCTACCAAAGAGTCTTAAAGCACTATGGAATCATCAAGCACAAATAATCTAAGGCAATTATATCCATTGATTCCATGTTAACCCTCTGCTTTTCTCAGCTTATACAGAAAATATATACTGCTTGAACACTTTCAAAGTTTCTATCTTTTTGTCTGCTTAATATGAGATAGGCCAAGACGGGAGGATCATGTAAATAACAATACCATAGTCAAAAGCCTCTTCTTGCCAGAGACAAGGGTTGTTAAAACTTCAGGAATAAAAAAGCCTATCAAGATCACAAAATACTCTTGCATAGTTAAATCTCAAAGGACTGGGGAAGAAAGGAATATTTCAGCAATATTCATGCTGATTTGAAAACAAATTGGTCTGTCTCGGTTTGCTCCCCCCTTTTGTGTTCTTTTTCTGCAATTATTCTAGCTAATGAGTTTACTGGCAGAAATGTTCACAGAAACAGCAAATTTTAGTGGTCATTGGAGATTATATGTGAAGAGTGAATTTAAAATTCTTAATCATAAGCATTCACTGTGTAAATGTGCTTCAAAGACCTAGGCTCATCCCATCAGGGATTAGCACTGCCCTAGGTAACCAATGTGTGCAATCAGAGCTAATCAGTCAGATCTGATTTCAAATATCTGCAATAAACAGATCATGGACAAGCTGCAAGTCAGAAATTATTCATAGAAATTATTTGACGAATGATTTGGAATGCTAAATAATTCAAGAAGATCACACATTGTTCACAGACAATTCCCAGAGAGAAAGAAGAGTGAAATATGTTTTCTAAGTTCGTGACAGATTCTTGATCTAAGGCTGCTCAAAACACCCTGGTGAATAAGGTTAGACTCAGCCTCCCATAGTTGTTTCTAACACGTGAATGGCATCTTTTCAGGAAGTGGCACTAGTTTTGGCATGTTCCATTTGCAACTAACCAAAGAAACTTCTTCCTCCAGCACTGTTTCAAGGAGCAAGAGGAACACAGATCTGTGAAGGACACCAGCTACAATTAATGACATTGCTATCTGTGCAAACAAGCTGTGACAATGAACAACTATTCAGTGGTCCGGAGTAATTTCTGGCGATGTTTGGCTTTAGGCGTTTGTTTGACAGGAGCTAGGAGGGTTATTCTACCCACTCACATCACAATGTTTTGCCTGTGTGTTACTGACGCCTCCAGAAAGGTAAAAGAATATGTGGTTGTCTTGCTCATCATTAGAAAGTGTTCACATCTGAGAAGAAACATGACTGCCAGTCTTCCTGAACAGATCAGCAATATTGTCTGTTTTTCAGTTTAGTTTTGGTTTATTTATTTATTTTAAACTATTACTACTAATAATAAATAATTAATAATAATCATCATCATCACCATCATCATCACTATCATCATCTGTCTAGCTAATGCAACAGGGCATTCAGGGAAGTAAGTTTGCAGATGACACCAAGTTAGGTGGAAGCATTGATTTGAATAAGGGTAGAGAGGCTCTTCAGAGGGACTTGGATAGGCTAGATCAATGGCCAACATTAATGGAATGAGTTTCAACCAGGCCAAATGGCAGGTCCTGCATTTGGGTCACATCAACCCCAAGCAATGCTACAAGCTTGGGGCAGTGTGGCTGGAGAGCTGCCTGGCAGAAAGGGATCTGGGGGTTGTAGTAGACAGGCAGATGAATATGAGCCAGCAGTGTGCCCAGGCGGCCAAGAAAGCCAATGGCATCCTGGCTTGTATTAGAAATGCGGTGGCCAGCAGGAGTAGGGAGGTGATTGTCCCCTTAGACTCAGCTTTGGTGAGGCCACACCTTGGGTATTGTGTTCAATTTTGAGCATCACAACACAAGAGAAATGTGGAGGTGCGGGAGCAGGTCCAGAGGAGGGCAACAAAGCTGGTGAAGGGCCTTGAGAATAAATCTTATGAGGAGCAACTGAGGGAGCTGGAGCTGGTTAGTTTGAAAAAGAGGAGGCTGAGGGGAGGCCTCATTGCTCTCTACCTGAAGGGACATTGTGGAGAGGTTGTACTGGTCTCTTATTACACCTAATCTGAGGCAGAGGAAGGGGGAATGGCCTCAAGCTGAGACTGGGTAGGTTTAGATCGGCCATTAGGAAAAAGTTTTTCACAGAGAGAGTGGTCAGGCACTGGAATGAGCTGCCCAGGGAGGTAGTTGAGTCACCCACCCTGAATGTGTTTAAGGGTTGTTTGGATGTGGTGCTTAGGGATATAACCTTAGAGTAGGGTTATAAGTTGGACTTGGTGATCCTGAGGGTCTTTTCCAACCTGGATGTTTCTGTGATTATATACTAAGGTATGGGCTTAAAATCTTTCCTGGCTGTCTAAAAAGCTATGCCAAATGAGTCACAGGGGAAAAAATTCTCATTTTATGTTTATTGTCATATCACTTCTTTGCAAGCATGTCTTCCCTCGCATCCCACCACAACTGTGTCCAAATCTCTGAGCATCACCTGTCCAGTACTTGTCTCTACACTCCAGCACTTAGATGAACAAGAGTCATGAGGATAGCACCAGGAAAAGTACAAAGTTTAAGAAATGGGACATCAGGATATAGAAGAAGAAAGCACAAGAATGACTTGTTTAGTCTAGAGAAACCTGCAGTATGACATGATAACAGTCTCTCATTATGTAAAATGCAGCAGAGACAATGGTGATCAATTGTTCTCCCTGTCTGCTGAGGATAGAACAGGACGTAATTAATTTAATTTGCAACTGAACAGAATTAGATTAGACGTTCAAAAGAAATTTCAATCTGTAAGAGCAAGAATTGGAAGCTCACTACCTCAGGCAGTTATACAATCTTTCTACCTCCAAGAACAGCTTTGACAAACTTTTGTCAGAATGGGCAAAGCAACTTAATCCTCCCCTGAGCTTCAGGACGGACTATCAAACTTCTCAAAAGTCCATCACTCCAATGATTTCTTTAAGCTCTGGTCTCATGCAAGTTTAAGTCTGCCTTTTCAGGAGTCCCTCCTGAAACTCCCAAAACTACACCTCCCCTGAAGCATGGGGAGTGCTCCACAATGGAAACACTCCAAATAGAATGTTTTAGTTTCCTTCTCCAAATCAAAATAATAGAAAGAGAAGAAAATAAAAGAAAAATAAGAAAAGAAACAAAAAGAAAGGGAAAAAAAAAAAAGAGGCCAACACAGAATCTAAAGATAAATTAGATTTATTTGCAGGATGCTTTAAATGTGAATTTCATGTGACTGGAAGTAAAAGGACACTTTATAGAAACAACTATTCCTTCCTCACCAAATCAATGAACAAAAGTAGCTCAGAACCCAGGAAGAAAGAAGATTAAATTGAGGAGAATGAAAATTGCAATTCAGACATACATTTGGAATTTTTTCTTGCACAGATTTAATTGCTGAGACACACAAGAGACTCTGGACATACTCTAACTGCTGTTCAAAGTCTTATGCCTGCATGCTGGTGACTGGTGCTCTGAAGAGCCATTCACCAAAATGCCAGCTCTGGTGAACACTTTACTCCAAACTTTTAAGAACTCTCCTTATCTATCTTTGAATGCAGAGCATCTCAAGTTGCCAAGGTAACCTTATATGCTGCTTTTCTATCACAACACTATTTGAAATTATTTTCTGGTTAAATCAATGTTCTCTAGTCTAGAAGACCAGAGAGAGCTGTAAGCTCTAGAGTTTTGCCCCTTTGTGCTCTGGTGTTTTTTCAATTCAGCTGAAAGCCCATGAAGAAAAGCATCATATATATCTTGCCCATATCCTGAATCTCATCTGTTATTGCAAGACACAGGCAAATACTTTATACATTTTAGCAAGCAAGACCCCTAAGGATTTATTAATGTTTGGAACTTTTCTTCATGTTGATCATATCACAATTTCTTCTTTGTTGTTATTGATGCACACAGATGTGGTCAGTGTTTCAGGTTTTGGAGATGACAGCTCTAAGACCATAGGACTTACTGAGCTAAAATAAAGCACCAGTCACCAAAAACATTACACGGAAGTGTATAACAAATGAGGAAATGTTTCCAGGCCTGGAATTCTGTGCTACCTTGTAATCCTGGCACAAAAATGTCTTCCTTCTCATAACCATCTGCTCTAGTTCTTGCCCGCAGTTGTGGGTGTTGGTTCGTTTTCTCTAGTAACAAGTGATATGATGAAAGGTAATGGCTTCCACCTGTGTTAGCGGAGATTTAGATTGCATTTTAGAAGAACCTTTTTCACTGGAAGGATTCTCAAACACTGCAGCAAGTGGTCGAATCCCCACCCCTGGAGATGTTGAAAATATACAGAGATATGATGCAGACTTGATGGAGTTAGATAATGGTTTAACTTGATGATCTTAAAAGCCATTTCCAACCAAAAATAATCTAGGATTCTATGATAACACCTTATATGCCAGCAAACAAGTATCATCACTATGCCTCTCACAATTTCTGGCTTCACATATGAGTATGTCCTGATTTACAAAGAGAGTCAAGAGTGAGAGCTCACAGCCTGTGAGGGCTCACAAATGAGCACTATACTTCAGATCAACACAGTTCTGCTTTGGGTCAGAGGTACTCTGGCTCCATGTGAAACAGCTGCTCTGGATGAATACACATAGATGAGAGTTCCTGTCTTGTTTCTGTAAAAATGGAAATGATAATGCACAGAAACAAAGTGCTTATTTTTCTCAGAATCCCCTGTTACATCCTCTTTCACCCCACCACCAGTTCCAGGTGGTGAATCAAGCGAAAAGAAACAAGGATGGAGTGATAGATCACCTCCACAAACCAATTCCTGTATTCCTCATGCTTTAACCTGAATTGTTTCTTTTCAGATCTAGTTCAAGTCAGTTATTTTTTATTTATCATATAAGCAAGAAGCTCAGGAGACCAGCTCTACCGTTCCCAGTCAACCAAATACAGCACAAATGACAGGTCTTTGAAAATCCAGCGTCCTACCCTTGACAGGATGAAGGACTTCACCCTGCCATTTTCACTTACATTTGTTAAAATTAATACTGTACAAACTGTATGAAATAGTTGTAAAACCCAAGTCTGGCCTTCCATGACCTTTTCTGTTCAGTCTCCCACCTGCATTGATATAAAGTTAAATTGAACTAGTAGCAATTTCCCTGTGAAAGTCGACGGTGCTGTAGACAATGCTCCTAAGTGTCTCCAGGCCTAACAGGAGAAAGCCATTATTCTCCTTGCAATAAAAAAGGGCTCTATAGTAATTTGAGGAAAACTGCTGCAGACAATACGTAAGCACTGCAATGCTGTGATCACATAATGGTTGGTGTGATGACTTCTGGGCGAAAAGATTCAACGACACAACGGTTATGGAGCAGCTGACAAAATTTGCATGTTGTTCTACCAAACTCATACACGGCTAGGGGGTTACAGGAAGCTAGAAGGAACTAATATTCTTAAAATAATATCCTTCATAACTAATTACTTGTGTCACAGAATTAAAAGCCAGAAGCAGTCCTTCCCTGTGACTGACTGCCCATGTCTACAGCCAAGCTGTTACACTTGGGAGAAAGGGAAGTGAAGGGGACAATGATCTGTGGGTAAGATCATAGGAAAGTTTCAGTGATATTAATACCTGACAAATAAAACACTTCTGTTCTTAGCATGTCTGTCAGGCTTGGGTATTTTGCAGTTGACTCAGAATTCACTGGAATGTTGCTATAGGAACTATGCCAAATCTTCAAATGGCCTCAAGTTGAAGGTTTGAGGAAGAAACAATGCTGTGTATGTGATGAAGATGTGGGACACGCAAATGACACAAGGAACCTCAGTGGTCTGCTGTGGGTGGACTGTGTCTGTGCTGAGCATGCCTACCCACTATAAGACTCATCTACCTTTCTTGATAGAGATTGCTCTGCTGTCAGGCTTGGGATGTGTACCTAGTCCAGTTGGTACCATCTCTGAACTGGTCTACAGCTCCATAAGGCCCTGCATCAGCCTCTGCTTGAAAAGCACAACTGCTAAAGTCCTGGAAATTAAGAAATGGCGAGCATTGCAGCAAATGCAGTTACTCTGCAAAACAGTCTCTTCAAATTTCTTTTTGTGGATAAAGATGATAGCTGGGATAAGAGGAGTTGACAAAATAAACTGTAAATTAAAAAGACATAACCTATTGAAAATGATGGCTCTAATTTTGCCTTTTATAGTACAGGACTTGGATCAATGTATTTTTCATTTTTAAGATAGCACACAAGAAATATCTAGCTACAAGTGACAGATTATAGGCCTTTGAACTCTATCCTCTAGGTACTTGAATCTTGCTTCTGCTTCCATTAGTTTGCTCAGCCCATGGCTCCTCTTCAGGCCTAAAAAATGGCATGGGATTTCCAGTCTTCAGTACTGCTTGGATTCCTCTCTGAAAATTTTATTTCCAGCGTTGTTCATCTACTTCAAGCCCTTCTGAATCTTGTAAAATCCCCCAGAGCTTTCTCATTTCTAGGAATTTGCTTTTTTAAAACACTCGACGTAGTACAACAAAAATATCTGCTGAAGTGAACTATTACCATGTAAATCCCCTTTGGCTCAAACATGATTTTTTTTTCAAGATGAATAGAGAATAGAGAGGAAGAGGGGGAAGCAGAGCAAGACTGTTAAGAGATGTGAAGCAAACAAACATGTCTTTGGCACCCAATGAATTTCTAAATATTTTTCCCCCCTTCTCTTCAAAACCTCTGGAATTGCAGAAATCAAACACAACTGCTTACTGCTGCTGTAGTCAAACAACCACTTTGGAAAGACAGCAAGAACAGTAAAAGATGGCAAATCTTATCAAGAGGCTGAGAGAGTCATTGAGCATTCCTCCACATCATGGGAAGAGGAGACAAAAACAACTTCAGAGAGGGGCCTTAATATTTAGGAGAATGTACAGTGTCTACTAGCTCCTAGAGAGCTCAAGGAGAGATCATGTTACAGTCCTTCCTCTTCCATCTCTGTTTTTTGTTTGGTTTTGTTTCAGGCTTTTTTTGTTTGGGTTTTTTTTTCCCTCCACTGAAAGATTTATTGAACTCATTTTGTCCTAATTTATTTTTATTTATTTTGACACATAGCAACAAGGGAAAGAAAAAGAAAAAAATGCTAGTAAGCTAGAATATATAATAACCTCTCTTTCCAGTTATTTCCCTTCAATTATTTTGCTACATTGTTCACCCCACATGAGGAATGAAATGGAACAAGGAATTTTCTCGATCTGTGATCACTTCTTCCATAGCTGACTGTGGTCCTCAAACTGTCTGCTGTTGCTTAATTTGCATACACATCATCAATTATGCCAAGTATCTCACCGTGCTGCTTACATTCAAAAGAAAAGTCCTACACTCACAGAACATGCCCGGCCACTTGCACATTAAACAAGTATCTGAGGTTCATGGTACCTCTGAATCTAGCTCTTCTTTGCTGCAAGGTTGAATGGCCTTTCCATTTTGAGCTCAGACTCACAGAGGTTAAATGTTTTCTTAGTTCTCCTTTAACTTCTCATTTGCTTGCTCTAGGAACAATCTCAGAGGAAGTAAAATTAAAATGTACTATTGCTGCCAACTGCCATCAAAAAGGACCACTTTTCCTCCCACATCATCCCGTTTGATAGAAGTATAATTGTATTTATTTAAGGGAAGTTATTCCAGATTCTCTGTGTGAGTACCTGTGTGTGTGCATGTGAGAGAGACAGAATATATGTGCAGGATTACCTATTAGACCTTTCCAGCTGCAGCATTAACACTATACAAAATATCCCAAATGCACTTCATGCTTGGTGTCTTCTAGAGGTGAGCAAATCTTTCACTTCACCTTCATCTTCCTCTGGTGGACATCAAGTTCTGCATGGGCCAGCAGTGTGCCCTTGTGGGGTGTATCAGGAAGAGTGTGACCAGCAGGTCCAGGGTGGGTTCTTCTTCTCCTCTACTCTGCCCTGGTGAGACCACACCTGTGTCCAGTTTTGGGCTTTCCAGTTCAAGAGAGACAGGGACCTGCTGAAAAGAGTCCAGCAGAGAGACACGAAGATGACTGGGGGATTTGAGCACATCCCCTATGAAAAAAAAGACTCAGAAACCAGGGGCTGTTTAGTCTTAAGAAGACTGAGAGGGGAATCTGATCAATGTACACAAACATCTGAGGAGTGGATATCAAGTGGATATGGACAATCTCTTTTTGGCGGTGGACAGTAATAAGACAAAGAATAACGGATACAAACTTGAACATAGAAGATTTCACCTCAACATGAGGAGAAACTTCTTTAGTGAGGGTGACAGAGGACCAGAACAGGCTGCCTAGAGAGGTTGTGGAGTCCTCTTCTCTGGAAAGTTTCAAAACCTGCCTGGATACATTTCTGTGTGAACTACCCTAGGGGATCCTGCCTTGGCAGGGAGGCTGGACTAGATGATCTCTGGAGGTCCTTTCCAACCTCTAAAGTTTTCAGATTCTGTGATTCTGTGATTCCTCATCCTTCCATGAAACATAACTCCCTTAACTGTCACGTCCTTATACTTTAGGTACAATCCTCTCATAATGAAAGCAGGTCAGCCCTAGGCCTGATGGATAGCTTCAAGGTTGGTAATTACATTGGCCTGTCCTTCAGCATCATCTCTTTTATAGCTGAGAGGTAAATATGAACTTCAACAAATCACAGAACTGTACGATCACCATGGAAGTGAGAGATGAGCACCTCTTATGATGAAGAGAGCATTCCATCCCCTCTTCTCTTTATTGTTCTGCACTAAATATCTGAAACTTTGGAATCTGAAACACATCAGGAATATTAAACAGATGTAATAGCAACAGCTCAGAGCAGTTGCATAAAGAAGAGTTTGTATCTCCTCACAGAAGATGTTTACAATTACTTAAAAAATCTCATATTTGCTTAAAGAGGTTTGGGATACTTTTTATTCCCAGGACAGCCCCAGGCAGAGAGAGAACAGGGGCCTGCAGGACAGTGAAGCATTTGTGCTGATTCTGTTCCAAATGGCATTACTTGTTCTCAGTATGGTGCAGCATAAGGTGCAAACAGGTGTTCACAACCCACATGTTGGTAAGAGTTCTCCAGTGTGGGTAAGTAGCACCATCATGTTTTTGCCACTGGAATTTCTTAAGTAACAAAGAGTACGGGGAAATTGGAAAAGCACAATGGCTTAAATGTTTGTGCCTCCACCTATTTCCTCCCCTTCTCCTACTCAGTAATGGGAGTTTTCCACTTCCTCCTCACCAGAATCAATAGAAATGTTCAGTGTGCAGACAGACCATCTTCTTTACTGACAACTGAAGCTGTGCACTTGTACAGATAATGTCGAGTGCTGTGGCATTCATGCTTCAAGAAGAGGCTGAACTCCATTGTGTTACATATGGTAATGTGATCACAGTAAGAAAGAGATTAAGGGCTGCCTCAAAACACTAAGATAGAAGGGAAGAATAATTATGGGTTTTTTTTTGGTTTTTTTGGTTTTTTTTTTGTTTGGTTTGGTTTGGTTTTGGTGTTTTGTTTTTTGAGCGTTTTGTTTGTTTGTTTGATTTGCAGGCTTTTTTGTTTGTTTTTAACTCTACAGTGTTGTACTTTCCTTGTCCAAGAGACAGTTCCCAAGGTCTCAGATAGAGCACATGCCTGCAACTGAAACTGAATCCTCTCATCATGCCTTCTACTGCCTTAATGACATAATTAGCATCTTTCTGTAGTGGTGTTATCCCTAACAGTTTCTTCAACACATAAATCCTAAATGAATGGAGCACCACACGCTACTACACTAGAAGGTGCATGCCCTTCAGCAGCAGTTTGTTACCAGGAATAGAGCAGTTTCACTAGTTCAGACCTCTATATTTAACAGTTCAACCCTACAGAATGCAAATGAAATTTCCTCCAACAATACTGTTTTTTCTGCATCTTTTGTCTACTCCTTGGTGTTCCTTGTATGAAGAGGTATTCTGAATCTTGCTTACTTACGGCTTACCTTCCCTGAGCTTCCTGTACTGACTGGCTTCTAGTGACTTGCCCACATGCCAGTTATTGGAGAATTTGCCTGGTCCTTTCTCATAAATGTCTGCAGATTTCCCCTGTGTTGGTTTATCCCTGAAGTGTAGCTCTCATGATAGCTGAACAGCAACTAGAACATGAACTTTTCAGGTTGCTTGAGGTGAGTACATGATATTGAAAATTATGGGGCATCTCCTAAATTGAAAATGGGTTATACAGAGTGTTATACAAGCATCTTACAATCCATCACAGAGTACATAGGTGTTTTGATCCATCAGTAAGTAGTATGTGTATATAGGAAAACAAAACTCACAGTGCCATAGGTACTGGCATATTCTACATAGACTTGTATCACCTGAAGACACAAATAATTCAATTCCTAAGCTGAAAGAAGGCGTTTGGAGGAGTGAAGGATACACTTGAGATTTTTCATTCTTATGTTTTGATGCTTCCAGCAGAATGAGGAGATCTTGTTTGCATCAGGCAATACGGTTGCTAATTTATTGATGCTTATTTTTGCCTCATGAAAACGAGACACATCTGCAGGGATGGAACTCAGGTTTTATTTCTTTGAAAACATATGTCTCTGCACTTGTACCAAGGCATAAGCTCCAATTGCTCTTAATGCCACAATAGCTTAGATGCTCAGCTCAGCAATGCAGCTTCTGTACACACACAAAGCCATGTAATTACAATATATTACGTAGATGCTTCAGACATGCAGAGCTGATATAACTATGTAAGGAAATGAATACATTTCGCTGATTATGGGAAGAAAAAGAAAAGGAAAAAAAAAAAAAAAAAAAAAAAAAAGGATTCCACAAATGCCTGAATGCTATATGAAATAACTTTATTCATCCATTTGCTTTCAAACTCACCAGGCTAGTGAATTTCCTGCCAAGAGTCATCATATAAAAAGTGGTTTTAAGGGAATGCAAGAATTTCTAAAAAAATCTTCAAAAATCATAGTGAAATATAACATCCCCTACTGGAGAAGAGGGTCACAGAGTGACCTAGAACTCCAATCATGGCTACCAGGTACAATAAAACACGTAGTGACCTGATGTGAAGGGTTAAGCACCCCTGGCGCCCCCTGTCTTTTCCCAAGGAATGGTTTTACCCTTTTCCCAGGTTGCATGGTTAGACACTCCCACTTCCTGCTAGGATTTTGGGACTATAAGAGGGGGAACCCAGTCCCCCGCGGCTCGCTCTCTCTCTTCTCCCTTCTCCGCTTCCCCTGGTGCCGGCTGGTCGAGCAGCGGTTC
>VWZI01007258.1:72804-422941 GCA_013396835.1 Psilopogon haemacephalus | reverse complement strand
CTGATAAAAAAAAAAAAAAAAACCAAACATGCTATTACTAAAAGATTATTCAAAACCTAGGAACATCTTTCTGGATAGCAAGTATCTCTGAATGACAACTAACTCTGAGAAAAATCTTAAGCTTGTCTCTTTCTACAGTGGTTCACACAACTCTGAAATGGAGCAGGCAACAATGACAGACATGGAGAGGTCATCATAAAACCAGTCATCTCCCTCTAAGTCTCCCAAGCTTTCTGAAATGAAATAATAATCACAAAATCATATTTAGAAGCATATTGAAGGTCTACTAAAAGCTATCAGGCCACGTCTCAGCTTGAATAGACTTACATCTTGACTACTGATGGACTTCCAAGCTGTCAGGACTTTGCAACACACAGGTATTTTCTCTGGCATGTGTCTGGGTCATCAGTATAGGAACAGGTTCTATCATACCACTGCTTAAACTGATTTAAATGCAACATCATGGTATTGCGGTAGAAAACAGGAGCATCATCCAAAGAATAACTCCAGAAAGAATAGCAGGGACTTTGCACTACTTCTCACTGCAGTATTCTCAAGAAGAAAACACTCAACAAGAGAAAGATAACTTCATCCCAGTCCTATGAACAGTTTGCTGTTGGTAACTTTTATTTAATACTGTGCATTGACCTGCCTGGTCTGCTCTTAAGACACATGGTGAGGGGTATGCCATGGCCCCAAATGGTTTCTACATGAAAGCAGATATATTCTACCTTTGTGTAGGAAGACTGCACAAGCTCACGTATTACTCAAGGGAAACTCTTATTAGCCTGCAAAAAAACCCAAGACAATTTCTAAAGCACTCATGCCATCAGCAGCCTTTCATTTCATGGATGCTCAAGTGTCAGTTGTGCTTATGTTCAAAAATGAATGAGGAAAGATCTGTTCCAGCATGACTCAGACCATAAGGTGTGAGCAAACCCTTTCTACCTAGAACTTTCTGTGTAAGAGTCTCCTATGACCTCTCCAGCCTGGAGACCTTGAGCTTCTTCTCCATATATAACTCACCCAGCAATATGAGCAGGATGAAAAGCACTGAGGTGCAGAGATCCATGTATTCCAGGAATCACTAATACCCTCTGCTAAATGTCTGCATCTCATTCTGCCAGACAAGAACGACTGGGTTCACTACAAATGCCTAAATGTTATTGTTTCTTTGTTTTACCTTTGGGTAAAATACCCATTTTCTGTGGAAAGAGTCAGCAGTAATACAGTAATATGCACTTGCACTACCAATTACAACATTGTTCTAACAGGAATTTCTAGTAGCCTGAGAAACGAGAGAGTCCCAAAGCACCATTGTTACACCAGTACCCTCAATTACCCATCAGAGTGTAGGCACAGAGTGATAGGCTGCCTGACAAATTCAGAGAGGACAACTAAAGGAGCTGATGTACAATCTAGTTCTCCTAGCGTTAGAGTCTTGTGGTGCTTTAGCTGCTAAACAATACTGAAGTCTATAAAAATCATAGAATCAGTCAGGGTTGGAAGGGACCACAAGGATCACATAGTTCCAAGCCCCCCCTACCATGGGCAGGGACACCGTACCCTAGATCAGGCTGGCCAAGAGCCTCATCCAGCCAGGCCTTAAACACCTCCAGGGATGTGGCCCCGACCATCCCCCTGGGCAAACCATTCCAGGGTCTCACCACTCTCATGGTGAAGAACTTCCTCGTTACATTCAGCCTGAATCTCCCCACCTCCAGCTTCGATTTACTCCCTCTAGTCCTGTCACTACCTGATATCCTAAAAAGTCTCTCCCCTCCTTTTTTATAGGCCCCCTTCAGATACTGGAAGTCCACAATAAGGTCACCTTGGAGCCTCCTTTTTTCCAGACTGAACAGCCCCAACTCTTTCAGTCTGTCCTCACAGGAGAGGTGCTCCAGCCTTCTGATTATCCTCATGGCCCTTCTCTGGATACACTCCAGCATGTCCACATCCCTCTTGTAAAAATAATGCCATCAAGGCCCATTATGGACCCACTAAAATGAAAGAGTAGGGATGGCATCAAGTCCGAAACCACTTGCTATCTAGCCCTGCTCAGTACACTTGGAGCGTGGATGCTCTTTTTACTTGGGTCTCTTTTCTTCTAATAGATAAAACATACTTTAGAGAATTACGGAACAGTAGGGACTGGAAGAGGACTCTAAAGATCATCTAGTCCAGCCCCCCTGCCAAAGCAGGTTCACTCAGGGCAGATTGTACAGGAATGCATCAAGGCAGGTTTTGAAAGTACCTGCTTTTCTTCTACTTCTCTAACACACATGCAGTGGAAAAAGCTGAGGTGGATCACAACTAGGCCATTTTGTCTCTGACTGGTTTTGCCTGTGAGTTGTGCAAACATGCACTAAGCAGCCACTCTCTTTGCAATTTGTTTTCTTGTTTGCTCCCAGCAATGCCAAGTTGTTTGAACACTTTGATGCACTAGTGTCTACAAGCAGCTTGCCAGCAGCGCTTACACAGGCAGAAACATTTCCAGGCCTCAAAAAACTGACCTAGATATATATATATACATTTTTTTTTTTTCCCTTAAAATTGATGTTTTAACAGAGCATCAAAAGCAGGAATCCTGCTTGGAGTGACTTATTTCCATCTTCATGTCACTCATAGATTTAAAGATACGAGGAACAGTTAAACTATCCCCTTACAGCCTAATCTTGTCACATTTTGTGACTGTCATTTGCTAGCTCAGGTTGAGATGCTTTCATTTATTGAGTCCTTCTCCCTGGACTTAATTAAGCTGTGGGAGTTATGAATAATCAGACTGCAGGATCAGTCTCATTAAAAATTAAAGACAGTTAAAAAAAAAAAAAATCTGGACTATTCATATTATCACATGAAAATCCACTACATGTTTTCCTTTTATTAATGAGAAAATATGCAGATTAAGTTACTCAAGAGTCTTCTTTCTCTGCAGCTTTGATTTTAATTTAAAAAGTGCAAAACTAAAAAAAAAAATTTAAAAAAAAGTTTTGAAGCCAGGGAACTTCACTGCTACCACCAAAATGGCTTTTGATTCCCTTTGGAAAAAAAAAAAAAAAAAAAAAAAAAAAAAGACAGCTTCAGAACTACTTTTGCCCTTAATCTCTTAATCACAAAAATAATGATCTTTTTCTTGGTTTTCAACAGTGCTTTGTAGTATTTTCAACCTACATAGTTCTAAGTTGTGCTACTGCATGAAGTCTCCTAACAGGAGAGAAAATAGCTTGCTCTGGTGAAACAAATTAATTTACTTCTAGCCTAGTTGAGTATCTTAACAAGAACTACACTGACAGCACAAGACAATATCACATGGCAGTTCCCATAATGATCCTAGGGGAGCAAGACTCATAATGTGGGATTTATATTTTGAGACAATCCTTTTGAATCTCCACTCATGTGGCAAATTATTTTCAATTAAAAAACTCCCCAAAATTATGAAGCATCCCCTAAAAATAATTGATATTAATAATATTAATATTTTCCCTATTTTTTCCTCAGAATTTTGATATCAGACCTGAGCCTAAAAAATGTGTCATGTTTCCAGGTATTTTTCTGCAACAAGAATTGCAGAAAATGGTTTCCTATTTTGCATTAAAAAAAAAACAAAAACAAAAACAAAAAACACATACACAAAAAAGCAAAATTCTCATAAATACATTTTAGCTGTTGGGGTCTTTTAGGGCAGAAGGAAACTCTTAAGTTTCATCATAAATTCATGGCTTGGCAACATGATGCCAACATAAAGCATTCTTGCTTATGAACACTGCTTCCCAGGAAAACAGAGAACTGTATTTGGGACCACTGGAAATTCTTCTGAGACAGCCCTCAGGGCAGAAAACTGCCTTTAAGGGGATGATGCAAATATAGGAATCTGGACACTACATTTTTCTTGCTAAGCTGTTTTTCACCCTCTAGGTCTGAGCCAATGCAGAAGGAGCAGCATTTACTTTGCCAGAGAACAGCAGGGCCAGATTTTGCCAGAAGTGAAAAACAATCTAGAGAGGAAGAAAATGATCCATCTTCCCCCAGGCTGCCTTACAACTTCTCTCAACCACTTAGAGAAACCAGACTCCCAGGGACGAAATACCAATATAATCTTCAGTCCCTTAAATGTAAAGACTATCTACCCAAGTGTCACAGGGAGAAAGAGCATTCCAACCATTTCAAGACTTGGTGATAATTCTTGCTCCTAGGCCACTTGTAATGATGCCTCATTTTCTTCCGATGCCATGTAACTTCTCTATTATCTGCTGGCATTACAGCTGTTGATTTCTTGTTTCCTGTGATGGGACTGCACAGGGACTTTAAAAATCCAGTGCCCAACAATAGTTTAGACCATGGATTATTATTAAATTGCAGTTGCAGAGGCCTACACAGTGGTTTTGTGAGTGCTATCAGAAAATTATTAATGGTAATAAAAGAGAGATCTACAATTGGTCCTCTCAGACAAGCTATGTGTAACATATTCCCTATAATAAGGAGCTCTGCTTTGAACTGTGGCATCAACCTTAATAAGCTACGCTACTCCTACTGCTGCTGCTAAGAGCTTGTTCGGACAGTTCATTAAACATCTTTTTTGTTTTTTTCTGGAGTTTGAAATCTAGCAGTACTAAATGTATTTGCTGTGAAAATGACAGTCTCAGAGAAGAATTGTTGGAGGGAAAATTTCCTTTCATTAGATTTTTTTTTCTGTTTTATCCTTTTTGTTTTACATTTTGTTTTTGTTGTTTGGTTTTGGATTTTTTTTTTTTTTGGGGGGGGGGGGGGGGGTAGGGTGTGTGTGCATTTAGGTTTTTCTGTTCGTTTTTTTTCAGTAGGACATCTAGTTGGATAAGACAGTCCTCCTGTTAAAGCAGACCATAAAACTGTTTACTGCACAATACTATTGAAATGCAATGTCTTCCTTAGCTGCAATCAGTTAGCAGGGAAAGCACTGAACAGTTTGGCTGAAGAGAGAAAACAGAAGCTATGGGCAGTGTAACAGAACCTGACATTCTTTCCATGTATATTGTAACAGTGTGATTATTTTTATGCTCTCACTGTGTAGATGGGCTCTGTTAGACTTCCATGTCTTTTCAGAATGAGCAGTTGCAAACCAGTCCCATAGGAGCCTGACAGCAGTCTTCTGGAATGGGGTGATGATACCTTTGCTAGATGGGACTAAAGTGAGTGTCCCACAGAGAGCATCTCAGTCTCCCTGAAAATGGCCCATGAGTGATTTGCAAACTGCGTGGAAATTGCAGAGGAGTGAAGAAGTACCTGGCAGAGGGCAGAGGCCAGAGGGCAGAAAGGAAGAGGGTGATGACAGGTACAGAAACAAAGGAGGAGCCTGGGCTGCTCCCATTGGAGCTTAGACATGTCCCCTCAACAGCAGTTCTAAAGAGACAGTCCAGACCTCAATGTCATTCTCACCAGATCACATTACTCTTTCAGAAAGAAAGAGAGGGTTGGATGATTCAGTAACTCTCACAATGTTTCAGCCTCCAAAGAGAAACAGATACTACTTCCTCTCTCCCTCCTCATCTCCTTCCCTTTTAAAAACAAGTTGTCCTGCAAAATCACTCTCTCCAGGCAGAACAAATAGTTCATTAGTGTTTGCCTTTATGAGAGTAGGAGAATAGATTTTGTACCTTGTCTGTTCAACGTTTGTGCCAATTTTTCAAGGCTGCCTGGATGGAGCAGATGCAATAATGTTTTATTATACAACACAGAATCCGTAGGGATACCTTAGCATGCACTGAATCAGCATCAGCACAAGTTCATTGGCTAGTTGCACTGAAGTCTACACTGGCTTAGCAACAGCACTTGCAATCTCTTTAGCCAAGAAATGGATGAGGGCTGATCTAGTGGTGAGGGAGAGCATAATCAAAGACGTAAATATATTATGTCCAGCTTGGATTCTGACAACTTCAGTTTCCTTTGATTTAGCTTCCCCACCCACAAGGATGGAACAGAAACATGAACTGCAACAGCTCCGGGACTTCCCTGGTAGTTTGCAAGTACACACAGCTTCTCAGAGGGGAATGCTAGAGAAATGGATGGGATTGCCTTAGCACAAGCTTTAAATAATCAACATCTTGTGACTGTACAGGCAGGCTTTAAAATGGCTCTAGTGGGAAATGTACGGGAAAACTAAAGAAGAGGAAAGAAACAATGCTGTGAAAAGCAGCAGAAGAGAGAGAGGTGAAGTAGCAGGAAAAGGAAAGCAAAAGTTTTGCAACATTGGCTACACCAGCTCTTTGGCAGGGGTTCTATGAACCCCAATGCACTGCTCAGCCTGGCCATTTCCAAAGATGGATTAGCAAATTAATGTAAGCAGAGCATAAAGTTGCTGACTGTGGTGGCGTTGAGTCACCTTGGGCCTCATCAGCATTGCTAAACATTGCCCGTAACCTTTCCATTATCACTGAGGGTCTGCACAGCACCAAGACCCAACTGCTCCAATAATTTCAATTACTTTCCCTGACAAATTTTATGTTTCATGTATTTTACTGGCCTGATAATTATGATTTCTCTCATTTCTCGCTATCGAGCTTAATGGGTTCCAGCACGAGTGTACGGTTTCAGAAATGAAGTTCCACTTGAATTCACAAGTTATTATCTACTTTCACTAATGGAATTGGAAAAAAGAGAAAGAGTGGGAAAGAGATAAAGGATGAGTAGAGAAGGGACAGCAGAGAGGAAGAGTCAGATGCATGCGCATGAAAAAAAAAAGACTAAAGGAAAACATGTTGACAAAGGGAAAAAAAAAATAGAGAAAGAAGAGAGACTCAGTTAAGACAAAGATGAAGCACAGGGAGGATGAAAACCAAAAAGGATGTATGGCAAAATGAGATAAAGGCTGAGACAGACACAGAAAAATGGGTGTACAAGCAAATGAGGAAGAGCTGCGTAAGGATCAGCACAAATGAGAGTGGGAAAAACAGCAACTTTAAGGGCATTAATTATTTCTTTTCTTGTATTTTGACTGCAGAGTTGGTAGGTTATCTCAAATCTTGGGCAAGCAGCAGAGATCTAAGCTCTCTACCTTCTCCTACTGACCACAAGACAAAATGACTAATATCCCCAAAATAATCTTGCTGGCAGTGGCAGATCTCCCAGTTAGAACTAGCTGGGACTTAATCTTCTAAACTAAGTTAAAGATCCTGAAGAAAAAAACAAAACAACAAAAAAGAGTAAAAAATGTGCTGCTTTTAAAAATTATTATTATTTTTAAATCACTGACCAGTTCTTAAAGAAGATTTAAATTTGTCGTCTCTGCTGACCAAAGATGTCATTGTTTCTTCTTTTAATCAGGCTTGGAGTGTCAGAAGAGTTAAACAGAGTGAGCTGGAGCTATCATAATTTGCATTATTGCTGTTTAAAACAAAAGAAATGTCAAAACTAAAGTAGCAATTAAGTACCAAAGGAGGGCATAGCCATGCAGTAGTAATTGCTATATCCTTTTCCATTTATGCCTCTGAAAATACCTACCTATATTCAAATGAAAGATGCACATTCCCTCTTTTCCCACCTGTACACAGGCACTCACCATGAAAATGTTGCCCTAAGGTCAGCAAAGCAAGAACTTAGAGCAGTGATGTTACAGAGGTGAGGGCAGTATTTGTCTTTTCAAATATTTACTGTTGCCTCAAGTGGGTGAGCGTATCTATCAGGAAAACTTTCAAAGCTGACAGCTAGAAAAAGAAAGATTTTTCTGTAGGCTGCAGAAAGTTGCTAAAAGAAAACAAACATCCCTTAATGTTGCTATGTTGACAGCAAAGCATTTTAAAGAATTAATGACCCACTTTAACCAGAGATGTTTATGGAGATGATGTTCAACTCTCCTGCCCATGCCCAAAGGCACAGGGACACAAATAGCCTGGTTTGGAATACAACGCTTATTCAGGATGCAGACCATCTACAGCGGGGTTAATGTCACTGGAGCAGGGAGATGAGGAACATACATCCCGAATGCCATCATACACTGTCATTGTCATGGTTCACTGGAAGAAAGGTGTTGCTCTGAAAATCACTTACAAGCAAACCATGAATGTCATGAGTTTGTACATGGCCTTGAGTAGGACAGAAAAGTGAATGCAATGAGCTGAGCCATAACAGATAATAGATGTCTTAATCTAAAAATATTTTCTAGATCTTCAGGCAGGTGTGTGAGATAAGAGAAGACAGAAAATCAAGACTTCAAAATTTATTTCCAAGTAAACATTCTAAATATCCACTTCAGGTAAGTCTTAATTTCCCCCCCAGGATTTAAATCACTCAGTAATGTGATCTTTAGAACAATCACCAAAAGTGTACCTAAAAATCATCTAAAAGGCAATCCCCAATTACCTTTCAAAAGCAAAGAAAAAAAAAATTCTAATGGAACAAACTTTAAAGAAATATTTTCTGACCTTTATGGATGTCGCTGTGAATTAATTATTTCTATTCTATTGACAATACTTGAGACTTTTTTCAATAAACCTGCAGATTTCCCTACATGTGTGATGGTATTTGGTCAGGCACTAAAAGAACATCCCCAGCTTCACAACTTCTTCCCTTAAATGCTTCGAAAAGGAGCAAAGAACAACATTTAAATCCCTGCAAGATCCTGAAGACCATCATCATTAATAAAGAATACAAACCAAACTTTTTTTCCCTCCCATACATTTCTGGTATTTATACTTTTAATGAAACAGACAAGGATTTAATCAGTGCTGTGTATCCAAAAGACAAAAATGTTCTATGCAGCTAAAATGAAGCCATAGACCTTCCATATGTATGACTCATTGGTATACCAAGGATAGGTTCCTCTTTGGAACCTCCTTGGGAAGGACCAGTTCATGCCTTTGACTAGTGTCAGTAAGTACAGAGAGGGTGGAAACCACTTCCCAGACCTCCAAATGAACTTTACAACTACTTGGAGATTCACATAACCTCATGATTTTAATTCCCCTGAGATTGAGTAGTCACTGCTGTTTATGTCCATCCACTAGTAGCCAACATAATTGTTAATTTAGGTTTCTAGTCCAAGAGATTTACCTAAGTAAGTGAATTTCTAAGGCTTCTTCTTCTACAGAAGAAGATACTTTAAAACATTTAGAGGAGTTATCCATAACACCTGAAGAGCCAGTGTATAGGAAATGCATGCTTTATTCCTCCCATTCTTGTCCCTATACCCTGCTTTCCTGCCTGTGGAAGAGAATGATATTTTTAATAATGATAAACTGTAAACAAATAAACAAAGCATATGATGTTGAGTCTTAAGCTTCCCCTTCTGTGTACTGGAGAAAGGAATTTATACCCTTACTGTAGAGTTCCTTGTTAAGACTCATCTAAATGATACCTATGTACATACTCCAGCATCTCACCTTGCTGCAACTGTGTAAGGCAGAAGTGTTAAAAGAACTGAGTTATTTATTTCCCATCAACTTCAATGAGAACTTATTATGTGCCTGTTTATTTTAAGGGATGCACAACTAACTTTGAGACACAAAGTCTGTGCACATTGTCCTTTGGATACATTTGTAAAGGACTTTGTTCTCAATACTTTGATTCAGAAAATCTTGCTGACAGAGTACATATACATTTGAAGAAACATTTTTCATTTCTGTAGCCACTTCTAAGAAAGTGGCACTCGAAGAATGTAAAGCAGAAACATAATTTTAGAAGACAGGGATCAGCTTCATCCTTAGAGCTATAAGCTTGCACTTAACCTGAAAGATGAGGACACCAATTTATGTTGAGCTTCTAGGACAAAAGCCTTCTCAGAGGGCAGGTGGACATTTCACAATCTTTAGCTTCACAAACACTGTCACAGCATTGCTGCCTCCATTACAGTCGTCTCTAAAGACTGAAGTCCGGTGTCTGGAGGATCAGGGCAAAAGCATAGCCTCTAATGGTTTCACAGTAATCACTAGCACAAAAACTAGAAGTAGTAGGAGGGGCATGGATTTGTGCCTACATTTGTGTGTGAATAAGAGGGGAGATGCCTACAAACTCGATGGATGCATGTACTTGGAGACACGTTTACATCTGTACCAAAATAGAGTTAGGCAGGAGAACAGGAGAACTTGTGCTACTTTAAAGTGATGACCTTTTTTTTTTTTTCCCCCAAGACCCTGTGACTCAACAGCTGAAAGAACTACTATCTGCCATCAGACAGATACTATGTAAAGCACAAAGGTCAACTTTACGCACTCAGATACAAGTAATTTAAGGGCTTCCTCCTATTTCTCTTCATCATTTATTTTGAGAGTCTAGAGGATTCGCGATGCAGCTACATCATTGGCACCACAGAACTGCTGCTTGGAGGACTAAAAGAGAAACCTCGGTTTTTGCCATAGTCCTTCAGTACACATCAGCCACCTGGGGAATGGCATTTAATTATGGAGTTTGACTCTTCTCAGGATTCTTGCTTGACCTTGTCAAAAAGTAATTGATGATATGTGACCTGGAGATTCAAAAAGGGCATGTGACTTCTGTTCCCACATCTCCAATTGGCCTTCACAGAGGGAGGTGTATATGAAAGAGTAAGTATAGCAGAGCAGGAATGGCACACAGCTATTCCTCTCAACTTGGCAAAAACAAGCTCTACTGGAGAAACTCTTGTGCCCTGCTTCTGGCCTCTAAATGTTACTCCAGAACTCAGTTTTCCTAGATTAGATTTGGAAGGACACGGTTTTAGACAGACAGAGACTTGAAGGGAAAAGAGCTAATCAAAAGTCAGAAATTTTCAGAAGCAGCAATGTCAGAAGCAGATTAATAATAAATGTTCCCATGTGCACACTGGTTGCACATATGTGAGTGGGTGTGAGGCAGGATAAGACATTCTGAAAGCCAAAGCAAGAGGATGAGCATCACCCTTTCCTTTATTTCTCTTTGTTCCACTTATATGAGGAACAAGTGATCTCCTTCCAAATAGTTTCATCCAGCCTCAAATGTAGATGAAACTCTTGTTCATCATACTGCGACTGGCATAGCAACTTGCCATATGTAACACCTCCAGAGAAGAGATGGTGGGAGCAGTAGGCACATTCTACAGAGAGGTATGTGAAGATGAAAATTCAACAATCACTCACCACTGACCAGATCAAGAGATAACAATGATCAAAAAAAATCAGAGAAAATAAAGCTCTCAGCAAGTATTTCTGAAGATAGTCTCATCTTTTCACTAAAAACAAAGTCTTTACAAGATTAGTGTACAAGACTGGTGATCAATGGCACAATGTCCACCTGGAGACCAGTGACAAGTGGCATTCTTCAGGGGTCAGTGCTGGGACCAGTGCTGTTTAACATCTTTGTCAGCAACATTGACAGAGGAATCGAGTGCACCCTCAGCAAGTTTGCAGATGACACCAAGCTGTGTGGCACAGTTGACTTGCTGGAGGGCAGGGATCCATCCAGAGGGACCTGGACAGGCTGGAGAGGTGGGCCCAGGCTAACCTCATGAAATTCAATAAGGCCAAGCGTAAGGTCCTGCACCTGAGTTAGCACAATCCCAAACACAACTCCAGGATGGGTGGCAAATGGCTGAGAGCAGCTCTGAGGAAAAGGACCTGGGGGTCTGGGTGGATGAAAATCTCAACATGAGCAGGCAGTGTGCACGTGGCCCAGACAGCAACTGTGTCCTGGGCTGCATCAAGAGCAGCGTGGCCAGCAAGGCAAGGGAGGAGATTCTCCCCCTTTGCTCTCATCAGACCCCACCTGGAGTACTGTGTGCAGTTTTGGAGCCCCCAACACAAGAAGGACATGGAACTGTTGGAGCAAGTCCAGAGGAGGGCCATGAAGATGATCAGAGGGCTGGAGCACCTCTGCTATGAGGACAGGCTGAGAGAGTTGAGGCTTTTCAGCCTGGAGAAGAGAAGGCTTTGAGGAGGCCTTGTAGTAGCCTTCCAGTATCTGAGGGGGGCCTACAGGAAGGCTGGGGATGGACTATTGACAAGGTCTTGTAATGACAGGACAAGGGGGAATGGGTTTTAACTGGAAGAGGAAAGATTTAAATAGGATGTTAGGAGGATGTTCTTTACAGTGAGGGTGGTGAGACACTGAAACAGGTTGCCCAGGGAGGTTGTGTCTGCTCCCTCCCTGGATGTGTTCAAGGCCAGGCTGGATGAGGACTTGACCGACTTGTTTTCATGGTAGGTATCCCTGTCTATGGCAAGGGATTTGAAGTGGATGAGCTTTGAGGCCCCTTTGAACCTAATCCATTCTATGATTCTAAGATACCTGGCTGGCAAATTTTGTCTCAACAGCTCAGACTTGTCCCTTAGAGCTGTTACATTAAGAAGCTCTGTGCTTTCATACAGATTCTGTGATTGTGAGCTGAAAAGCCAACTTGAAGCCACTTGGGAATGAAAGACTATGATCATTCACACATTCCAGATACTCTTATGAAATCAGAAGAAAAGAAAATAAAGAAAAGAAAGGAAAAAAAAAAAGACTACCAGTCCCATGGGAACGGTGGATATTGGACTCTGAATTCTTGGTTTCTCTAGTCTTCATAATTCCCTGCTTCTGTCTGCATATAAAATAAGGAGAGAAATCTTCTACCATCAAATCTTGATCTGATGACAGTTTTCTCCACTTGATGGCTGAAAGTGCATTTGAGTTTTGAGTTTTCTTTCATCTTGTTTGCAAACAGAATGACATTTCTGTCATTTTAGCCATTTGCCCTCATCAGCAAGATGGTGATGACAGTCGTTTCCCAAAGCTGGGGAGCTAAGAGAAGGGAGGGGAATGGCAAAATTTGTGAAGATGTCAGTATATATAAAAGTTTAATCAATACAGAAACAAAGTGTTACTGTGTTCAGGAATGCTTCTGGTCTCTGTACAACATTCAGAAACAGGGAGCAGGAAGTTTCAAGCTACCAGAAGGCCTCTCACAGAATCAGCGGCTGTAAGCCAGTTCTAACCTGTGCCTCATTACAGAGATGTTATGTTGCCCTATACTGGATACACCCACAGAAAAGTATTAACAAGTCACTAATCAACTATTACCACTAGAGACAGCTAATAAAGATGTCATTTAATTAAAGTTTCAGAAATCTGCTTTAGCTGGCCAAAGCACAGGAGTATAATTCCAGCTCTCATTTTTTTCTCTGTATGCATGGGATTCATCAGATATGGTCAGAGAACAGTTCTGAGCAGCTTTTCCAGCAGGAGTGACTGAGCCCTCACCATGCAGAAAGAGGACAATGATGCATTAGAGCATGACCTTAGGTGAAGCACTTAACCTCTTTGTGCCTCATTTCCCCCCCATCTGTGGAAACAGAAATAGCATTTACCTAAATAGCAGGGGTACTGTGCAGCTTAATTCATTACAGCTTACAGTGACTTTGAAAACCTTGGGAAAAAAAAGGTGCTAAGAATCAGCAGGGAGAGGAATGACAGGCAGGGACATTACACGTAGGATGGTGCAACAAACTAAGTGTGAATTTAGATAGGCACTACTTATATGGATATTTATAATAAAGGCTATTTTTGGTGGTGGTGGTGGTGGTTTTGATTTGAGGGACAAGAAAGGTTTTGACTTTAATGTGATGTATTAGCATTCCCAGGCAGTTCTTCATTAATCCACAGGGCAAGCAACAACAATAGCTTTCTACACCCTATTCCACAGACATGTCCAATGCTTATACAGAGGGACTGTGCCCAGGCTAGAGATTAGATCTCAGGCTTGGTCCTTCTATCAGGACTCTTTTCCAGAAATAAAAAATTGCAAGTTTTGGGTATGCAGTTTACACAGCTGTCCATTAGGTTACCCAAAGCTCACAGAAGTCAACAAAATCAGTGGAAGTATTTCTGTTTGTCTTGACATTCCTTGATCCAAGAACAAAGAATGAGTGAAAAGGCATACTTCTAAGACACCATTATGAAGAAGCTAACAACTATCACTTCCTAGGGTGTATTTGAATATGTCTCAGAAGTAAAAAGCCCTCATGCTCATGTTACAAACCCCTAATGCCACCTATTTTACCAGCTTTTCTACTAATTCCTAGTGTCCTGCAACAGCACTGGCTGTGGAAAAGCTGTCTGATACTTTCTGCATTATCAGTTGATAACTTGAAACATAAAAGTACCTTAAGAGTACAAATCATAATAACTTGTGATGCTAACTAGAGACAAGAACTATAAGAAATAACATCAGCCACAGAAGTCCAAAGAGTTACTAGAACTTGACACGTCCCAGTACTGTAAAACGCAAGCACATCGTGGGCCCTATTCCCTTTACTGCTAAAGCACTGGTCTAACTGCTGATTTCTGGAGCAAGGACAGGCTCTTGTTCTCTGCTTAACATAAACAGAAAATTCCTTCCATGCCTGGATGACAGAATGTGCAAGTGGCTAGTGAGCAAGCAGTTCATTACATTGCCCCACATTCTAGCAGCAGTGTTTTTTTAAATGCAGGGACAGGCAGGACAGTATTTAAAAATATGCTCTCACCTTTTTTTAACTAACAGGAAGGGGAGGTCACACAAGCCACGCTAGTAAAAGGTTCTACAGACCAGACCGCTGTTTGGTAGGTCAGAAACAACTGTGTAATATGACCTCATTTGACAGAAAAACATTTTATATCACAGACATGTAGGTAAATAATGTTTGGTTATATTAAGTGATGAATAATTATATTAAAAGTCAATTAAATGTACCAAAGAGGCAAGAAGGAATTGCAATGTGAAGGTTTCGTAGCATTGCTATTTCTCCTTTAGTGAAGTACCCTAGAGACAGTCTCTGCACAAGTGTTCTTACAAACAACAGTTTTCCACATCTAAGTCACCAGTTTCTAAAACTGAGAACCACACCCCTTGACTGTTTTGTCTTTTCCTTTGGCTGTTTTTTTAAGAAAAGAAAAAAATAAATCTTTCTAATTTTAAAAAAGCTAAACCAGCAGGAACCAGGTGTGTTCTAATTGCTTTGGAATCAAATAGTAAAGCCTTAGGCTTATTGTGTCTTAAAACCGTGTGATTTCAAAACTCATTCCATCTTTGTTTCTTGGATGCCAAACTTGTCAGTGCCCTGAACTTGCATGTGCAAGTGCCACTTTTCTGGATCTTTCCTGCTATGACTGGAATCTAGCAGAAGGACAAGAAGGAAATCTTCCTATTTAGTTATTTAGTTTATTTAGCTTTGTCAATATATATATTCCTAATAACTATTTATTTAGTTACTTAGTTTCCTTGCTTTTTTTATTTGATAGGAGGACAAAGGAGACACATTTGAGGGAAGTTAAAGATGTTTGCTTACCAGATACAGACTCTGTCTGAAAATGTTTGCACTTCTGTGTGTCTTGAAGGGCCTGTGTAGTGAAAGCAGCCTTCCTAATTTGCATGTGAAGAGCACACGAAGCTAAGCAGCATCTCTGGCTGTGCATCTCGAAGTGCTCTCCTCTCTCTTTATGGGATTATGAAGTGCTCTCATAAACTGTCAGACTGACACCTGCAGTGAGCAGCACTTGGGAGTGTCCAAGCAGCAAGTGAGAGCACTTTACCATTCCAGAAAGACAGGGAGGAAAGCAGGGGAGCCCTTAAAATGTAACAAAAAATCATACTGAGACAGAGATGTGCAATTAAGAGTGGCTGGCACTGAAGGAGAATTTTTTTCTCCATTTTAATTCCTGAAGTGCTGAGGAAGTATAAAGAGCACCTGCATTTGCATATGTGAAGCAAAAGGTACCATTTGCTTTTCAAGCAAAGGGATACCAGGGACTATGGTGTGCCCTCTTGATGCTCCTGTCATAGTGTGCTGCCTGGCATTATATTTCAAATAGATTTCAATATTCAACAGGAGGAGCTTTCATTGTAACCTTTGCAACCCTAATGATATGGCAGATTATTTTTTTCCTCTTCTGTTCCTCTTTACATGAAGCAGCACTGCAATGTTCTAGCTGGTTTCCAGATCCTCAGAGAGATATGGTCGCTGCCCATAATTTTTTAAGACTAGCATGTAAGTAGATTTCATCAGTAGGAAACTACTTATCAGTAGGAAACTACTCAAAGGCCACTTTTATACTAACCAGTAAATCTCCCTGAAATTGATATGAGAGAAAACAGACTTACACATACAACATATAGTGATTATAGGGTATAAAGATCAGTATTTTTACATAACATTTTACAGGCACGAGTGGAGAAGCAAAGGGGCACATGGTAGGGTCCACATTGCCCATAGCATGTGAACTCTTCTGGTATGGAGAGGAAAATGGTCCAGATATGCCTGGCCTACAGGAATATATGAGGGATGGAGGAAACAGTTCCCAGTGTAACATTACAACACAAGTTCTTCAATGGTGAAAAAGTATTTAGGTTTCTAACACAATTCTTTTATTCATTTTGGGAAATGAGTGGTTTAACTTCAGCTGCCTGAGAAAAGCAAAGGACTAGTGGAAAACAATATAAAAGACAGTAAATGTAATAGTTGCCTCAAAAGTAGAAGACTAGTGTTCAGTTTTCATGAAAGATACCAAGGAAAGTTAGTATCACATGGCAAATAAACACCAGAAAAGTGCCAATATCTGGAGAAAAGATCAAGTTACACTAGAAGGAGTGACAATATTAGTGCAGCTTAATTGTTCAGACTGCAGCTGAATGACTGTTCTGCTGAAAGTTAGGTGAAAAAAAACAACTTTTCTTAAAAATAGCAAAGGAAACTGAAGTGCAAAAAATACAGTAAGATGGGGTAAAACATCCCAAAGGGGCATTTCTTGGACCACATCACAGACATAGATTGTCCTCCTTCCTATTAGAAGCCCATCTGTGTTATCTGGGTTCAAGTCTAATGTGGAAGGACATGAATCCGTGCACGCCTGAGCATAAATGAGAGATCAGAAAACTGTGTCTGTGGCCAAGTTCATGTGTGTGTGAGAGCTGGTACAGGTACACATGCATAAACAGCATACATGCTATTTCAAGTGCTTCACTTGGCAAATGAACTCTGTAATATTCCCCTTGAAATTGGCGGCTCCTGGGTGTTTAACGAATGATTGGTCATTTAATGGCCCGAGGCAAAGCCAAGGAAGGTTAACACACTGACAAAGCAGACATTAACTATGATAACAACTGTTTTCATGGAATATTACTGCTATTATAAACCTTACTCAACATCATAATGCCAACAATCATTCCCTACTTTTTCCCTTGTCTTTCAACAATTTTGTGAATCTATGAAATAAAGTTAGTGTCTTCTGTGATAGAGCCGAGCAAGCACTGAGCCAAAATCTCAGGCCTTCAACATTTAGTAAACACTTTTCTGTTTGTTCTAGCACAGGAAGTACTGGACTTTGGTTAGAAAATATACCAGCATAAAGATACTCAAACATGGCTCCAAAAGCACCATTTATTCTGGAGTAAGGAAACTGAGAGAACGGTTTATAGCAGAAAATTCAGTCAGCACAGCAAGCAGAGCCTTTCATGAAGAGAGAGTGGAACAACCACCATCTAGAGATGTCTACTGAAGCATTAGTTGTGGAGGTAGAGAAACTGGAGGCCACCATACAGGTGAGCTGGTCCACACCTTAACCAAAACTGCAAAGAAAAAGAGTTAATGCCATTAACTGCCATACACCAGACCAAGGCACTGCAGTTCATGCATCGTCTATGAAGTGTTGCAAAGAATACACTCAGAATGTTGTGAAGAATTTGGCTTAGAGCCTCATTCAGAGCCTTGTTTCAGACTATCAGCTATGGAAATAACACTGGGACTTTCTAAAGTATCCATTTTCAACTTTTTTTTTTTTTCTGTGTACAGATCCCTCTCAGTGGGAGTGTGGATTCCACTATAGTGAACACACTTTCTGTCAAACACTTTCTGAGTTACGTTTCGTTTGTTTTGTGGACTAATGGGTCTATGCAGGGGAAATGAATTCAGAATTACCAGATACTGCCCACTTAAATGTTACTTTGCTTTGGAGACATGTGAAGTAAAAGACATATAGCCTTTTTTTGTATCTCCTCACACACAAGATGAGCTTGACACTTGAAACAATACTCTAGTAGGGAAAAAACCTCACTGTATGGTGTTTGCTTTGGAGGGAGCAGGGAAGACATCCAACCAAAGAGCCTGTTCAAAACAGAAACCAATAATCAAAAGCCACAGATGCTAATGAGATGCCACTATGGAATAAAGTCAGAAATGACAACAAAAACAATGATTTTTGTTTAGCAATTGAGATAAGGTATCATATGCATTGCTCTTCTCTCAAGAAGATTCAGAGGCCCAGCAACAGTTAGGCCACTGAGGGCTCAAGAAGATAAGTCTAATTAAAAAGCTCAGTGCAGAGATCAATGACCTAACAATGCTCAATCTTGTCAGCTCTGCCACATCGGTTTCCATCTACTAGTGAAAAGCCACAAGGGAAGTGAAATGGATGGATAGAGTCTGGCCATACATTCGTTTTACAGGGTTGAGAGAGGGAAAGATCATACAATATCATCCATACACTGGAAATGAAACAATCAGTGAAAGTTACAGTATCTAAATCTCAATTAGACTCTGAAGTTTAAAAATGAAAAAGACCAAGATCAGATGGCTGAAGCATTTGTATCCAACCCATATGATAAATGTGTTTAATAATAGTTGTACTTTAAACTTTGCTATCTACTTCCACTTTAAGATCTCAAAAGGCTTTGCAAGCTTTAGAAATAAAGCCTCATAATACCTCTGCAAGGTCAGCACTATTATTCTCATTTGTAAAAGTGAAATAACTTGGCCAAGGTCACATGCAGGGAGTCTGTGGCAGAGCTGGGAATAAAACCTATCTTTTTTGGCTCTGAGCTATGTATATTTAAGGTAATCTGCAAAGCAAAAATACTTGGATATGTGCCTATATTTTCTTTTCATTTTTATGATGAATAAAGGAGGTCTGAAGATTTTTCTAAGAGTTTATATAAACTGGCCTGAAGGACAACAGTAGTACTTCAAACAGGAATGATGCTACAGATTTAATTTTCAAGTACTTTGAAATCTGCAGGGTAAAAAAAAAAAAGTGCTAAATTAAATGGTGGTTAATAAATAACAACAACAATAATAATAATAATAATCTGCTTTATCACTAGTGGAGCAACCCTCTATGTGAACAGTGTATTTGAGAATAAAAGTAATTGTATCAGAGGCATCTATCTCATTTATGGCTATGTCACAGTGGTACAATTATAATTATCCCACTATAGTTCTACCAGTTCATTTCCCTGCGTAAAATAAGCCCTAAGGGATTCTTTTCCTGCTTCCATTCAGCATTTGAAATGTATATTCTTTTTACCCCAGACATCCTTTGATGAGTGGAAAATTCAGAAAACTACTGCATTCCAGAAGACCCAGGGGCACATCTACACAGAGCATTAAGTTGTTGTCACTCTGGCTCTCTGGATCACCTGAAGATCTGATGATTTTTTAAAAAGTGAGGAGAAGGGATCTGCAAAGACATCGAACTAGTTTTGGTTTCAATTACACTGAACCAAGCAGGAAGCCATCAATTTTCCAGGGAAAAAAATGGAAAATCCTCAAAACCCAAAAACTTTTCCTGTCCCCTTCAATAGAGTGGTCTGCATGAACAACAGCTGCTTGGGTGATCAAATATTTTGCAAAACAGTAGGCTCTGTAAGCTCCAACACACTTTACTTTTCCACATCAGATGATAACTCAAAGCACACCCATTTAAAGAAGTGTCACACTTCATGCCAGATGCCTAAATTGGAGCACTCGAGAGGAAAATTCTACCTTGTGAACCTGTAATGTCATTCACAGAACAGCCACATTATCACCCAGAAATTTTTGTCTGCTGGAGAATTCTGACCATAGTCAGTGCAAGAAATCTAACAAAGCGGTATGATATACCTCTACCTCTACCTCTAGCTTCTATTTCATGGCTTACTTGCCTCCAGTACATCTGGCCCTAGGTGACTATTAAGAAATACAGCCACTATACTGCATGAACCATGGCTGCTCAGGTGATTAACTGCATTCCCACAGTGAAGGAAGCCTCCTTGACTGTGGCTTTATTTTTATGCAAGGGAAAGTTGAAGATTGGTGGGAAGGTAGCAAAATAACAGCTCTGGAAAAAAAAAAACACTACAGCTTAGATCTTTATATTCATATGTTCAGACTTCAGCAATCACACTTCTGCTGTACAGTTCTGCATCTGTAATTGCACACTGTGTCTTTCCATGTGATTTGCAGAGCTTTGCATTGTTAATGCTCACCTAATAATAAAAAATGGCTACAAAAATCCCCTGAGAAACCTTGTTACAGTAGCTCGCTAAGACTGCTGGCAAAACATTTCCCATGAATTTCTGAGGCTAGACAGAGGCACATACATGTTTTCTGAAACAAAGGTAAAAAATAGACTTGCTCCTTTAGGATATCCATGTCATCCCAGTGATTTCCACTAGGTCACTGCATTTTAAGTGCATAGTTGAAGCAGCAGGAATTAGAAATACTCTAGAAAGTTGACACACTTGAAACACAAGCAAGAAAAGAACAAGGTGCATCCAGTTTACAGGTGCCACCCAGGAAAGATCACTGGCACCATTAGCAAAAGTTGCATCTCTGAACATTTGTCACCATCATCATGATGGCACAACACTCACAAATGCCATCCAAGAGAGAAAATTTTGTGGGCAGCCTGTCTTAGAAGGGCTAGAAGATCACTTTATCTATGTCACATGCTTCCACACTATTGACACAAGACACAAAGGGAATGCAGACCCACAAGCAGTCACAAGCAAATGGAATGGAAGTGTGCAAACTGGTCCTTGCATGGGGAAACTTGCTACTGATGGGAAACAGGCTTGTCAAGTGTTGCTGACTGCTCAGTCAGAGTACCTGTACTTCTGCTGTTTGAGGAGCTAGTAACTGGATCACTGTTAAACTCTTATTAGCTAAATCTTCATCAGTGGAGGAAGAATTACAGTTTTTTGAAGGTTATTACTGACATGCTTGACCATAGCAGAGCTATTAGCATTGCCATGATTCTGCCGTATTCTGCCTTATTGTGATCACTAGTACAGTGCTGTATACTCAGTGTGCATTTTTCAAGCCTACTGAGCGCAGCAAATCTAGCACTAAGAAATCCGTTCATCAAAGCCTGAGGCTTTTCTCAGAAAGCTTGTTCTGCTGGCGATGGGATCCATCACACGTGCTGCAATGCACCGGCATTAATTTACCAGAAAAAGAAGAAAGGGGATCATCCACTCAACTTGCATGAAGCACAAAGTGGCCATCAAAGGGGAAAAAAAAAAAAACCCACACCAAAAAACAATAACAAACAAAACAACCCCCCAAACAACAAAAAACCCCATACCCTACAGTCATAACTAACTTGCAGTGGATTTGAACTAATGACCTAGAACAAAATTCTTACTCTTTATCTGGCAACAATCCAGGTGACAGCAAATGACCAAGACAGCAATCCTTTCTCAGCCATGCATTTGATCTGGAAGGCCACTTGATGATAAAGATGATGGCATTACTAAACTAAAGGCAGCTCCATGCTGATTCCTGTTTGCTGTGAGGGCCAAGTGGGGAACAAGCAGGGACACAGACAGGAAAATCCTTGTGATGAAGGAACTTGAAGAAGTTTGATCCGGATATCGGTGAAAGAGAGGATAAAAGGGTGTTCAAGCACAAAAACTATCCAAGTGTGTTAATCAAGCTTCTTTTCAGTTTACCTCTAAAGAGGGATGTCTCTCTCAAGAAGAGAAAATAAACCGAAAGACATTTGATGGATCAAACCATAGAGCATCTACCTCAACATGGTTATCTAAGCACAAAAAAAAACCAAAACCAAAAAACCCAAAAACCACCCAACAAAAACCACCAACAAAAAAACCCCAAACAAACAAACAAACAAAAACCAGCACAGAGGGGGGACACAGTAAGATGACAGCTTATTTCAGGGAGAAATTGAAATAAAAAGCCAGATAACATGTCCTTTGCAGAGTTCTTTGCTGGCTGGGCAGGGTGTTCTGAAATCTGTGAGCTCACCAGTGAATCCAGGGGCTGATGTTTCATCATTCTTTTAAATACCTCCGCAAATATGCAGTTTTTCCTAGCCCAGAAACATGGTCTTGTACCTGTCCATAAGGACTGACAGCATGAAGGTAATAATAGTGGAAATGGTTTTCCATCCAGCTTTGAACACAGAGCAAAGCAACTGCCCCACACCATGCATGCTGTTCTATTTAATCCTCCAGGGCCATCACTGCTCCTCTGATAGAAGAGGGAAAAAAAGATCTTTGCCTGTGTTCATCTAGGCTTTTGTATACTGGACACTATCCAACTGAAAACAATGCCAATGCACTGTCTGCTAGACTGAATCAACTCTCTCTGGTCCCAGGGTCTTCATTCCAGTCTAGCACCACAGGAATTCTGTGCTTACCTGTGTCAGCATTTTCTGAGACTAAACCACAGCCATGTAGGGGTTAATCCCTTTGCTATAAATGTCTCTTTCAGATGGCACAAAAGTAAAGGTGCTTGATAGTTTCTACCTAAAGCTGTTGCAATATGTATGCTTTCTCACCCCACAGCACCTTACCTCTACTGTCCCCTAGGGATAATGTGTTGAGATTTTTGGAAAGAGATGTATAGGAAAATCAGGTTAACTGGTAAGGAGGTATTTGCAAACAGAAAGAAAGAAAAGCAGTAGCTCAGGTTTGTTGGAAAATAAGAGATTCAAATACTGTAATCTCGCAGCATCTGTAAACATGCATTTCATTTGTCCATGAACTTATTTTTAATCTTTCCTGGAGAAAAAGA
The DNA here is from genome assembly GCA_013396835.1 of Psilopogon haemacephalus. Lineage (NCBI taxonomy): Eukaryota > Metazoa > Chordata > Aves > Piciformes > Megalaimidae > Psilopogon > Psilopogon haemacephalus. Next base: position 400,214 of record VWZI01007258.1, on the reverse strand, counting down.
AACCCTGTGAAAGACGGAGAGGAAATTTGTTTGCTTGTGCATCTGTGAAGGCTTTCTACATTTGGAAAAGCAATTGCAATATAGACAGGATTTTGGCACCCTTGCCTTGAGGACCAAATTTGTCCTTAAAGATACGGAGTGAACAATCACAGTACAGGCCATGTTGCCAGAAATTATCTCATTTGAAGGAAACCACCATTACTAGAGTGATGCCTGGGAGCAGTGTACCAGGGGTTGTGGGTAAAAGTGCTAGCAAGGACTTGCAATCTGTTGTCTCAGTGGAGGATGGTGATCTATCTGGTAGCAAAGACATGAAGGGTAGTGATAGGTTGATAACTACAGAAATACCTGTGTACAGTCAGGTGGGATTTAGGGCTTATCTCCCCAAAAATGTGGCAAGACAACTAACCCAGGAAGAGTTTGAGGCCATTGTGCAACAAGAAAACTATGATATAGTTGCCATCAAAGAAATGTGGTGGGATGCCTCACAAGACTGGAGTGCCACAATCAATGACTACCAAATTTTCAGAAGGGATAGAAGCAGAAGGAGAGAAGGTGGAGTGGCCCTCTATGTTAGGAATAGATGTAAATGCCTACAAATTAATGTGAGTGATGATGAAGTTGAGTCCCTCTGGGTGAGAATCAGGGGCAAAGCAACAAAGCTGATATTGTGCTAGGAGTCTGTTATCGACCACCCAACCAGAATGAAGAGGTGGACGAAATATTCTATAATCCCTTGCAAGAGGTTTCACAATTGCTCCCTCCTGTCCTATTAGGGGACTTTAACTTCCCAGATATCTGTTGGAAATACAATACGGCAAAGAGAGAACAGTCCCAAAGATTCCTGGAGTGTGTAGTGGATAACTTCCTGACACAACTGGTGGAGGAACCAACTACAGAAGGTGCTCTTCTGGATGTACTGCTTGTAAACAGAGCAGGACTTGTGGGGGAAGTGATGTTGGGAGGCTGTCTTGGGCATAGAGATCGTAAAATGAAGTAGTTTTCAGTTCTCGGGGAAGTGAAGAGAGGGGTTAGTAAAACTGCTACCAGGGAATTTCAGAGGGCAGACTGATCTGTTAGGAGCCTGATTGACAAAGTCCCTTGGGAGGCAGTTCTCATGGGTAAAGGAGTCCAGGAAGGCTGGACATATTTCAAGAAGGAAATCTGAAAGGCCCAGAAGCAGGCTGTGTCCATGTGCTAAAAGATAAGTTGTCAGCGAAGAAGACCATCCTGTCTGAACAGAAAACTTTGGCTGGAATTCAGGAAGAAGAATTTCTGGCCTTTGGTAGAAGATGGCAGGACTCTCCTGAGGATTACAAAGATGTGGTGAGGGTATGCAGGGAGAAAATTACGAGGAACTTAGGAGAAAATTAGGAGGAGAATTTCCTAATTAGGAAAATTAGGAGGAAAGCTCAATTAGAACTCTGGGCCTGGCCTCAGTCAGAACTCAACTGGCCTACGTGATTCTGTTTGTGATTTTGTGAATTGTTTCTGGTAGACTCAGTGCAGTTATGTATATTACTTGGTTCAGTTTCTAGCCACTGTATTTGGACACCAAGTGATGCTGTTAAATCAGTAGCAAGAGCCAAGTATACTGGCTAATGTGCAAATGGTTCCTAGCAGCGTGGACTAAAGTTTAGGAAAACTCATTTCACTTGCTCAACTAAACGCCAGAATAAGTGAAACAGAAAACACCTAGGAAGTCAAGACAATGAGATCTACATCCTCTAACCAATCTTCAGAACATCCATTTCCTCAACATGTTTGTATTTACTTATTGATCTTATTTAATTTTTGGGTGCTTAGGACACACTGCTCAGGAAATACCAGAGGTGTCACTAAGGTGTTGAAATTTTCACTAATATAATACCCAGCCCTGCAAAAAAGACCTTTGTCACAGTAATACCGGTTTGAAGCACTTTTCTCATGTCATTCCCCTCTGAGAGTAGGCATTGCCCAATCTTAATTCAGAGCTTGAGGTTCTTTGTGTCTCTTGATTTCTTATCAGAAGATGGTGAGGCAGAGGCCTGATTTCAAGTAGCATAAGGTGTCCCCTCCTCTCCACTCCCATGGAAATAGAAGGCTTGTGTGGATGACTTCAAGCTGATTGAAGGTTCCTTTAGGAAAAACAATTCCTCAGCCAGCTGTGGAAGCTACTTGCCCCACAGCACAAACAAGAAGAAGCAAGGCAGAGGACCCTGCCCAGTAGACAGCATGAAATAACCATATGAAATCTATTTTATGCTTACTGTCTGGACAGACACTTTACAGCGAGTACCAGCATTCAGTAGAATCTTCAAGTAGATGTGCTGGCTCATTTTGCCCTAAGAAGCAAGGAAAAGTGGAAACACAGCTATTGAACAGGCAGTCTGGGTTTATCCAGAGGTTAGAGAACAGGAAACCTGGGTAATTAGTTTCTTTCTCGTAATATTTTGTGACTTTACCGACGCAGTGTAACTGTACAATATCTAAATTAAATTCTTATTGAAGACAGCTTTACTTCAGACTAGACTTCTCCCTCCTTTCTCGTTTAATTTCCAGAGCAGATAGAATGAACACTGATGATCAATGCAGTTCAGCTGAAGTTCAGCAGAGGCAGCTCCATGCAGGAAACTAACTAAGCAAATCCAAAATACTACTGTGTTACACACTTTGTCAGGAGATAGCCAGAAAGGCAGCCCTGGAGTTCAGCACACAGGCTATTCCCTCAGCAAAGTAAACCAAAACTTGTTTGTAATGTTGCACCTTTTGCCCTTTCCAAATTAAAGTCAGGACAACCTTCCCCTTTTTCTTGTCTCTTTGACTCATTTTCTGTTTCTCAAAGTGAAATAAGCAAAACAAAGACTATAAAAAATTGATATGGAAAGAAGAAACAGAGCAGAACACAGTAAAGTTATACAGTTATACAGGAGAAGGGATAGCAAAACCACAGAAGGAAAACACTTGCTTTTACCCACCAACTGTTCCTTGGTTTTGCCAAGAACCATAGGGTAACAGCAGATTCACTTCTACTCTACACAAATAACTGCAGCACAATTATATTTATACCTAAAGCTGAGCCTCCCCCAATCCTCCTTTTGGGGGACAGCTCCTAAAATCCTTCTGTGTTTTTTTTGTTTTGGTTTGTTTGGTTTGGTTTGTTTTGGTTTTTTTTTTAATGCTGTTAGAGACTTACACAAACACCTGAAGCCAGTGCTTCCTCCATCATCAGATCTTACCACAAAGTAACCTAAGGGGTATCAATCCTCAAGTGACTAGACAAGAAATGTTCTCATGTCTGTTGCAATGCTAGAAATCCTTCATGTATGCTCCAATGATGATGGCTTTTTGGTATATGACTACAACACCATAACAGCAGGGTGAGTTTTGTATGTCACACTCCTAACATGTGGCATTTTTATAGCCTATGAAAAAACTACAGTGGTAATTTGGAACATAGTGTAAAAGATGAAAGTTGGGGATTTAACATCTAATAGTGACTCTATGAGGCACAGGGTGGTTATATAGCATAAACGAACCATGATAGATAAATCTTGCTCCAAAGTTCACTGATGCTGGGACAGCAGTGGACAAGCAGCTGCAAAGAGCAATCATGAATCAAGAGAGAAAAAAAATAAATTTAGAAGCTAAAAGGGCTTCCATTTCACTCATAGACTGTTCTGAGAAAGAGAAAAGAATCATGTCTCTCATTAAGGGTTTCAAAGACTGAACCTAGAGGAAAGCAAGGAAATAATTTTGAAAATTGATCAGAATTTGGAACACTCGTAGTAAAGCTGGAGGCACCCTCAAAATTCATTAGCTGCTCAAGCAATGTACATTCCAGGTCTGGTGAACCACCCCATGGTAATGGTGAATGCTTCAGGTGTTCATCCTATACTGCCTCTTTTGAACTGGAAGAAGTCTAACAGGTCTATGTCCTGCTCCTTCCCTCTTTCAGAAAGCCTACTGTATAAATACCATCCTGTCAGTCATAATCAACAGACCTTTTCTTTTTAGTTTTTTTCTTCTTCTTTTTTTTTTTTTTTTTTTTTTTTTTTTTTAATATATGAAGGCAATATTTACAGCCAAGGCAGTGCTGAGTAAGATGCAGTGATTATGGCTGATTTTATCACAGCTGTATTACTTAGCTGCAAGGTGAAGCGCTGTGCTAAAATGGATCATGAATCCCTGAAATTGACTATCCGTCACCTTTATAATCCTGATGGAAAGGCAGGTCAGATCAGGCTTGACAACTTCCCATGCAAAGGAGACTACAACAGTGACGTCTGTTTGCCTCAAGGCATTTATTTGTCTGGAGAAGAAGGTGATGCCTTCTGGAACTGGACTAGAGAAAGGGAGAGAGTAGAAATCAACTACCCAAACTGTCTCTGCAGGAATTAAATAGAGGAGCCTAAACGTGTGCCCAGAAAGAGTGCTAGGGGTATTGGATGAAAGGATTTTACAAGCAGTTAAGATTGCAGCATGAAGACCTTCCTCTAGGCTGAAGAACAGATTTCAATTTCAAAGTTAGAAAAATAAAATAACACCTGTCAGTAGGAATTTGTGGCATGAGATGAAATCTGCAAATGGGAAAACTTACCAATGTCTACTCACACTTCTTTTAAATTCAGTGTCAGGGCTTTCCCACAAAGTGCTCCCTACACCTACCTGGAAGTAGGTTGCAGCAAGGAGAGGGTCATTCTCTTCTCCCTAGTAGCAATTGATAGGATGAGAGGAAATGGCCTTAAGTTGCACTAGAGGATGTGTAGGTTGGATCTTAGAAGATCCCTTCACTGGGAGGATTCTCAAACACTGGAATAGGCTCCCCAAGGAGGTAGTTGAATCCCTGGAGTTGTTTCAAAGACGCAGATATGTAGTGCTGAGTGACATAGTTTAGCACCAGACTCGGAAAAGATGGATAACAGACTCCATGGTCTTAAAGGCCTTTTCCAACCAAAACGGCTTTATCATTTTAAGTCAGAGTTTTTTAAAGTGTCTGGCAGTTTAGAAACAAATCAATCACGATGTTATCACTGGCCACTATTACTGTGGCATCTCTGCAAAAAAGACCACAGAGTTATGGTAGCATTGAATCTCACAGGGCTCTATCAGGTGAACCAGAATAGTTGATCAGAAAATCACCAGGCTATCCCAGTGAATCTTCTTGATCAGAATATGGCCATATGTAAAAGGGGCTCTCTAGGAGAAAAGGCTAACTAGCATGTTACAGTTGTAAGAGAGATTCATATGCTGCTTCTGGTATACCCAGAAAAATCTTGTCATCTTATGACAAGATTTACCCTGAAATATAAAGGCAAGTTGTCACATTCCTACATTTTACATATTATGGTGTACCTCAGTACCACCAAACACTAAGGAAGGCAGCTATTTTCAGTGTCCATATTCTATTTCCAGCATAATTTCTTACATATTGAGCAGCCTAGATATAGTCATCAACTTTACTCTACCTTACTCTTCCCTATGCAAAAAGAGGATAAAACTACGTATGTCACAGAGCTACTACACAGTCATCAAAAGTGGGGTCTGAGATCCACAGATAGACAATATTACAGAAGGGCAAAGACTCTTACATCTTGCTCTTCTCACCTGTCCTTTCTTCCCCTTTCCTCTAGTGCCTCTCCTGGGTAAGTCACATCCCAGCTAAACCTCTTAGTGAGAGATTACATTAGAGATAGTGCTAATTACCAAATGTAGTCTGTGTGGTACAATCTTATCAACACCCCACACTTCCTCCCCTGAGGTAAGGGGGCTTGATCTATTTCATGAAAGTATCCTAGATATCTGTTCTAACAAGCTCCATTCCCTCAGGCTTGAAGGTAACTCTCTTCCCTTTTTTAACTCCATCCCAAGTACACATTCAAAGCTCTCCTGCTAGAATCTCTTACAAGGAGGAGGATTTTCCTCATCAAGAGACTGGTGGAAATTATCCTTTGTGTATAATAGGAGCCAGCTGGTTCCCAAGGTGCCATGTTTCAGATAACACCCTGACAGCCTTTCCCCCTGCACACCATGCAGCAAGCAGTGCAGTTCTAGCATAGGGCAGTGGAACTCGCTACATGCCCTGCAGCTGCAAATACAGTTTTGAACATGGAGTAAGAAAGGGAGAGCAGAAACAGCTAAATGTAGTACAAGAAAGTCCAGAAATGCTGTGATAAAGCAACTAAATCCCAAATGTAGTAGTATCACCTGACATTTGATTTCTAGAACCTCCATCTGACCAAATTCTACCAGTGTTTTACTCTCCTGTCCTGTAGTACACCCTGCTAGCCCAGTTTGGTGCTCACCCCCATCTTTGGAGCTAAGATGCCCACTTCACAGAAGTTCATAGTAATTTCCAGGGCAAATGGCTATAAATACCCTGAAAGAAAGAAAGACAATGACCCTTTTTTCATGCTTTCTGGTTGTGCTTAGGTTTCTGAAGGATCAGCAACATAACATGGGGGAGACATAGTGACCCTGTGGTTTTGGTTACAGCTCCCCAAGTTTAACAGGCTAATTCCATCTGGCACTATTATGCATAATTCAGTTTTCTCCCTTAGTAGGAGGTAATTTGGTTGTATTCTTTCTGAGGGTTTTGTTATTTTCATGTTTGAAGATTGTTAGTGTTGGTGGGCTTGTTTTTTTTTATATAATTTGTGTGCATATTACTTGCTGTCCTTGGAATTCATTTTGTTCCCTGCTAATGAAACCTCTGCGTCGCTAACAAAGCAGAAAATAAAAAAGGTAAATAGCACTCTCCAGAAACAATTTGTTTCTCGTTCTGTAAATTCTTGCTGAACAGCATCTCCGGGAATTTTCATCCCAATAAAAGAAGAGAGAAGCAGAAGGTGATCGACGAGGAGGTGGATGAAGGGGAAAGGAAATAATAATTATAGTCACATTGTAGACAAATGGGTACCCAGAGATCTGCCCCTGTGAAACTCCAGAAAGCAGTTGAGCACAGGCAGCCATTTGATTGAAGTAGAAACCATACTTGCAGAGAGATCAAAAGGAGAGAATACTTTTCTCATATTTAACCCTTTAGAGCTATGCCAAGAATCAGTGGCCTTCATCAGAGTCCAGACTCAGAACAAGACACAGAAAACTAATCCTGTTCTGGGAAAAAAAACACCAACCAACCAACCAAGCGAAAAAACCCAAACAGTGACATAAGATAGGTACAGACTGTTGGTGGTATTGCTCTCAGAATGTGAAGCAAGGGAAATAAAACTTAGAAAGATGGGATGCTGCTTTTGCCTAGTTTGTGACCTGCTACTACCTACCTGCTAGAAAAGTGCAAAAGGTGTTCAACAAAAGCAGTTCTACGAAGTAGAAAGCTCTACAAAATACAGTTTCTTTCTCACGTCAGAGAGCTGTTATCTTCATTTTCAGATATCTCAATATGAGTCACAAGGCTGAAATTTTCCAAAAAAACCCAGGACTGTCAAATAGATTTTCAAGTTCACATTGAAGCTCCTAAATTAATGGTTTTAAATTGAAATAAGCTGTACTTCCAGCTGCTTCCACTGATTTTGCTCTCTGACATTCAGATCTTAAACTCTAATCTGTTCAGAGAGGTAAAAACAATATCACAGGGCAGAAAGATAGAAGATCTTCCATCCCTCCATCTGGACAGTCAGGTAATATACCATCTCTACGCCTTATTACTTGGGAAACAATGATTATTATCTTTCCCAGAAAAACAAACCAACCTCAGATTCAGACAAAAAGAAATATACTGAAAATCAGGACTTCTTTCTAAGATAGCTCAGTTGTTAAATCCAGCCAAAGGAGTTAGATGGCCCAAAGCCACAGGGCCCTAAGTCTCATAGCCATCTTTAGAAACTCATGCAAGGTACTCTACACATGAACAGATTTTTGCACTATCACTCACTGGATTACTGGACCAGCCTTTATACAGAAGATTAAATACAAACTGCTCTACTGCTAAACCATATTTATTGAGCTTTAACCACCATGTAATTTATACATCTCTCCTTGCAGAGTTGGAAAAACTCCATCAACAATAATAACGGCAACATTCAGTTCCAACTGGTACATTTTAAACTTTCAGTAAGCAACCTGTTATATCCATAAAGAGCTCTTTAGAAGTAATGCAAGGTATTAATTCTGCTGGTAGAACTAGTAACTCTGCAGTAAAAAAGAAAAAAAAAAAAAAAGAAAAAAAGAGAATGCAGCAACCAGAAAAATCCTGGCAAGACAGCAGCACCATCTCAGGAGATGACTGCTGCAGCTGTACTAGTTATTTACATGAAGTCAATTCCAAGTGATTATTAAGAACATGAGGTTTATCGTGTAATATAAAAGGCCAGTTCATTATGTCTGCACAAGCTACAGCTTAAATGGCAAACCTCAATAATTCAGTTTTTCTAACAGCAGTTTGGGATTTAATCGCTGCACAATAACTGCATTAATTCTGAATTAATTCCTTAATGGATATGTAATTGTCTTGGGCTTCATCTAAGGGGCCAAAATATGCTCTAACTAGCATAAATCCAGTGGAACTTCATGGAAGAGAGTGAAATGATTTCGACATCACTGTATCACTGGTACACTGGTATCAAAAACAACAGTATGACCCAAACATCATTTGCACTTTTCCCACCTTCAGGTCTCGAAAGACCTCTGCTTGCTTGGGCAAAGTCCATACAAGTACTAAACATAGAAATAATACCACTTCTATTTACTATGATTATAATAAAACATTATTTTGTAAGGTACTTAATCTCAAAGGGCTGTAAAGCATTTTGCTACAGGGAAAACATTTCATTTAATACCAAAATGCTTTCAGGTCTGGGATGAAGAGACCAACTCATCTAGGTGGAGGAGCTAAAAAGGTTGACAGTTAGCCACCTTTCCATTCAGCTAAGGCATTCAAGCTGACAGCTACAAGTACTCCAGCAAGCCATGTATGAACAATTGAAGGAAAATGGATTCAGAAGGCATTCACGAGAACTCTGATACCACTGCGGCAGGCGTTCTGGAAATCCTTAAGATAGAACTGAAAAAACTGAGAACAAAAAAGTGATCACTGCTACAGTCATAACATGGGACAAAATGGTGATGGCAAAAAACTGATGTTGCAGGGAGAATGCCTAGATAGCATGAACAGGGACTGATGAAACACTTACATTTTAGTTCTTTCAGCTGCCCACTCCAGTTGATGGACTCTTAGTGTTAAAAAGAAAGTTGAGAATACAAAAAAGCAGAAAGGCAACAAATTACCTGGAGTAATCAGTGAAGCAGTGAGATGTTACACTGTAAGTCACGCAAGGAGGTTTGAGTCTACTGAGAGCTGGAGGCTGAATTCTAGCCCCAAAATGTCCTGCAGCTACAAGAAGGTCCTGGGTGCTCATTCCTTTCAAGGCATTTTCTTTCAGGAAGAAAAATGTGGTGGTAACATCTACAATCCTAAATGGCCAGATGAGTTCCAAATTCAATACACAACAGTATGTACACCTGATTGAGAACACGCAAATAGGAGCCACAATGCCCTGGCTTCACCTCAAGTCGTGCCATTTTACACAAATACACCTTTCTTCTGCTGCAAGCAGACAGAGGAGAGAATTCTCAGCTGTATGTGTTGAGCATTTTCCTACCAGCACTGCAGCAACTGCATGTGAATTTTCCATTCATTTTACATCTGTTCACACCATCAATGACACAGAACCATTGATGGCCTCTCTAATGTTTGGTTTAATATTTATCAGATGAGAAGAGCTATCACAAACTGCATCCTGCTAAAATGTCACACACCTACTTCCTTGCTTCAGGAGGACCTCCTCTACAAACACTGCCCTGACACAACCTTGCAGGCATTTCATACAACTACTGTGTGATGCTGTGAACTGTCATGCCAGTGCTCTAGTGTACTACACTTGGAGTTACTGTTTTAAACAAATTCAGCAACACACACTTAGCCAGCTCTAGAATCCCTTCAAGACTTTAGGCAAAGTTTACTCTCCTTCCATAAATGTGATAAGAGTTTTCAGCCACTGAAAGCATGCCAGTAGACACAAAGCCTCTATTCAGACTTGAAGGATGGGCAGCTGTTTAGTAGGAAGCGGACCAAGCAGAAGTCATTCTCTTCATATTAAAAGTATACAGTCAAAATAATTATTTTTAAAGCCTCTCACAGATTTATAAATTCGTAAAATGACTTGTGTTGGAAGGGATCCTGAAGAACATCTAGTTCAAAATCCTGCCATGGACAGGGACACCTTCCACTAGACCAGGTTGCTTATGGCCTTGTCCAACCTGGCCTTGAACACCTCTAGGTAAGGGGCATCCAGGACCAACCTGGGCAAGCTATTCCAGTGTCTCCCCACCCTTACTGTAAAGAATTTGTTCCTAATATCTAGTCTAAATCTATCCTTCCCAAGCTTAAATCCATTCCCTCTCAACTTCTCACTTACAAGCCTTTATAAAAAGGCCCTTTCTAGCTTTCTTGAAAGAAAGCTAAGCACCTTTTTCTGACGTCTACCACCAACACATGGATACATCAACAATATACTCCTTTGCTTCTCAGTAATACAAGGTGTACACAAAAAACATACAGGCACTACCATTTTTGTGAGGAACACTAAGAGACAGTGACTATTCTTTCTTTAGGGACAGGCAGGCCTTCATACACAATGTTAGCATGGCAATCAGCAGCTGGAGTTGTACTAAGAGACAGGAGTTGCTGGCTGTTCATATGCCTAGAAAGCATGCTGTCTTTCAGGGCAGTGATCTGACCCTCCTTGTGGATAAAAATCATAACAAAGTTTATCAGATCAATCATTGAAACTGCTGGAGATAAAGAAAAAAAATGTCAGTTTTGATTCCTTTTTTTTTTTTTTTTCCCCAAATCAGATGTCTCTATGTAAATTGTCAACTTAAATGAAATGTTTGATGGCTCAACATTCAAGGGTTTCATTGTGATAATCTCAGAACATTTTGTTTTGATCCATTCTTTTGATTTTTATGTCATATTAATATTTCACTTTATCTACTTCTCTCTATCAGATGTATGTGGATTATTATTTACTTACTAGTTTAATGCAATAACAAGTCAAAGTCAAGAAAACAAATCAAAAGAAAACAGCAAGAGTATAAAGAAGGAGGAAAAAAACCCCAGTTTTCTCTAAAGAAAAAGGTTTCACAAAATCAGTTTTGACCTGCTCCAAAAGAGCTAGATATGACAGTGTCCTCCACGTTCTGCAAAGCATGGAACAAGGATGTTGACTATAATATGACAGAGCCATTTCGCCTGTTTACCTGGATGCCAAAGTAGTGTACTGTGTTCTAAACATCAAATGGTTGTCCTGCACCTCTAAGGTAGAAAATTGCTTCACTGTATGATTCTGAGATAGAGAAATTTCATTGTTATTATGGGAAAGCTGAACTCTAAATTCAGAATTCATCTCTTGATTAATCTACAAAGGCTCAAAATTCTAGCATCCACAGAATAACCACCCCAGCAGTCTTTTGACCACTGCATGATCTGCACCAGGCCAACTGGGGAAGGAAATAAAGCTTTAAAAAATAAAGAAAAATATAACTTAGCTATACCTTAGAAATAAAGCAAATTTGTTAAGAGAATTTGCTGCTGTAGCCTCTGGCATTTCATAGTATCACAGACCTGTGTGGTATCTTGATTCTGTGGCATGCAATACATTATGTAATTTATATGTTGGGGCAGGTTTTCCAAAAGCAGGTGACAGACCAAACACTCATCCATAGTTCAGTATGTCACTGGATTCAGTATTTTTTTTTTTTTTGTTGGCTTTCAGACTTTATACCATATCCATCACTACACTATCTCAGCAGCTGGTGATGCTCAGCAGATACAAAAATCAATGAACAGCAAATAAAACACAGAACACTGGCCAAGACTGGGTTCTTAAAGTCATACTTTGGCAGAGATAAAATTAATATGATCCTTCATACTGAAAGACTTGAAATGATCAAGCAAAATCCAATGGACATATAATGACTTAGGTTGGAAGAGACCTTAGAGATGATCTACTCTGACCTCCCTGCCATGGGTAGGGACACGTCTCAACTAGACTTGGTTGCTCAAAGTCTCATCCAGCCTGGCCTTGAACACCTCCGGGGAGGAGGAATCCACAGTCTCTCTGGGCAACCTACTCCAGAGTCTCATACTGAAAAACTTCTTAAGATCTAGACTAAACCGTCTGTCCCTAAGCTTAAAACCATTATCCCTCACTCTATTGCTAGATACCTGCATGAAAAGTCCCCCCCCATCCTTCCTGCAGATTTCCTTCAGGTACTGGAAGGCAGCTATAAGATCCCCTGGGAGTCTTTTCTTCTGTAGGCTGAACAACCCCAGGTCCTTCAGACTATCCTCATATCAGAGGTTCTCCAACCCTTGTATCATCCTTGTAGCCCTACTCTGGACTCGTTTCAACAGTTCTATGTCCTTCTTATGATGGGGACAGCAGAAATGGATGCAGTGCTTGGGTCTCACAAGAGCAGAGTAAAAGGGAAGAGTCACCTTTCTTGACCTGCTAGACACACTTGACGCAGCCCAGGACATATTTTGCCTTCTGGGTTGCGTAAGCACATTGCTAGCTCATATTATGCTCCTCATTAATCAGTAGCCCCAAGTCTTTTTCTTTAAGGCTACTCTCAACCACTTTGCACTCAGTCTGTATTTGTGTCTGGGATTGGCCCAACTCAGATGCAGGACCTTACACTTTGCATGAACCTCCACACATGGTGAACCTTCATAGCAACTTGTGGATGCACATATCCATAACTACAAATCTAAGCCAAAGCACTGGGATCAGAACCAGTGAAATTCCTTCAGAAACTAATGGTGGTGGTTCTGTCTGTCACAACAGCCTTTCCTGGACTTCAGACCTAGGAAACTGAATTTACAAAGTAGTAAAGTAGACTTTGACCTAAATCATCCAGCAAATTTCAAATTGCAGTAATCTACAAACAAATCCTACAGAGACATCGGCAGCAGAACACCCACCCCTAGAACTTTTGCTCATCAAGACAGTGAATGAAGAAGATGAACTTCCAGGATCTCTCTAAACTATTTTATCTGTCAGTTTATGAAACCTGCAAAAACTAGCAATGAGGGATCTTCCATACAGCTTTCCTGACAAGAAGATCAACATGGACTGAGCTGATGGAAAGTGCCATCATTTGCAGGAAAATATTCTATAGAAAATAGCCTTTTCCCAAACACATATTAATAAATAAAAGCTGGTACAAGTCTCTCACTCTCCTCCAGCTTTGCACATAAGGAGCACTGGGGTTATTACCAGCTTATCAAAAATTCCATTAAGACTGACAGTCCGAAAAGAGAAGTGCCATTTGCACAAGTTCTCTCTGAGCTCCAGCAGCCCTCTCTGTCAGTGTCATGGCTGGACTAGGATTCTGTAGTGAGCAAAAATGAAGTCAGAACCCCTTTAATATATAATTAGCAATAAGAGGAGTGTGAGGGCATTTGAATAATACATCTCATGGTCAGACTAAGCAGCAGGAGCCAAAAGAGAAAGAGCATAAGAAATAAAGGAGGCAAAGATCAGAGAAAAATGAGAGTTACATACCTATGTGAAGGAAGAAGTCCAGTTATAGGATGATAAACACTGAAAATAGTGCTTTGCATTTATAGAATGCTTTGCTTTCAAAGACTTCTGAAACAGAGCTCAAAGGCTAAGGAGAATGATTGCTCCCTTACTATAATGGAGGAAATGGAAATCCACAAGGATGTTTCCAAGGACATTTCAGAGTGTCAGTGTTGTAGTTACTGCCCATTCTCTAATGACTGGAGCAACTGGCCTCTCCCACCCTGTCCCTGACAGAAAGCATCCAGTGACAAGGAGATGAGGCATAATACTGCCGAGTTTCCACATAAACCATATTAGAGATGGGTGTTTGGTGTTTATGACAAGTTTACTGGTGCCAGGTTAGCCTAAGGCTACACTAGTAAATGGTATACTCACAATGCCTGAGAAATTCAGAGAGAAATGAGACCACGGAAATAGTTTACTGCTGATACTGACTTCTGAATTCCTGTTTCCAGCACCTCAAAATACAGGTATGTTTTTCTCTTACATTTTTGGTTATATTTCTCATTATAATTGCTGTGTTGCCTTATTTTTTTTCTCCTTCAGCTTACATTCAGCTTATATTACCTGGGACTGCATATCAGAGTTCGTTTATAGACATCCGAATAATATCTACAGCATCTGCAAACAATGGCATAGTTATAACCTCTCAATGGCATAGATGTAACCTCTTATTTTTCTGAAGACCAACTCTTCTGACCTTGACACGTTTGTAGTCGGTTTTTACTTTGGTATAAAGTGCCTCTGCACAGATGCAAGTACCAATGCATCTGTCATATTTGCTTCCCTATGGCCTTCTTCATCCCCGCACAGCAGCTTGTTTTGATTCCCATGGCTGTAATACAGAGGGAAGATCCTGGTTCCTCACAGGAAATTTCCAGCCAAGAACCACCATAGAAAGAGCAGAAAAAGTTTTAGGCCAAGGAGGAGTTAGAGGTGGAATTGAAGAGGCTGCTCTAGGGCTCCCTCTAAAATAAAACCTCAAAACTAAAAATGATTTACACAGGAAACCCTTTAGCTCCTCATGTGAAGGTCAAGCAGGAAAAAGCCTCATGGCCAGCAGCTGGAGCAGAAGACTAAGCAACAGATCTGTGTGGGCATAAAGTCTTTATGGAAGGGATAGCCCTTTAAGAACACACACAGGTGAAGGAGCCTTGCAGAGGAGGACTTGGGGGGCACTAAGCTGACATGAGCTGTCAATGTGCACTCACAGCCCAGAAGGCAAACATGTCCTGGGCTGTCAGCAGCAGACAGAGGGAGGAGATTCTACCACCCGGTAAGACTCCTCCTGGAGCACTGCATCAAACTCTGGGGTCCTCAGCACAAAGAGTGGATCCAGAGAGTTCCACGAAAATGATCAGGGGGATGGGACACTTTGCATGTGAAAAAAACGTTCCAGAAACTGGGGCTGAGGCCTAGACAAGAGAAAGCTCTGGGAGACCTTATTGTGGGCTCCCAGCATATAAGGTGGGGACAGTCTATCTAGTAGGCCCAGTTCTGACAGGACAAGGGGTAATGGTTTTAAACTAAAAGAAAGGAGATCTAAACTAGATGTAAGGATTTTTTTTTTTTTATTTTATTTTTTATTTTAATAATGAGGATGATGAAACACTGCCAAATGTTGCCCAGAGAGGTGGTAGCTGTCCCATCCCTGGAACTGTTCCAGGTCAGGTTAGAGTGGGCTCTGAGCAACCTGATGTAGTTGAAGATGTCTCTGCTCATCGCAGAGGGGTTTGCCTAGATGACCTTTAAAGGCCCCTTCCACACAAAACCATTCTATGGTTTTAAGTAACAGTTGCATTTGACAGCTGCTGGGGAACAAAAAAAAAAAGGTAAATAATTATTAGTATTATTATACTTGCATGGGGATGTAGATGCCCAGGTGGTGACTGTGGGGAGCTGCAGGGGCAGCCTCTGTGAGGTGAAACAAGGCTGCCTTGTGCTGGTTACAACTGGTTCTGGCTGGTTCTGGCTGGTTCCGACAGCCCACAGCAGGACACAGCCAAGCCCCTCAGCCAAACTCGCAGCACCTTGGGGAAAGAGTGTAAGAAAGGGCAGGAAAAGAACTGGACACAGAAATGAAGAGGAAATAGAAGAGGAACTGCTGTGTACTGACTAATTCCTCACAACTGTAGGTAGGAACAACGAAGGCCCTCCTCCTCCCCTACCAAATGAAAGAAAAAACACAAAACACTCCAAAAAGGCTGCAAAAACAACAAGAAAAATTAGATTGACAGTTTCTCAGAATGAACCCCAAATTTCTGACTATCTCCATGATTTTTAGTACCTCACTGACTTTAAAAGCAAACAAGCAGTCCAAGGATGAGGTATGGATGGGAGGAACCAGAGCACAGGGAGGCGCATAGCCCATCAGACCCATCTCCTACCCTCACTAGAAAAACCCAGCAACAGAGCAGCATGGGATCAGTCTGAAGCAGAGAAAGAAAATCTCTTAAATGGATGCTTTAAGTCATGGCATCATAGAATTGCTTGAGTTGGAAAGGACCTTAAAGATTATTTAGTTCCAACCTGCCTGCCATGAGCTGGGAATCCTCCTACTGGATCAGGTTGCTCAAAGTCTAATCCAGCCTGGTCTTGAACACTTCCATGGATGAGTTGTCCACAACTTCTCTGGACAACCCATTCCATTGTTCTTATTTTTATTTTCCCCTTCTGAAGAAGATTGCTACCTCAAAACTTTCCCATCTGTGAGGTACAGAGAGGCTGCAATGCAGGAGAATCTCATCCAGCTCCAGATGATGACTAAGAGAACCTACAACCACTCTGCAAGCATCTAGACCAATATTCAAGGAGAACACAAAAAGTCCTTTGTCATGACACCTACTTGTAACAATACGAAGTGGTTTTGTAAGAGACAGGGAGCCTAGAAAATTACACTGAAGTCTCTACAATTATGCATCTTCAAAATATTTCACAGACACTGTCTTACCGTGTGCAGGGTTGGAATTACAGGGCCTCTGTAGGGAGGAAAAGTTCAAATAGAGAAAAAGGGTATAAATGTTAGGAATGCAGAGATTTCAGGCAAACACACCGTGTTTGTGCATAAGGTGGGATCAGGATGGGTTCCATCTTAATTACAGCAGACCTTAACTGTGCTTCCGAAAAATAATACGGTTTGGAGAGTATTTTCTTAAATTCAGAGCTAAGGAAAGCTTGCAGGTGCTACAGAGCGCTCAAGTCAGACAGAGACATCTGCTAGAGATGTCAGTAATAGAGAGATAACTGTTATCTGGGAACAGAGGCTAGGACAGAAACTTCAGCTAAAGCAAAGCTGAGAAACCTTAAAACTACAGAAATAAGTTCTGAAAAATATCAGGGCTTCTGACACAGAATTTCAACAAAATTAGGGTCCAGGCCAAGAGTAATATCTATCAAGTGTGTACACACCACTGCAGAAGTTTCTGGGCAGTAATGGTTAAACAAGAATGAGGAATAATGGAAAAAGACTCTGCTATACTGAAGACTAATGGAAAGTTTGAAAGATCGGTTTCAAACTGTACATGAAAGACATACTAGGATTTAGAGGTGAGGGTGCTGTACCCCCCAGAATGCAGTGAGGTAATGCTTTGAGGTGTTCATAAAGTTAGTTCCAGAAGCCCCAAAAATAACAATATCAGTATACTAGCAGGGTTATATCATCATCCTCTTGATCAAGAGGGCAGAAAAAATACTAAATGCATAACATCGATGAGCATCAAAGCAGTAATCAGTCTAATAAAGCTGAAAAAGGAGGATGACTGTGGTTATGTGCTTACAAAAATATGTCAGGTGTCATGCTGGGTGACAGTTTAGAAAAACAATTTCTTGATGTGTTAAATAAATTATCACTTAGAACAGCTGATTCCAGAGCTCAAAGAGACAGAAGACTATTTTCAGTGCAATTTGACATGAAAGGCAAAAGTCTGTTTGCAAAGCAACTGTTGTTGATGCACTGAAAACCAATGACCACTTCACAAACAGGCTCATTGCCCTTCAGGAAATCCCCATGTCTAAAAAAAAAAAAAAAAAAAAAAAAAAGATTAAAAAAAAAAGGGTCCCCAAACAATGCAGACATAGGCAATAAATTATTTGAAAAGGGACTGTAAAACTAATGAAGATGCTGATAAAGAAAAGGTAGAAAAGGAAGAAATATCAGAAGTTTAAAGAATTAGATTCCTATCTTAACAAAGGGGGGGAAAACCCAAACAAATAAACAAAACCAAAACATTAAAAACTCAGCAAGGCATTTCCATAAAAGAAAGGTAAACATGGAATGAGGAAGTGAGGAAACCCTTAAAATACAATAGAACAGTTAAATTGACTGCCTGAAGAAATTGTTTTGGTCTACATAAGTATCTCATTAGTAAAAAGAAATCTGGTTTCATTGAGGCCAACTCAGAGAAATGTACAGAAGATACAAATCTGTCTCAGTTCCCTTTTGGACTATGTCCTACTTCTTTCTTAAAATACTTTTGCTAGTGTAAGATGTTTAGGGGAATAGCAAGATCAAAATCATGCCATAAATACATTAGAGCTCCCCGAAATCCTTTGGGTTAGTACAGAATATACATTAGGTCCAGGCAATCAAAGGATCTGTAATGATGCAAGATTCAGGTTACGTAGAGAGATATTTGAAACCTGGTGATATGGAAAACTAAATGAAAAAAAACTAAACAAAACAAATGAAGGACTAGATTAGCAAGGATGATAAAGGTCAAGACTGAAGGGCACTTGGACTAGCATTTTGGGAGCCCAGAGCTAGGACAGCATACTATGATAGGTAAGACTTCAGGCCAAATGCACTGCATTTTCTTACATATGAGGAAACAACAAACAAAAAGCCTATGGATCTCATGGGTAAGACAGAGGCATTTCAAACCCCCTACAGGAAGATAAGAATTCGTTGCTATAAAGGGCAGAGATGAATCAAGTTCCATACAACACAAAGAAATAGTCTGCCCAAGTACCACTGTGAAATCTAACTGAAAATCCTACAATTTCTTAATAAAAGAAAAAGAAATAAAAAGGAAAGGAATAACAATAATAATAGGGGATAAAAGCAAGGAAACAAACACACAAAACCCCCCAAACCCTCAGGACTGAAGCAGTTCAAGCAATATTCAGAACTAAACTCTCGGTATTTGATTCTTTACAGCTGCCCAATCTATTCCACACAGATAGTATAGGAGGGAATTGGAGGATATGGATGCCTTTAGCCATGATGCACAGGATGAAGGGAAGAGGTGAAGGGAAAGCTCGCTTTCTAAATGCAAGCAGAACCAATAAATCACAGCCTGGCTGGCATGGCAAACACCAGACCCTCTGGCAGCTTTGTAATTACTCCCTAAATGTGGTCTCAACCCTCTTGATGTGGAGATAAATAACTTTATGTGCAAAGCAATTAAAGCCTCGGGCAACACTACCGGCAAAGCTTGGTCACTGTGTGTCACTATCCATTTGCCAGAGAGGTGTACAAGTGGTACTGAGTTTATTAAACCAGAGCACTGGCTTCTACATATCAATCTGCCAGAGGCCTTCTTTGGATGGCCCTCAAACAACTGTTTCTTCTCTCCAAAGCAATGAAGCACCCTGGTTCAAGACCTGAACCTAAAGTGAGTTGAGACACTCTCTGAGCAGTGTGCTAGACATTTTACTCCTATCATCTGCCCAGGGAGAGAGCAGTTTTCCCTGTCCTAAGTCTGATACTCACTGAGGAACCTCTGAAAGGATTATCAGTTATCATGACTGGATTTCCCCTCATGTCTCTACAACTACCTGAAAGGAGGTTGTAGCCATGTGGATGTTGGCACTCAGTGACAGAACAAGAGAACGCAGTCTCAAACTATGCCAGGGCAGGTTTAGGTTGGATGTTAGGCAGAAATTCTACATGGAAAGAGTTATTGCCCAGGGAAGTGGTGGAGTCACCATCCCTGGAGGTGTTTAAGAGGAGGCTGGATGAGGCAATTAGTACCATGGTTTAGTTAATTAGAAGGGTTAGGTGATAGATTGAATTCAATGATCCTAGAGGTCTTTTCCAACCTCTTCAATTCTGTGATTCTGTGATTCAGGAGAGATCATGTTCAGTTAAAACAAGTGCTATTGCTGAAACAGAAACAAATCAACATCAGGCAGAGCCCTGCTTGCTACATTCCTGTTCTTATTATACACGTGTATTTCTCTGCCCTGTTCCTGAATGGTTGTATTTTCTCTGCATCTCCTGTCTATCCAAAGTATCCTGCTCTGGAAAGCAGACTTTGCAAAGTCCTGCTTCAATCACGTGTCTGGGTGAAATTGCACTGTGCTACTGCATTACCCAAGGAGCTCTCTAAGGAGCTGCTGGCCTGCTCAGTTCAGGACACTGCAGCATCCATGATACAGTATGTCTAGAAAGATATGCACATGCTGGAATTTGTCCAGAGAAGTGCCACAAGGATGATCAAAGGGCTGGAACACCTAGGGTTGTTCAGTATGGAGAAGAGAAGGCTCTGAGGAGACCTTATTGTGGCCTCCCAGTATCTGGGGGGGGGCCTATAGGAAAGCTGGTGAGGGACTTTTTTGGATGTTGGGTGGTAATAGGGCTAGGGGGAATGGAGCCAAACTAGAAGTGGGTAGATTCAGATTGGATGTTAGGAAGAAGTTTTTCTGCATGAGGGTGGTGAGTCACCGGAACAGGTTGCTCAGGGAGGTGATGGAAGCCCCATTCCTGCAGGTCTTTAAGCCCAGGATGAATGGGCCTCTGAGTAACATGATCTAGTGTGATGTGTCCTTGCTCATGGCAGGGGGATTGGAACTAGATGATCCCTGAGGTCCCTTCCATCCTTGACAATTCTATGATTCTATGCTAAAATAAATAAATCCTAGAAAAAGCACCATGCGTGGTGCAAGCTGGAGCATTAGATGTGCCATGACTAGCTTGCATAACCTCAAAGCAGCCATCATATGGCAGGCAAATCATGTAATGGAGACTGTGCTAGCCTGCAAGTAAGGCATGAACTAGCTCTATCTGTCTCAGCAAATCAAACCATCTTTCTGCCTGACTGGAGGCACACTGGTATGAGCCGGACCATTCTCAAAACCTTTCAGTCTTTACAGCTCCAAGTTACATGGAAAAGTGGGATAGCTTCTGATTTCAAGGGGGAAAAAAATGAACAAACCCCAAAATAGTAATTTTAAAAAACTGTTTGTTGGTTTGGTTTTCCTATTCTGGTTTCAAAACACCATCAAAAGAAAATAAGTCATCACAAATTGTTTCACTCATTTTTTAACCTGCTCTCTTGAAGACAGAACTTGAAACAGTAGCGGTGCTTTGATATAAAGCAGCACTCTTTTAAAGCCAGCAGTGATTAATAATCAAAACTGCTACTAGAGGGCACTGTGACATTCAAAGGAGGTGCAAAGCTGCTACCCATTTCTTGCTACTTTGCTCATGTGTTCTTTCACAATACTCTGAGTAACAATACAGCCAACTTCCAGTTTCTGCAACTTCACTATTTTTCACAAAGTACCCTTCCTTAGTACAAAGATATTCAAACAAATGCTGGATGCTTTTTCAGAACAGACTATGTTTCAGCAACCAGAGGAAATTAAATTTGTTTGTCAGGCAGTTTGAGATTGTTCAGGACAGTCATGACA
The DNA here is from genome assembly GCA_013396835.1 of Psilopogon haemacephalus. Classification (NCBI taxonomy): domain Eukaryota; kingdom Metazoa; phylum Chordata; class Aves; order Piciformes; family Megalaimidae; genus Psilopogon; species Psilopogon haemacephalus. The sequence goes on along the minus strand of VWZI01007258.1, from coordinate 378,993 downwards.
ATGTAATGTAAGAGTTAATGATAATAGCAATCATAATAACGATGATAATGAGCATTTTTCTTCCTACTGCAATGAATCCATCTCAAAGGCCTCCATGTGAGGCTTCAGAAGTATCCAAAACTGTGATTAGAGAGAAATTAATTTCGGCAGGAAGGTGGAAGCTCGGAATGCCAAAGAAAGAAAAAAGGAAGAGAAAAATCCTTTCTAGTTTTGGCCAACAGACCTAATCGGAAATTCTTTTGAAATGTTATTCTCTGGAAGAGAGCTCAGTTAGCAATATTCTGCAAATGCTCAGCCCACTTCATCCATCTGCCAAGCTGAGAATGAATATTCATAGCAAGTTATTTTAATCATTGTGTTTTTCTGGATGTGACATAATTCTATATAATTTTTCCCCCCGGAAAAAATAAAAAAAAGCCAGCAAAAACAACCTCCTTTTATACTGTCAAGTCAGAAAGTTTTTTTTTTCTCCATCTGCAAGAAAAAAGGGGCATTGGGTGTCTCATGCATGGGTTGCAGCAACATCCTTGTCAATGATTCTCAAATCCCATAATTAACAGCCTAGCTAATGTCACCAGTGAAAACAGCATGCATTGGTTTCTACCTATTCTTTAGAACACAGAACATTAATAACTCATACAGGTGAGAATGCAGGCTGAAAATGGCATACATTCTCTCTACCCTGTGCTGGCAGAGCTGGGTTTTAGGAAGCTTGAGGATGGGAGGGCATGGGTGCTGCAGTTTGAGGAGCAGACAGAGCTCTGCTGCAAATACAGAATTACAGAGTTGTTTTGGTTGGAAAAGATCTCTAAGATCATCAAGTCCAACCATAACATCAACTGTCAACCATCCACCATGGCTAATAAGCCATGTTCTGAAGTGCTGTGTCTACACATTTCTTGAACATCTCCAGGGACGGTGACTCCACAACTTCTTTGGGCAGCTTGACCACTCTTCCCATTAAAACAAACAAACAAACAAACACACACCTTTTTTTCCCCTTAGTATTCAATTTAAACCTCTCATAGCCCAAATTCAAACCATTTCCTTCTATTCTATCACCTGACACTAGAGAGAAGAGAGTGACCCCTGCTTCACTACAGTCTCCTATTAGGTAGTTGTAGAGAGCAATGAGGTCTTCTCTCATTTGTGGATGCTGCTTGTAGCCACAGATCTTCATGTGCACATACCACATAAAAATGCTTTTACAGTTTTTGAGAGATTCTTAAAATAGTTCCTGTTCAACTCTTAGCAAAAGTGTGCATTTTTTGGCAAAACTGTCCAAGCAGAGGCAGATTATAAATATCTTAAAGTCCACAGAAGTACCCCTGGAACAAACAGGGTCTTTCTCTGGTTCTAATTGGTGCTCTCAGTTCCCAGTACTTTGACATGACATTTTATTACAGTTGAAAATCCTGAAGAAAATGTTGCTCCTGCAATAGTAAAGAATCTAAAATATTCAATACATAAGTGATGCAAGCTTGTCCCAGGTGCCGTACGTTAACTGCTGGTATGGGCAAGCTGGGTTTGAGATCTGCTTAGTGAAAAGAAAGGAGACACAATTAGGTTTTCTTAAAAGTCAGGTATGTTTTACAGGTCACTCCAACATCTTCCTTGTTCTCTGTGTGGTTGTACCCTAGTGGCTATCCTGGTCCTTGTTCTCTGGTCCACTGTGCTGCAGCAACCTCCCTGCTCCCAAGGAGTTCGTGCTTGTTAACTTGTTTGTTACCTTATGTCACAGAGCACTACCTAAGGGGTAGTCCCTGAAGTGCTGAGCCCAGCTGATTCCTGAGTGGGATCAACACGATGAGCAGCTTATTAGAAAGACATCTGTGGTTTGTTCCCAGTTGCTACTCAAGTGCCATCCATTTACTTTGATATGGTTCCTTGAGTAGTACAAAGAGGAGGCTGCAAGTACCATAAGAATGTGGATTACAACAAGCTAAATAAGTTGACACTTCTTTCTTACTGCTTCTGCTTTGTGTTCCCTAGACAAATCTTCATCTAGCCAAGAACACTGCAGTCAGTTCAAATCACTTTTTCTAGTCATTCTAGCAATCTAGGGTCTTTATCTCAGGAGAAGAAAAAGGAGGAAGTTAAAAACAGCAGGCAAGAAAGGAAAGAAGGTGAGCTGCATTTAGCTTTAATTAACTAATGTATGTGTGCTGAAAGACATATACCAGCAACAGGCCCATTCAAGGCTCCAGAAATCCATAATTGCATCTTGTTGCCTGACTGCTGCTGACATTTTGGCTCCCCTCTTTTGACAGGGTTTAGCAAACACTTAGCAGAAAACCCACATTCTCCCCCTCCAGTGTTGGAGGCTGCTGCTGCAAGATGCAGGATACCTGTTATGATACCTGTGGCTGGCAAATGTAGAAAGAGGTTGAAGTCCTGCTGTCACTATTTGCATTTGTCTGTTTTCATACAGAAAACATGGTAAACATGAGTTTACTGGTAGATGGCATGGGAGGCAGAGCACAGAAACAAATTCAATGGTACAGATTCATCACCCTTAGAAAAAGGCATAGTTTCACTGATGATTCTTATGGGTACTCTGATGATCAACACCAGCTTTTTTTCTGGCTTGTCAGAAACACAAAATTACCTATCTAGCTTAATAGAAGAAAAGCCCTTAAAAGGCAGGTTACAACCTAGCCCTTTCTGAATAAACCTATAGACTGCGATGGAGAAAACCTCAATAAGGTTCTACAGAAATGCATTAGTCAGTCTATGCAATCTCTTTTTAAAAAATACAGGACTGAAAAATTAAACTATTCTCTTAGGGTGGCTCAAATTCTCTATTACATACTAAGAAAAATTCCATAAAAACCCTCTCTAAATGTTAGCAGTTTCCATCAGGGAAATCTTTAATGGTGGAAGGTCATTACCTAGCAATGAGCTCCTGGCTCCTCATCCAAATCCTGGTGGACAATGTCTGTATGTACAGCTGAGCAACTAACTCCTGCCAGATAAGACAGCCAACAAATTCAGCTTCTGTCCATGACCAGAGGGCCATTGCTTTGAATTTAGTTTTGTTTATTTTTGTTTCCCAATTATGTTTGTTAAATTGTTTGCATTTTTTCATAAATGGCTTCAAAACCCACTCTACATTCCAAATTCAAACAGTACTGCTGAACTGCAGTTGGTCAGATAAGTAATGTTCTTATTGCCAGAGCACTGAACCGCTTCTGGAGTGCTATGATAGCTTGCAGCACACAAATTAGCTAGGAGGGGTACATACGACACATCTGAACGTCCCAAAGATTTTCAAATAAGCCTGGGAGAGAAAATGTATGCATGTGCGAGTCCTCTAGGTGGAAAAAAAAAATGGAGTAAAGGCAAAACCAGGGCTATCTTCTCACCCCTGACATTATGTCTTAAAGTGTGCTTCACTACCATCTTCCCAGTACTTTGAGTTTTTTTCAGTCTAAATGCTAACTATTTGAAATTCATGACAAATACCTCCCAGTCATTTCCCTATTCTGATTCCAAAGACCATAATATCTAATATTTTCAACACATTCTGGCAAGGGAACACTTTTGGAAGGAGTAAATGCCTTTCAGACACATTTTTTATTATTATTATTATTAACTTTTTTTTTTTAATTCCAAAAACACTTTTTCTTCCTCAAATGAAGTGTTCTGGGTTTTAAAACCAAACCAAACCAAAACAAGCCAAACAAAAAAAGCACTACTGTACATTACTGTATATCAGTGAAATAATTTGGAGGAAATTGTAATCAATCATATCGGCACATTTACTAGGAAAAATTTACATGTTTAATTTTAGTTAGATAACGATATGTACCAGTTTGTATTCATTTTAAAAGCTGAAATATTTTGAGTCATCTAGCAGTTGAGATGATAAAGAAGAAATGCAATGTTTCAGAATCTCTGAAATGAAACATCTCTATGGTGTCAAAAGAAAACCTTTCCATATGCCTAAATATGTATTTTTTTCATAAAAATATATAGGGATTTCGTGTTGGTTTATTTTTCCATCTGCTCTTGGTGGTTAAAAAAAAAAAAATAATTTCAACGTGTTTGTAAGCCTTAACACTTCCAAATGGGATGAAATTCTATTTTGACAAAACTCCTAAAAACAGGCCTGTAAATATAGTTCAGACATTTTCTCCTGTTGTGGCAACTACTGACAAGACAACTTCAAAGAATCTGTCTCCTGGAAACATGTGTATAATCTATTCCATCAAAGTACATTCCTCATTAAGGTGCCACTGTATACAAGTCTGAGCATCCAACCAACCAAGGGAGTCAAACTTTAGTATGGCAACATACAAATAATTGTCCTGGAATTATTTAGAAACACAAACACCTTCACAGACAGGTTGGGAAGGGGACAGCACAACCATGTTCATCTTGCCTCAAGGAATCTGAATGCAACGACACTACTGAGAATATTTCCAAATGAGTTTGTGATTTTGGTTGCCTTGGTTTTGGATTCCTTAGCCAGGGACGTCCAAGATTCAAGGCACAGAAAGATACTTTTGCGTGGTAGCTGTAGTTTATTATGTCATACAAAGTCATCTCCTCCAGCTCCAGAGCAATCATGAATGAGGGGGAATGGCTTTAAACTGAAAGAAGGTTGATTTAAACCAGATATTAAGAAGAAATTACTTTCAGTGAGGGTGGCGAGACACAAGAACAGGTTGCCCAAGGAAGTTGTGCATGACCCCTCCCTGTAAGTGTTCAAGACACAAGTTGGACAGGTCCTTGATCAACCTGGTCCAGTGGAAGGACCCATGGCAGGATGGTTGGAACTACATGACCTTTAAAGGCCCCTTCCAGCACAAACCCTCATAGGATTCTATGATCTTAGCAGTCACAAAGATACAGTGGATTGGAACTATGTACAGAGAGAGGAGCATGTCAAGGTGAATACTGGGGGAGGGCAAGGGAATGGCATATAAGAGAATTACAGTGTGGAAAACAGTGAATATGTGTGGGTATGGTCTGAGAATATTTTCAGCTTGTTTTTCCCCAGAAATCCTATATTGAGCACAAGATGCTGGAGCCATGATCTCTGGAGGTGTTCAAGCATTGTTCAACCTGGTGCTTAGAGACATGGTTTAGTGTTGACCCTTCAGTGCTGAGTTGCAGGTTGGACTGGATGATCTTTGAGGTCTCTTCCAAACAGATATATTCTGTGATTCTGTGATCTCACCTTTCTTACTTATTACTGTATCTAGTCCAAGTTATTAAACCTTTGATGTCTTTGGCCAAGCTTCCTCCCAGAGGGCAAGGAATGAAATGGTCCTTGTTAGGCTCTTCAGAGAATACACTATCCAGCTGTAGTTCCTTTGAGGCATCTGACATTCAGCTTTTGCTTCTCTTCCTGGAGAAGAAACTTCATCTTTTTTTCTCTTCTGCATGCTCTCACTTCCCCATTACTGCTGTCTGTGGTTCAAGCTTGTGTACAACATTGCAGCGACTGCTAATGAAAACAGCTGCCACCCTTCACCATTGCCTCCCTGAGCTCTACTCTGACAACATATATGGCCAGTTGCCATACACTCACAGCAGGGCACTGCTGGCAAATCCAATCCAGTACTGAATCAGCTTGGTTTGGTACCAACAGAAGACTAACCACATCACAAAGCTCAGTATGGCCCACAAAGCACAACAGGGGAACACAGTGATTTAATTCCAAGTGCATTCCTGCTGGCACAGCCAAAAAAAATATGTAAGGCAAATTAAACAGAGACCAGCTATCTCCACAATGTGGCCATCACTGAAACTTCAGTGGAGACCTGCTCACATAATTAATCCCAGTGCTTTTGGATGGGTCACCTTCATCTCTGTGCTCTGTACATAGTAGTAACAGAAGTAGCGGGAAGTCTACAAACAAGAGCAGGATCATCAGGAGAACCTAAAAACTAAATGGACAGTGGACACTCAGTTGTAGCCCATCACCAAGTAGAGATATGTCAACAGCAATAGGCTAGTACAACTTGCCTTATCACTTTTCTCCTGCATGACAAAAGACAGAATGTCAGCTCCCAAATTGCCAAGACAGTATTTTTGACTACTGCTACCTTTTTAACTAGAATGTGGTCTGGCCCTGGCTGGGAGCCAAATGCCCACCAAAGCTCTCTATCACTCCCCTTCTTAAAAAGACAGGGGAGAGGGGAAAATATAACAAAAGCCAGGGATAAGATAGACACAATTTAATACTGACAATAAGCAAAGCAATAGAGCATGTGGAAGCAAAAGAGAGAGATGTTAGTCTCTGCTTCCTACCAGCAAGGATGATGTTTGGTCTTTGGGAAGCAGGGCTCTCTATGCTTCATTGTTACTCTGGAGGACAGATGCCTTGGATGAATCCCCAAACTTCCTTCTTTCACTTTGTTCTTTTATCTGAACTGATGTCATATGGCATAGAATGCCTCTTTGGCTAGTCTGGGTCAGCTGGGTTGGGAAATGTTGGAAAGGTGCAGTCTGGGTGCTCAGCCCAGCAGGAGCCAAAACACTGCTGTGTTATCAACACTCAGCTACTGCACTGCAAACACAGCACAAGCAGATACTTTGAGGAGAACTAACCCCAATTCAGCCCAAGCCCAGTACACCTCAGAACAGTCATGTACTGATCTGTCAGAGATATAGGACAGTAAGCCATGGAAACCCACCAAGATGGGAGTCACATTTTGAAGGGATATTAGAGGAAGAAGTCTCTTCCGCTTGGTTCAGAGACTAACAATAATTTCACGGATACCCTGAGCCTGATGGACAGAGACCATCCACCTGAAGACCACGATCTTGTGGTGGACACTGCCACCCCTTTGCCTCACTCATTGATATAGCTGGCTCATTCTGATAATGGAGCTTCAGCTGTCAGAAAAACTGCAAGGAACAGATTGAACCTGCGACTGTGCAAGAGCCTGTCTCAGGAGGGACAATTAAAAGCACACACAGAAAAATGAATGGCTTTTCCTTTTCAACTCCTTTTCCTCTTCAACAAGTAACAAGACAGGAGAGGGTGCCTGTATGCTAGAATGCCCAGAAAATCAGCAATTAACAAGCGTTCCGCTCTAGCCTGTCTGCGATTTCCTCCCTGCAACTGTGGCTAAATATTTAAATACATCTCTCCCCCCACCTTATGTGTCCTTGCTGTAGATCTGACACACCTCAGCCCTTCTGGCTTTCCCTAATATTCAGTCTTCCCTTTCTCATGTGTTTATCTGAAGATTATTCCAAACTGAATACTGGGAGAGTGGCACAGTGTCCCACCCAGCTGCCCTCAGAATCACACACGTTCAGGTGAGTCAACCACTCTGAATGTGCAAAAGGCAAAATGCACTTATCCCTGTGCATTACAGAAGTGTTTCATAGGCAGGCTGGTCAGCAGAATCCTCAAGAAAGATGCATTACTGTATCTGGCCAATAATAACATAATCCAGAGAATTCAAACGGGATTCTTTCCTGGGAAACGGAAAGTGCTAACCACATTACTATGCAGATGCTCATTAACAAGCCTGTATCAGACAAAAGCTGCAAAGGTATTTTTCTGAGACGTAGGCTTAAATAAAGGCTTTTGACTTAGGTTGGCACTGAGAATTAAATTGATAGAAAAACATCGTTTCTCATTAAATTCCTGCAGTAATTCAAAGATGAAGGCTAAAAATAAAATCTGTGCAAATAAGCAAGAGGAATAAAACACTCCAGTAGGCTTAGAGGAACACCCTGTCTGCACCACAGACACCTGTGACCTACTGGCTTCTTTGGACACTGTTCAAACCCTGAGGTTAAACCAAGCAGCTCAGAAAAAGGTGCCGACATTGTGTGCTGATGTTCCTATCATGCAATTATCCATACAAGATGCTTTTCATAGTTCACTGCCTAGATGCTGCAGATAAAACTTTTTAAAAATGAGCCCAAGCTACCAAAACAGAATAAAAAAAGTATTATGGAGAAAAGGCATTGAATATCCTTTAAATTATATATATAAGAGGCCTCATAATTAATGAATGACTGAGCTTCAGTTTAAAAATGCAAGAATTAGAAAAGAAAAAAAAAAATCTTTGCTGTATGAGATAAAGAACCCACTAGGTAGACAACCGTGCAGAAGAAACTCCTGGAAAAAAAGTATTAATAGCATAATTCTTCCTGGCCAACTATATGGAAGCAAAGGCTAGGACCCACCTTTAACAGCTGAATGTGCTAATTATAATACAGCTCCAAAGTAGAAACCCCCTCCCATCTCAAGTTTTGCAAACAAATGGCATACATGCAATGAGCTTCAGCAACAACAGCTGCAGAACAGAGCTGGGCTGATCTCCCTTGCCAATAGATATACAGAAAACAGCAGTTAGTCCTGATGCCAGTTCAATCAACCACAAAAATATAAACAACACAAAGTGCTGGAGGACCCAAAACTGAATTCGGATTTCTATACCTTCCCTTCTATTCTTTTCATATTGCAGCTCATCCTCGAAGTACCATTCACGTAAGATCAACAGCGATTACAACATTCTGAGTTACCTCCTTAGGCTGTGCCCCTACTGGCAATTCAAATAGCACCTGGAAATGTTCCCCAACACTACCGGAGCCACCAATATTGCTGAACTTCTAGAGTGGGTCCTGACACAGTTTCAGCCTGTGCCAACCAACATTATGCCAAACACTTCCCTGTCATGTTTATGGGTTATAGCTCTCAAAAGACCCATTCCCAACAGGCAGTTCAGACGTGGTCAATCTGTTTTGGAAAGTAAGACATTTTAGCAGACTGAACATGCGTTATTCCATGACAGTTGGCCTCAATATCCAGTTACAGTCCAGAACACATTTAATTGTTATGGTACATACAGGCACAGAGTTGTTTGCATTTGTCCTTTCACAAGTTCAGAATTCTTGCTGGGGTCAGTTAGCTTCCCCAGACAACAGGTACTTCTTTAAACTAAGATTTCCTTGGCAGTTGAAGGTCTTGCTACACTGATGCAGGTACAACTGAGGGAGGAGTAGGAATGAAGAAAATAATTTGTCTGATTTGATGATGGATATTTAATTTTCAGTAGCAAGAATTTCATGATGAAATGTTCATTACTGATGTCCTTATTCAAGTATCCTACTTTGTGCTTTATCCTTTCAGACACCATTCTTCAGAGAACTTATCAGTCCTAGCAGAGATCTGCACCAGCACTCAATGGCCTGGTGTGCCCTTCCTCCAGGTTCTGAGTCTAGAAGATCTGGCCTGGGCTCAGCAGCAGCTCTGATTTTTACAATTGCCCCTAAGCAGGTAGCACTGATTAAATATAGCACAGAACCTAGCCAACCAACCAACCAAAGAACAGCATCAAACAGGAGAAAAGGAATGCTCTTCTCATTTTACCCTCTTCTTGGTTATCACCAAGGGGTGCCTCGTGTACTGTCAAGGCAGAAAAATAGAGATGAATTAACTAAAGCAACCAAAATGTTAATTTTGTGGATGACATTTTTACATTTTGTTTTACACTTAATAAATAGGGAGGCAATCACCTGCAGAGAGAGGGTGACTCTTTCAAAACTCCCATGACATTGCCATCCAAGTCATCTGGGAAGCTCTTCACAGTTTGAGGCAACTAATAATGGCTCCAAATATCTACATTTAATCAACAGAATCATCTTCCTAGTCTATACTAGCAACAGAGTCTGAAGAGTAATGCTGCTGACAGAATGCATCTATTTTTTTGGCTGACATGACCGAGGCAATAAAGAGCCTGTAAGGTATAAGAGGATGGATACTTGGCTAATAGGTATCTACATTTTGTTGTCTACACTCTGAAGCTGAAAACCATCCTTGATTGTAGGGAAGCATAATAGACTTACTTTATGAGGTCAGATTGGCACTTAAAGCATGCAATATGCAGTGTGCTCTTACATTTAATACATTCCCTGCCTTCGAAAAAGCCACCTTCTTTAAGTGAAGTTCTGCAAATGAATCATTTTCATTTCAAATCAAGCTGAAAGATGAAATTTTGAAAGTTCCTGCAGAACAATAGTGCTGTGAAATCAAGATTAGAATTAAATGAAATATTTTATTTGAATGATGATGGATTGTTTCATTTCAACAATATGGGCATGGTGTATGTGAATAATGTCAAAACACTACAACATGAAGTACACAAAATATAGCATAATACTTAGTGGAAAAGTCAAACGAAAATCTATCAGAGCATTTTAATAAAAATATTCTTGGGCTACTCTGAAGAAATGGATCAGTATTTTTGAAACAAATTGAGAAAGTTGAATCCACTCCTTGAATATATTTGTGAAAATGTTCATCCAAATCTACTAATTTTCACAAGAACCTTCAACCCCTAAAAACCCTAAACATTTCAATGTTTTTGTTGCTAGCAAGCACTACTAAAACAAAATAAACCCAAAACCAACAAAACCAAAGATGTGTAGGCCTTACCTGTACTCTCTAACCAAGAAAGCAAAGGTACTGGTCAACTCTCTGAGCTGCTGAACCATTAGTGTGGTGGTCACTGCTGTGGTGTTTTGCTGTGCCAGCAGCTACCCCACTGGACACAACTTTGTGGTTCCCATGAATGAGAAGCTCTTCCCCAGAGGCTTCTTATATGTGGCCTGGCTGCTCTGAAGGGTAAGCGAATTAACCCACATCAATTTAAATTGTGCTGTGCCAGTTGGCTGCAAGTGTTCCCTGTACAATTTTATTTATCAGCACCAGTGAAGCCATACAGACACACCCACTCCATGAGAATTGGTGCTACTATTGTGATGGGCAAAATACGCAGGATCTTACACAGCAAACCATGGCCAAACCTAAGATTGATGAGAGTAAACTGACACTGAAACCTTGGAGGTGGAAAACACCAATAATGGGACAGAATAAATCTCATTCTTGTGTTCAGAACACAAACAGGATGAGAATTTTTTTTTTTTAAATGTAAAAATGTTAAAAATTTTAAGAGAAAAAAAAAAGAAGAGTGATGGGCAGGAGCACTACCTGACATCTAGGAACACAGAATTTATAATTCCAGAAAGAAAATTGAACTACTTCTCCAGACTCCTGAATAACACAGCTTATAGGACTACTCTGAATTAATTCATGCTTGCATAGAACATATGTTGTGAAGAAACAGCTAGTATTGATTTTAAAATTGCCAGTGATAGAGAATGCACCACATTCCCATGGTAAATTGTTCCAATGTTTAATTACTTTCACTGTTGAAAAAACTTGTGCCTCATTTCTAGTGTGAAATTGCCTAGCTTCAGGTTCCAGGCACGAGATCTTTTTATATGTTGTTTGCTAGCTTGAAGTGCCCACTTATTAAGTTTGGTTCTCTGAGTAGGTATTTACAAACTGCAACTCCTTAGGTTTCCCATTGGTAAACTAAAGAGGCTCTTCTCTGGGAATCTCAGCCTGTAAAGCACGGTCCCTTGCATTGCCATAATTTACACATCTACTTTCTGAGACACCTCTTCAGTTTAGCAGTGCTTTTCCTTAACGGTGGACACCAAAACAGAAGGCAGTATTACAGTAGCTGAGCATCTGTCAAGTACAGATTTCATATATTACTCCCATAGCTCCCACTTGAGACAATCCAGTCTACCACTCCAAGCCTCCAAACTGTCTTCTGGATTAGTTTTGCACAATGATTCACTTGCAGATGACCAGCAGCTCATTTTTTCACAATTGGTGCTTCCCATGCTGGAATCTTTTAGGTTAAGGCATAGCTAATGACTACTATTCCTGTTTTATACCTTTATATACTGCTTCATAATAGACCATACTAAAATACAAAGTTCTTCCTTAAGCTAGATTTAACAAGGAATCTGCATCTATGACCTTGTCCTTTGTTCATGGTTTCTCTGAGAATTTGTGTCACCAACAAACTTTTCTTCAAGTGATTTTACATCTTATTTCCCAGATAAAAATAATAAATATGACAGAAGCAAGAATCAATCTGTGTGGAATACATGTTTATGGTGATGATTCCCTGTTTGCACTGTATTTCCAGGGTACCATTTAATCGGGTTTTAATCCGTTTAATAGACAGCAAGTTATTTTATGCTATTCTAATTTATTTATCAAGATGCTATGGGGTATGACAACAAATGCTTTAATAAGCCTAACACATCTGCACTACTACCCTTACCAACAAATTTTATAATCTCATCAGAAAGATATCAGATTAGTATGACAGGATTTGTTTCCCATAAATCCATTTTGATTGGCATTAATTATATTTCCCTTCTTTAATTTTTTATTAATAAAATCTCATATCAGTTTTTTTCTACTGTTTTACCTGAAAATAGTATCAGAGTGACAGGGCAATAATTACTTAGGTAGTCCTATTCACATCTTTTAAATCTGAAAGCATATTTAAACACAAGCATTATATATTTTTTTTCCCCTCCCAGGCTTCTGGCACCTGCAAACAAATGTCAAGCTCCATGAAAGGTATCCAATCATGAAACATTTAGAGACATGTTACCTAGATTTTCTAACTGGTCAGAAGAATGGCTGTATTGATTCAGGAGCCATCTGGCTTAGTGTCTTGCCTCCAGCAGCAGACATTGAAGAAAGCAGGGTAAGAAGCCTGTGCTCAAGGGATCTTGCCCAGTCTGCTCTCCAGCCCACAGTAATTTGGGGCTCTGGGACCTACTCTGGCAGGCACTGCACCTGCATCTTTGTGTGTGCAGCCGCAGGGTTTTTCCTCCTGTCAGTTTGTCAAATTGCTTGCTGAAATAATTTTTATTTCTAATCACCTCACCATTCTGTGGCAATGAGTTCCCTGCAGTAACTACACATTGCATACTTCTTTATTTTAAATCTACTGCCTGAATATATTCTTCAATGACCCACTCTCACACCATAAGCAGCAGGCAATAATCACTCTGTATTCACCTCCTACTTTGCAGTGGTGAGTTTGCAGACCTATTTCATATTGCTCCTGGGCCATCTCTCATGAGCTGTAGGCAACTCAATCTTATTTTCCCAGGGAAGTTGCTCCATGCCTGGCACTGTCCATGCTTCCTTCTTTGGAGCCCCTCAAATTCTGCTGCTTTTCTAAAGATGGGTACTAAGTTGGTTTGCTAGATGCAGACAGATCACAGATTTGCAGTGACACAGGCAAATATGTCACTTTGTGTTTGGTTGTCCTGTTTCCTAATTATTAATTAGATCTTTGTCTTTTGCATCACCTCTGAATGCTAATATGATATCTTGACAGGTAGTCATGTTTTGTTTTTTTTCCTTGCAGTTTATTGTTTTGGAAGCAGCTCTTTACCTTCCTGACTATTCCTGCATTACATTGTCTAGCTGACTGTCAATACATTAGGAATTGACACTGCTGCCAACTCAGATTACAGTCATCATGCTTAAGATATTACTTAAAACATCAAAGCCACTACGAAGCCCTTCCCTGGGCAAACTGTACCTGCCTTTAATACATCCTTGAGATGAGTTGTATTTATTCACTTTGGTCAATACTGGTTAAACTCGCCATAGCAACAAAACCAGAGTTGAATTAGAGTTGCATGCAACTCTGCTACCATTTGGAAGAGGTATGTCTTCATGAGCTTCCCTCTGCTTTCAGTGCATTGTGTCTTTAAGGACCTGTAGAGACAGGGCAATGGAAGCCACAGCTATTCCAAATGTAAGGCATTCAAAACCAGACTTCTTCATCCAGCAAACACCCTTACTGAAACAGATGTTTGCAGCTGTGCTCACAAATATCTTTGCTTACACTACAGCCTTCTGGGGCTGGCATATATTGTCTAAGATCTTTTTACCTGGATGAATGCAAAACTACCCATGTGCACAAATGACTGTGTAGTTTTATCCCTATGGACCTGTGTCATTGCTGTTCCCTGTTTGTCTCGATCTGTAATGCAACAGAAAGAGTGACTGCAGCATTGGCTTAACTGAGCTAATTTCGGTGATAAACATTAAGCTGAAGGCCAGTGGCTGAAGAAGGTGAATATGGACTGAGAGGTTGATTTTAGTTGATCACCCGGCTGCTTTCAGACATCACATTTGCTCCTGCTGGGAATGATATGAGCAGATCTTTGTTCATGAACAGCTCTTTTTTAAATCTCTGGCAATTAGGGAAAGTGCATCAGACAGTGGATGTGCTGTAATGGGAGAGAGAAGAACCTTCTGTTTTTCTCTCAGTCTTAATTGCCTGTGTATTTATGAGCTTTGGAAATAGTATTGGAAATCTTCCTGGCACCACGTGAATGCTTTTGCCTTCCTTCTCTGAATGAATGATTTGTTCTTCCTACACTGTTTCCTTCCTCTGTGAAGGCGCTTTGCTCTCTGTGATCAGACAACTGCCCTCCCTTGCAGCACAAACTCACTGCCACCTGGTATGCCATTCTGCAGATGCTCAAAGGAAACAAGTCCTATTAGCTTTGTGTTTCCATACAGAAACTCTCCCCGAGAGAGAGGAAAGGATCAATTTTTGCTTCCCGAGGGAACATGTCTGCCTTAGGGGCAAAAAATAAGTCCCAAGGCAAAGGGACTCCCTCTAAATGAGAAGGCACCACTCAAAGTCATGCCCATTTACAGCTGCTGCTGTCTCCAACAGATTTACCCAAGGGCCTTCATTTAACTGCAGTTCACTGAGACCGCCAGGCAGTGATGGCTGCACTACTAGCACAATGCTTTACTTGTTGACCAGTTTGTACAGTAGTTAGACTCAGACCTGATGGAGGCTGAGGAAAACAGTAGCTGGGCTTGGCACAATACAATACAAAGCTACACAAACTATGAGCAGGATCCAGGGAAGCCAGTAGTAAGAATCCCACAAATCCAAATATCACCAGGATTTACCTCTTGCTTTTAACCCTTCACATGCTGGTAAGCATGTTTGCAGTAAGGTCAGATGAACTGCTTTTGTTCTACTTATTAGGAGGCTGTGACATTTGGATAAATAGCTGAAGACTTATACCAACCTTAAATCCTACCTGATAAGCCGAGGTAACAGCAGGATCTCAATACTGCAACATTTACAAAAGATCCATACCAAGAGGTACATTCCTGGACAGAATTCACAGCCTTAATACTGATTTTAATTACACTGACTTAGCTGTTCTGCAATACAATGGGTTGGCATGATGAAGGCACTCAGAATAGAGGCAGCTTGCTCTCTTTCTTAGTGAGTTTGTAGAGACTTAACTATATCAAATACATACTTTGCCTTCCATGACACATCACTAGTCCCCAATCATATCTCTACATCCTATCATGCAAGCAGTTCCAAAGCTGTCAGCAAGAAGTCTTCAGGAGATTTTCCTGAATTTAAACAGGAAATTACAAGAAAACACATTACTTTATTAACTTTCAAATAAGATAGATTAAAAAGCAGTATCTGAATGAATTCAATACAGAGTACAGGAAAATAATAGAATAATAATAAACTTTTCCCTTTTTTTGTCAAGGCAAAATACATTTTCTTTGGCATATACAATCTTCAGGTGTCTTGGTTTTTAAAGTGGAAGCTGCTTCTGTCAGCCTCTCACTAAAAGTACATGTCACTGAAAAGTTATTAGAACTTTTAAATAAAAAATTCAATCAGTTTCATGCTTGGAGATCTTCTAAGGTAAGTACTTCACTCAGTGTGAGAAAGAAGTGTATTTAGGAACCAAAAGGCTGTCTTCTAATCTGCTGTTTCCAAAAGAGAAGCCTCAACTCAGTGCTGCTTACCTTCTCAGACCTATAGTCATACAATATGGATTTGTTTGCTAAACACATCTTAGGAAAGATAACTTTATTACCCTTCACTAAAGGTTTAAGTGCAGCAAAACACCTTAGCTATAAACATCATTCACTAAACTCTCATTATCCACAATAATTCCATCATTGCCTAACACTTCATCTCAGGAAACAGTTTGGTCACATTTACATCCTCCATACCATGGCTGTATCCAGCCTCCACTACTCAGTCCAAAATATATACATATATAAAGCAAAGAAACAAAACTAAACCAAACCCCAAAAACTGGAAATAAAATGCATCCTCTTTTCTAAAACTCATGGGAGACCTATTATCCCCCACCTTGGCCTAGTTAACTCATGTCCCTATTCCTAAAACTGACAGTTCTGGATGAGTCTGCCACATATCATGGAATGATGGAGGTTGCAAGTGACCTCCAGAGATCATCTAGTCCCAATACCCCTGCTAAAGCAGGTTTGCCTAAAGTTGCACAGAAACGTGCCCAAGAGGGTTTTGAAAGTCTTCAGAGAGGGAACTCCACAACCTCTCCGAGAAAAAAAGAATCATCTATTCTTTGTGGGAAATAGAACCATGGCAGGCTGCCTGTCCCAGAAAGAGTTAAAAGCACTGTGTAGGACACTTTGAAGTTTTCTAGAAATTACAAAGACTAGTAAATGGAGTGTTATGCCTGCTCTAACTTTTCATATCCTTGCTTTTGAAGTTGTATGTGTTCTACTATAGGCATGCTATATTCAACTGACAGACATTAGAAACGTTCCTCATATGAAGTCCCTATGTTAAGTGAAGGCTGCAGGCATAACAATAATGATTTTTATAACATAATCATCAGGAAATGGTTTCCTTTTTCTAAGGTAATGTGTTCTCTAAGATCCTAGAGTCCCTAAAAGTGGCTCTTGCTTTGTCTCGTTTTCCCTGGAAATAAAAAAAATAAAAATGTATTGTGACAGGCTAAGCAATAAAAATTTTTCATCTCCCTTCCCTCCCAACTCTGAACTATGAACCTCAAACAAATAAGAACAAGTATTTTGCAACCCATTTCCCTCTAACAGTTCTCCATAATCTTAATGGTCCTTGCACAAATGAATTTTAACTTTGTGTTCTTAATATTCCATGGTTAGGAATAAAGAATAAAGAAGGTAGGTTTGATTAGTTGTAGCAAAACTTTGTACTAATTTGAAAAGATATTTACATTCAAAAGTGCCTGAATTTACTTTCATGTGGCCAGGACATTTAGTCTTTTCCAACAATGTCAGCCATCACTTTGATTCTCATGGAAATCAGGTGAGGTATCAATCTCAACGGTGCTGTGGCTGAACCAGCAACACTAGACTCTGCATATAGAATTGTTCATTTCAGAGCCAGCATCTCATCAGGAGCAAGAGTTCTGAGTCATAGCTAGTCATTGCTAGTCCAGACAAATTTGGAACTGTTACAACAGCAACAACACTAGCATAGGGCTGGACCACTGCTAGACTTCCTCCACGGGCTTCAAGAGGTAATGAGAGCAGACTGTGGCTGGAATACCAACCCATGGTCATGAACATCACAACCTTTAGGGAGAATGTCTCCAGCAACTGATGAATCACCATTTTAATTTTCAAGTTAACATCAAAATGGCTCCAGCCTCATTAATGTTGATTTATCTCAAACACCTCTAGAATACCGAATGTCAAACAGTGGAACCCTTCAGGAAATTATGTTTGTGTTCTTCTGTAATTAAAACAACTAGACCTGTTTTGGGTTTGGGTTTTTGGTTTGTTTCCTTTTGGGGTTTTGAGCCATGTTAGATATCCAGAAGAAGTTCCACCTCAACATGAAGAAGAATTTCTTTACTGTAAGGGTCACAGAGCACTGGAACAGGCTCCCCAGAGAGGTTATGGAGTCATCTTCTCTGGAGACTTTCAATATCTGTTTGGATGTGTTCCTCTGTGATCTGCATTATATTGTGTTCCTGCTCTGGCAGCGGGGTTGGACCCAGTGATCTCTGGAGGTCCCTTCCAAACGCTGACATCCTGTGATCCTGTGATATCATCTGTTTGAAAGCTGCAGAGAAGGGCATTATTCAAGATGACCCCAGAGGTTCACAGGGGGGATAAACATACTTTGCAAAATTTTTGGAAGGGTGTTCTGCACTGATGTTAGGAAGATAGGTGGATGGTTCTCCAGATTAACAGTTTGGCTTCCCAATTTTGTTCCCTGTACAACAAAGACCTAATGACATTCTTGCCCAACTCTGCTATCCCAGCCACCAAGGGGCTGCATTCTCTCAACATCCTACCACCTAGGAAGCCAAAACTCACCCAATATCTTCCAAAGACCTCCAAAATGTGAAACATGCAAAAACGGGTTTATTTCATAACCATATGTGGTGGTTTGGCAGTATCTGCCCCCCCCACCCCACACACCTTTGAAACAACCCAGGCTAGAACTCAGTTGGCCAATAGTTAACAAATGAAGCTTTTTATTACAGCTTTGCACAATATACAAGCAAACATTTAAAATATATCACAGATATTTACAGATATATACAGTAAAAAGGTAATACAGAAACACCACACCCCTCCCAGAGATCAGAGTCCCCAAGAGGGGTTCCCAACTATCCTACCACCTTTCCCCCACTACTCAATCTTATCCCACTATCTGTCTTATGTGCCAGGTAAGTGAGGAAGTTTGGCCAAAGAGGTTAAGAAGAAGGAGACTGGTTAGTGGAGTTACACAGATCCAGCTAGAAGGCAGAAAGCAGCAGCAAGAGCGGCTCAAATATCTCTATCTTATCTATGTTATGGTTCTAACTCATATATGTTTACAGTAAACATATGAGTGAAGGAGACACCATGAATGTTTTTCTTCCTCAGCCTATGGCCTAATTTCTCACTAAAATCCTCCAATTAGTTCAAACCAGCGCACCATAACTCCCTTCGTCTGTAACACATGCCCTGAAGTCTCCATGTACTTCTCATTCTTTGGGCGAAGAGAAAGAGGCACAGATGTATGGAAGCTAAGATTAGAGGTGACCTCTAGCAGATGTGATTCACCCAACATTCCTGAAAAAGTCCACAGGAAAGCTAATGATGGAGACAAGTTTTTAAGTGTTGGACTGTGCTGTTTCACTCATGAGGTCATGTCATTTGAAGCTGAGTTTGGGAAAGAAACAGGAGATGCTTTTCACAATTATACCAGCAATGTAGTGCACAAGTATTTCTTCTAGACTAGTGCATCTACACACTTCACAAATGCAGATTTGCTAAAGGAGACCTTCATGCAAAACCCCACACATCTGTACTTCATTTCCAAAAAGAGTGAAGGCAACACATGTGATCAAAACAGGCTTTGTGGCATGGAAGAGACAGCAAATTATCTTCCAGCTTTGTCTTTCCAGTATTCTGAGACAAGCTCCTAAGAGGAAGTAAAACCTGAGTTGAAGAGAAAGCCAATTGCTTCTTTAAATATGCATCAGTCATAGTGATGCATATTTAAAGAAGTGACACTCCATTGCTGTGTCACTAATACTGGGCCCTCGAATCCAGATTCCAGTCAAATATTTTCAGCCTTATTATGTATTTACTTGTTAGCACAGGAGGATGGGAATAAGCATTCCTGATGGGAGAGAGGAGGAAGAAGGGGCTGCTGGCCCTGAGGGTAGCAGGAGTACCAAAAATGGCAATATAACCATGTAGGAAAGAACTGTTTGCTCTGCAAGCAGTACTTTGCCTTAAACTTCCTGTTTCTGCTCTAGAAGCAAGAGGCAGTAATGTGCTCTCTTTGGAAACTTCAAGGAGCAGTCCCTGGGTAATAACATGCACCAAGAAAGTCACAGGAACAGCAACACCAGTTTCATGGAAGAGGAAGGCCTAGAATTGCTTGCCTGTTGGCTCATAGCCCAGTGCATTTCCTCAGAAACCAGGAGGGTTTTATGTCCTGGTGCTCATTCTCTGGCTGACAGAGACGTAGCTCTGCCATGTCCTGATCTCTAGCTTCCCAAATTAACTCTAACAATTTTCTGCATTTCAGATGCGTGGCCATCTGTTTCCAGCCTTGTGCTAGACCTCACTGAGGGCATCCTACATATACTATTTTCAGAAAGCTGTCTTCCATTTTCCTCTCTGTTCATTAAATAAGAATTTAGAAGGTTTTTGATGTATTCATGCCAAAATCAAACAAAAGGACAAGAATGGTTACCTTCTGCTTACAACCATCCTAAGTTACACCTGATAAGCTCTAATCCATTAATTTGAATATCTATGTGCCATACAGAAAATAACGTATTTTATTTTTTGTAGTCCATCTCATCACCTAGAGAGTTTCACACTCAACCTGTTGGCCATCCCTTCTACATAGGCACAGATTTTAAAATAGAAGTAAACTGTTAAGAACACATTGCACAAAAACCTTTGCAAATGAGTATGCTCTATTCAAAACTTGAGTCTTGATTTAACAAGTCAGCTCATGTCTATGTCTTTACTCTCCATCAACTCCAGCAGCACACACTTAGAATTTAAAAAAACACCAGCTGATGGTGCTGGTTTTGGCTGGCATAGAGTTCACATTAGATAGCATGTGTGTTGGATTTGTGCTAGAAACAGTGCTGATAATTCAGGGAAATTTTTGTCATTGCTGAGCAGTGCCTACACAGAGCCAAGGCCTTTTCTGCTCCTCATACCTCCCCACCAGTGAGTAAGATGGGGGTGCACAAGACCCTGAGAGGGTGTCCCCTGACTCCAGTTGAATGAAGGGATGTGCCATAGCATATGACATCATGCTGACAAGCCTATATAGACGGGGGGAAAGGAAGAGGTGGGGGATATTCAGAGGGATGGCATATGTCTTCCCAAGTCACCATTACATGTGATGGAGACTTTCCCAGGGAAGGGTGAATGCCTGCCTGGCCACAGGAATGGTCAATGAATTTCTTGTCTATCTTTGCTTTCATGTGTGACTTTTGTTTTATTTACTAAACTGTCAATATCTCAACTCCTGAGTTTTCTCATTTTCATCCTTCCACTTCTCTCCCCTGTCCCACCTGAGGGTAACGAGTGAACGGCTGTGTGAGACTTAGCTGCTGACTGGGGCTAAACCACAACAATTATACAAAATAAGAATTAAATGCTGTGTGGGGAATGGGACTTGTTTTTTGAGACTATGTACTTCCCTGCTTTCCTGTGCAGCTTTGAGGGCTGCAAAATCATTTTCTTTTCGAAAGAAAGTAAAAAACTCACTTTTCTCCAGAAATTAGAAAGTTAAGTAAAACACCAAATGGTATGAGAATTACAAATAGTTCAGCAGTTGGCAAGGCTGGATGGAGCATGACTGATACAGATGGAAGATTTAGTGGCCAAACTCTAACAAGTCTCTGCTGAGCATGGATGGAGAGAGATTTTTCAGAAGCCTGCAATTTGGCTACATCTAGGTAGGTATGAACTGAGATGGCAAAAGGTAAATCCCTAACAGCAAGGCTACTTTACCTGCCAAATTCCAATCTCTCTTCCAAATAACATAAATGCTAAATTTTCATCCAAAACAGGAACAGGAGGGTGTTGGTTTTTTGTTTTTTTTTTAATGAGCAAGACAACATATGTTTTCCTAATCTCTGGACTTTTTAGCTGAAATTTTCACAAATATTCACCCCTGGGCTAATACTCAGCACAAACTACTTCAAACCAAATGGATGCAGTTTGGAAAACTGATAAGCAATGGAAAATTATGTTAGATAATGAAAACCGTTAGGCACTTTAGTGATAAGCAATTGTATCAGCTTTGCATAGGATGTGCCTGTCTCCAGCTGTCTCTCTTCAGATCAAATTCGAACACAGACAGGTACAGTTTGTCTGTTTTTTTTTTTTTTTCTTTCTTTCTTTCTTTTCAGTCATTTGCAGCAGATGGGGGGACAAGTCACTTTCTGTGTTGGCTGCACATATATAGCATGCACCAGTGTTTTGTTAAAAGTCAGGCAGAAAGCTGCATCAATTCTTTCTTGCTGCTGCAGTCCCTGCCTTGTAAGCTGTGTTTTTGCAGTGGAGTGAAAGGTAAAAGGAAAGGTACAGAAAAGAGAATTGTGATGGATTGGCAGTACAGTCTCCTATCTGATTTTGGCTGCTTCTATTTTAGGTCCCTGGCCATGGGAATTTCTCTCCCTCCACTGACAGAGCAGCAGCAGAATCCCAGGCTCCCTCACCTCATTCTGACAGCGACTGCTGATGCTGTGACTCGCCTCCCAGGATGCTGTCTGTGATGGGGCTGAACAGCAGGGAAAAGAAGAGTTTAGATAGACAGAGGTCATAGTTTTAAAATGAAGGAGACTGAGGCCAGTCTTCCTGAGGAGGACAGTGGCAAGGCTCTCAAAGGAAGCAGCTTTTCCTGAGAGCTACCAGAGAGAATTGGGAGCTGTGAAACTTGATTCCCTTTTACTGCTCAGCCACCAATGCGCTGTGTGACAAGTTGTGCCTTTACTGCCCTCAGATGAAAATGGGAATAGGAGCAACCCATGGAATGAACATGCATAAAATAGGTGTTGAAGAGAGAACTAAATTTACTGAGCCCCTGTTAGTGCACTTACTTCTTTCAAAAAGGATTTTCAGAAGAAGAGCAATACTACCAGTACATTCTGTTTGCTTTTCCTACTGCCCTCTAGAAAGTGTATGATCAAACACTTTCCATCTTGCATACCTTTCAATTCACAAAGCACATCTGCTCCCTGAAATCCCTTTGCTGGTCCCTGCACGCCAATCTCAGTGCCTGATTACCCCTCTGCAATCCTCAGACTTCACAATTACCACACCATGACTTCTGCCTCCTGCACAGAGTCAGGACCCTGCCTTCTGTGCACACCCAGCATCCCACTCCTGCTTGCCCTCTCTTCCCAGCACTCTCCCAGTGCTGCCGTCCCGTGGTCCTTTGCCTTCCCCACTCTGTGCCACACTCCTCACACACACATACAAAGCACCTTCTGCCTATTAAGCACTTCCGTTCTGCAAAATCTCACATTTAAAACTAATCTTCATCCTGGAAATAAGCTGAAAACAGTAGCAGTGCCTTAGAAAGCTTTTCATTTAATGAGCAGCTTTGCCGTGGCCCTCACAATTCCCAGCCTTCGCTGCTCTCTTCTCCAAGCAAAATAGAGATCAGCCCTCCTGCAGCTCCTTACTGTAAACATTAATTCAGGAGGTCACTTACATATTAATGCTGACCCTGTTTTCAGCACCTTTACAGATACAGAGCAGTCCCCTAGCAGTCCCATTAGCAGCAGGTGTTTTAAAAGAAGATGATTCTTAATGCAGATATGGGTGGGTGAAGCTGACCTCCATCACTTCTCCTCCCTTCCTCACCCAGTCTGAATGTGACCAGTGCTTTCAAGTACCAGGTCGCTGCATCACATGTGTGTGCCTGGGACACACTTATGCTTGTTTTCTTCCCCATGCAAAGGCACTCTGGTGGCTAAGGGAAGCATTGTGCCCACACAATTAAGAGTAAGCTCACAGAGCAGGAAATGTTTGAAACCTCTTGTTTTAAAAAGCACTCTAGTATCATGATCATGGACAGTAAAACAAAAGCCTGGGTTAGTAAGTTGCACGCACACTTGCACATTGTTTACAACCCCCACATGCAGACATATCCCCAATCACAAAGGAAGGGAAATCCACCCTTCTTACCTTATACACTCTCTTATATGCAGTTACTTATCCCTCACACTAGGTTGCACTTGCCTGCTTGAACGCTGTGAAGATTGACAAGTCGGCAGCACCACCAGCAGCCTTGTCCTTGTCCCTGCAGTGCTCCAGCAAGACACTGGAGCCCTAACCAGCACACATCTCCTGAAGATCGGACCAAATGTCAGGTGTCCATCATACCTAACATATTCAGAGCAAATTAATAGGACTTCATGACAGAGATGGAAACTGCAAGCAGTGGGCTTGGAAAAACAATGCCTGGGAAGATTTATGGGAGAGGTACTTTACCTACATGAGCTGAACCTAATCTGCACCATGACATTTAGAAATTTGGCATCCGGAAATGGAAAGATTTTTCTCACTGAGTGATTTTGTGGAGGGAAAACTGCCTTTCATCCTATCAGTACAGGCCTTTGTAAACAATCTCTCTCCAGCCCTCTTGTAGATCGCCTTCAGGTACTGGAAGGCTGCTATTTGATTTCCCCAGAACCTTCTCTCCTCCAGTCTGAGCAGCCCCAATTCTTTTAGCCTGTCCTCATAAGAAAGGTGTTCTAGGGCCCCAGACATCTTTCTGGTCCCCTCCTGGACCTGCTCCAACAGGTATATGTCCTTCCTGTGTTGAAGGCTCCAGAGCTGGACGCAGTACTCCAAGTGAGGTTTTATCAGAGCAAAGTGGCAGAATCACCTCTCTCAATCTGCTGGCCATGTTTCTTTTGAACATCTTTTTTAATATGGAGCAGTTAGAATCCATGTCCATTGCTGTTCCAAGCAGCTCAGCCCATGCTTCCATTCCTTCAACTCAACACCAAAACAATTTATTCTCCGTGCCTTGCAGCATGCCCATCATGGCGTTCCCACACCAGCTCTACCTATGCCACTCAATTTTATCCCACAGTTTATCACAGTGCTATGTCAATATGCTACCCAATATTATAGTCCCTTTGGCTTTTCCTCAATTAAGACAGCTGATCATGCCTAATTGTTCCCAGTTCTGTGATGGCTTAGTGATGTGGATAAATGTCCCTGCAGGACAATGCTGCATCCACTCAAATCATTCACATGTGATCTAAACACAAAGGGCATCTATGTCCTTTGATATGAAAGGCTGCTGCATACAACAGATAATGATACTTAAATGGAAAAAACATGAAAGGCAGAACATTTACTTTAGGAACGCAGCTACATCTGTAACTATAATGGACCAAAAGCTCAATGATTTTTAACCAGAATGTGCATGTCCCAGTGTCTCCCGCACCTCCCACTAACCAGCTGGGTGCAGCTAAAACTGTGAACACGCACACACACACACACATGCATATACACAGAAAGCTGAGTAGGATCAACTAGGTTCTCATCCTTCAGTATCAGTCAATCAGAAACACTCTTGTTTTCAAAGATTTACCTGGAATTTGGCAACAGTTTTCATACCCCTTCCTCAGCATACCCATCAAATTAGAACCTCTCCAACAACAGAGGGGCAGCCCTGATACTTTTTTTGAGTATGCTCAAGAAGAACCCATATTTCTCATTCTCTGATAGCAACCTGATTCCAAGGGAAGCAATCAAAGCCACAGACACTGTACTGTGCCACTGCAGCCCATGCCAAGCTGCCTTCCCAGAATATGCTGGAAGGAGCATACTGGAGTGAAGACAGGGATTAATGAACCAAGTCAGGCTTGGGGCATCAGTGGCAGACACAAGTGTGTCTTCCCAGGTTGTGTGCTCTGATCTGGTGCTGAGCTCTGTGGGCAACTGCAGCTCTGCATTCAGTGTCCACAAGAACTCTTTCTCCATACTTTTTCCTTAGGATGAAAGCAAAGACATTTGAGGATTTTTAGCCCTGTTCTCCACTAAATCAGCATCTGTAAAGCACAAGGCAGACAGTTCCTCCAGGACTGATCTGCACAGACTTAAATCCTCTGTTGATTTCTGGTGACACATGTACCACCTCACTTCAATCTTCCATACTTGGCCCTCCTACTCCACACATGTGCAATGTCCATTAAAAATAAATAAATAAATTAGTCCCCTTGCAAATCAGTGTATGTGAGCCTACAGTGGGATTGTGTGTAGGAACTTGACCTGCAAGGCCCAGAGGAAGCAAAGCACTATGGCTCTGCCTTACTTCTCCCATTCTTCTCCCATCTCCCCCATCATTCAGTGGTCAGAAGCTGTGACCAGCTTTGTGAGGTTAAAAGTATTGAAAGGCAACTTCAACTCTCATATACCATGATCAATATTCACTGGAGCAATAAAAGAGTCCAGAAACTGCAGTGTTGGCATGATAGAGAAGCTGGAGAGAGGAAAACAGCATTGAAAATCTTCAGAGAGACATGACAACAAACTAATGACTACTTAGGGACTTTCAGATTTGTTTCTTCATTTATTTTGTCAGAGCTGCTTAGTAGTTAAAACACAGAATAATAAGGCAGGAAGCTGGGCAAGGGCCTAGTTGGGGGAAGCATGTGTGTTTGTAATTAATATCTCTTTTTTTGTATCCATGTTTGGAAGGAGAGCATTGCTGGCCAAGGTGAAGAGAAGTGTGTCTCCCTGTTCCCAGCTTCTCTGCTGACATAATATCCTGGGCAATGCCCTTTACCCTGAGAGGTTTCTGCAAGTGAACACTTTGTCATATATTCTCCTGGTCAACAGGGTCTTGCTGGTGGTAATTTGTCTTCTGTCTCAAGGGTGGTTTTTTGTTGTTTTTTGGGTTTTTTTAGAGTCAGTTCATCAACTAGAAATCCTCTGGTGCTGGATTACAGTAGGGTAAACCTTGAGCTCTTTTGGACTCAATTTTGGTCTGCAAGTCACAGCACCTCCACTGCACTCTGTGGCATTTCTAAAGCATGGTGAGGGACCTCCAAGCAAAGAAATTTCCTGTAGTGCAACTCAGACTTCAGCAGATAAATCCAGACAATAACAACACACCAGCAAGAAGGCTAACTTCTCAAAGACCAAAACCTTTACCAGGCAACAAAGAATTATCATGTTGTTCCTGAAAACACAGGGACAGCGGTTTGGGCCACAAATAAGAAATCAGACAACTGAAGTCTTCTAGCTGAAGTTGCTAGATGAAGATAAAAAAGAGGGGCAATCTAGTCCAGAGAAAGCTCATAGTTTCTCATAGCTCATCACAGTCCTCTCATCAGAACACAGGATTAAGTCCACATCTGGAGATTATGTGAACTTCAGGGCTCCCCAGTTCAAGAGAGACAGGGAACTACTGGATAGAGTCCAATGGAGGGCTATGAGGATGATTCAGGAAATAGAACATTTATCTTATGAGAAAAGGCTGAAAGTCCTGGGGCTATTTAGCCTGGAGAAGAGAAGGCTGAAAAGGAATCTGACCAATGTTTACAAATACCTTAAAGGTGGATGTAAAGAAGATGGGGCCAGTCTCTTTTCACCGATGCCCAGTGATAGGACAAGGGACAAAGGACACAAACTGGAACACAGGCAGTTCCACCCCAACATGAGGAAAACCAACTTTGCTGTGAGGGTGTCCAGAGAGGCTGTGGAGCCTCCCTCTCTCTCTGGAGACTTTCAAAACCCATCTGTGGACACATTCTTGTGCAACCTGCTGTAGATGAACCTGCCCTAGGTGAACCTGCTTTGGTAGGGGAGTTGGAACAGATGACCTCTTCAGAGGTCCCTTCTAACCCCTACCATTCCATGATTCTGTGATTCTGTGTCATAGACTCAAAATTCCCACTAAAGTTTAGCCCTCAGAAAACAAACTAAATGTGTTAAGGATCTTTGCAAGGTCCTCCGACTTGCACATCATCTGCTTCCTCCTACATAAATTACACTGCTATTAGTATTGCTCAATGAAGAGCATGAAATAAATTGAGCCTCTAGCCACTTCCAATAGATAAGGATAGTTAACTCATATCTTCTAAGTCACATGCACGTATTTTGTGATAAGAATGAAATTCTCAGAGCTCATCTAGGAGCCTAGGCTTCACACAGTTCACATTTTCATTCTCCTATCTCTCAGACAACCAACTGGGGCCAACCATTGCTGCAGGCAGTGGGGAGAATCCTGGGAAAGAAGCTGGGCACACAAAAACATTGTGAGAAGTATTTAGAAAGAGGAAAGTCAAGAGTCTTTAGAGGCAAATCAACTCGTTGCAAAAAGGAGTAAAAACTCTGCCTTCTTGCCATAACCACAGTGTCCTGGGGAATAGGGAAAGACAAGAGATGTCCCCAGCTCCCATTTCTGCCATTGGCCATCTGAGCTCACAGCGGAGCAAAGCTAACAACCAGCATATTGGCCTGGGAGGTAGATGGGAAATGAAAATGCTTGTCCTCCAGGGTGCCACTTTTTGAAGGGGTGCTCCAAAAAGAATAATACTCAGACAATCCAAGAAAGATGCTGCCACACAAGAAAGAACCGAGAGTCACTGATGGGAAAGATATGGTATTGAGAGTGAAAACAATCAGAGCAGAAGAAAAGACAAAAGCAGGAAAGACTTTTGCACTAATCCCCTTTTTCTCCCCTGTGTCGTCTGTCTTATTGCTGGAGATCAAATCCCAGCACAGTGGCAACAAAAAACAAAAAACAACAAAAAAAAAAAAAAATTGCTTCGATCTTTAGATATGGAAGAGGCCAAATAGGCACTAGCTTCTCCAGGATCTTAAGAAACTTAGGCTGTACACAATCCCTCTGCAGATGACAGCCCACCACCACTACATATACAAACATGCACTGTGCCCTTCCTCTTGCTGCATTAATAAAGCCAAAGGATGAGGTTGCGGCTCCCCTTTCCCCACCAGGAGATGCAGCTGCCCCAGGATGCACATCCCTCCTCTTTGCCCACTTTTGCCCCCATCTTCCTCCATTCCTTTTTCATTACACTCTTTACATTATCTTTGCTTCTTTCCATATATCCATCCCCTTTCACCTGATTTTTTTATTCTCCTCTCTCCATCCAAGCTCCTCCACGATCTTTCTCTGCTTGCCACACGTTCTTATGTGTGTGTCTGAACACCATTATGACCCCCAAAAGATTGGGTAGATCAGAGAAGTAACCAAAGTAATATCATTGCCTTGCTTAAATTGGTCACTGCAATGGTGTAAAAAATCAGCACTGATCAGGTTTTATGCCAATGACATGGCTTAGGCCACAAAATGTAGGAGTTTCAGCTTGCTCACTGGGTCAGAGCAGCTCTGAGTCAACTAAAGTGATTTGGGGTTTGGGTTTTTGGGGTTTTTTTCATGGTTGGTTTTTTTTGCCTAGGTTCCCACATTTGCAAAAAGAAGAGATTATCTAATCCTAGCTACACTAATGATAAGAAAGGAGATGGAAAAGAGTGGAGAACAGACATCCACAGGAATGGACAACAAAAGATATAATTGATTATAAAGAAGTCATAAGTTGACTGCATAATCACAGGTGCAGACAGGATGAAGGCAAGATGCCTAGACTAACTAAAGTCACTATGAAGCAATCATCCACAACACTTCTTGACTGTTTTATGCTACATGTCTGTCTAGTTCAGTCTCAGCAAAACTAATTCCTTCACTGTATGTTGCCACTCCCTTTTAAACCCTGAGAAACACCCATTCTTACAAAAGACTCAGTAGTGCCTTAGGAGCATCACCCACTACTAAATGAAAGGGGATGTTGACCCAGCCCCAGATCCCTCCGGGGCACAGAGCTAGCATAACCTCTAATACAGCAGCTTCTCATAGTTTTTTGTCCTGATCTCTCTAACAAGGTCAATGCTCATGTCCTTCCAACTCCATCCTATGCAGGCCACTAGCAAGATGCTCTCTCCCGTGCAAAAACTGCCAGCAAGAGCCAGTGAGCAAAGAAGCCTGTAGGTTCCCAGGGGGCAGATGGTAATGCCATGCTGAAGATAGTAGGAGGGGGAACTTATATCCAAGTCAATTAGGATTAATGCAATGTGGGAAAGTATTAGTTCTGGAGCTGTAGGTTTCTCCATTAGAGATTGAAGGCAGATTGGAAAGGGAGGGAGCAAAGTAAAGACAAGCTAGTGAAGCCAATGTCTTGGCTCCCCAGCCCTTTCCCTCCTTTCCCTTTTTGGGAAGTGATGAGGTATAGATCTAAGGCACTACACTTGGGAGATTGTCAGTGGCTTCAGACCCCATTAAAGCAGCAGTTTTCTTGCTCTCTTTCCATCTCTTTTGCTCAATGCTGTTACGCACTGATGGTGGCTTGGCCTGTTATCAATGGAAAACTAAAGGCATTTTCCAAAATGAAACATTGCAGCTTCGAAACCTTTGCATCCTACTTATTCGGGCTGAGGAGAGCTCATTTTTAATGCTGTGGATGACAAAAATGACAGCAAGGTTAAGTGCTAGCCCTGTGAGGAAGACAAGCAAGCAGGAATGAGGGGCAAGTGAAAAGGGCACACTCATTAAACTGAGCAGCACAGGAGCAACCAGCAAGAGAGTGGTCAAGGGCTGGAGGTAACATGGTTAGAAAAAAACATGGGCATTCTCTGAGTGCATGCACACCATTCCTCCATTTTGGAAGGTCAAAGGCACCAACCTGGGACCAATTTTAGGAAGGGAACTGCACAAGCAAGACACTTTCCTGGTCTGAAGGCATGTGCAAGACAGAAGCCACATCCCAAACTTTTGCAGTAATCATCTTCTCCTCTTCACCTGCTGCAGATACCTAGACTGCAAGTTCTTTAGGATTCAGCTTGTCCCCTTTCTGGTGAGCACCTATGCAGTGGGCTGCTGATCTTAGCTGTATCTCCACCATATTAAAAGCAACTTCCAGGCTCTTCAAAAAATAGTAGGGGCAGAGGAATTGAGGGCAACAATTATACCATCTACTTCTTTTCAAACAAGTGTAACTGAAGGGCTCTGCCTTACTGCTTTTCCTTTCAGAGCTGACACCTGCAGATCTACAACAGCAGGTCTATTTTCCCTCTTTCAGTGTCTGCCCATACATCTGTACTAAGAGGGTCCAAAATCCATCATTCTTTCCTGAGGCAACATCCCTGCTAGGTTAGAGCATCATGGTAGTGCTGCACTGCAGCCCAGTGTGAAATAGACACGACCGAGCTCTGAGCCTGCAGGAGAGAAGGACCTGTCAATATTATTTGCCTGTAAAGTGCCACACATGCTGGAGGTGCTTTATAAATAAGTCAATAAATAAACAGCATCAAATTACAAAGAAGAATGAATGATGAACCCTCTTTCCTCTTTTCCTAAAGAAATAAATAAGAGTCAGAAATATAAATTATACATATTTCAAATTCCACCAGGAAGCTGTATTTTGACAATCTGGTGATGCAGAGAAGATCTCAAATAATCTCTCTTCCTCAGTAACAGGGGATAACAGAACACATCAAAGATGCTTGCAAATCCATAATTTTAAGATTCTAGTTGTATTTACAGTAGCTATGTTTGTTGCTAAAGCAGCTAATTATGTACACATGCCCATCATATGCTGGCAGATCCTTCCTTATTCCAGCTTTGAACTGTAGCAGTTCCCTTGGACCCCTATCCTGTACAGTTTAAGCATGACAGGTAATCCTATGGAAGGAAATGGAACAAATTCAGCTTCTTAAAATGAGGCAGATACTAACATATTTCCCTAGAGTGGGGCCTCAGAGTGAATAGAAAAAATCCATAGCCTTTCATGGCTTTGTTAAGCACCAGGAAACACAGTGTGCTACTGTGAAAATGGCAGCCCCATCTTCTGAAACAAGAGCTGAGTCCCCAAGCAGAACCAGGGATGTCACAGGCTCTAAATCTTTAACTAACAGCGATGTTTCAGCTCAGCACTAAAGAGGGCAAGATAGAGGATGGACACAGATTTAGAATATTCTCTGTATTTTTTTGTTATTATTATTAAAGAAAAAAAAAGTTCTGGTTTGAAATCCGTTATTTCCCTGAAGTATTTCCAACTCTAATATAGCAGCCTCAGCTGTTATCTTATTGCTTATATAGAAACTACAGGTGTGCTTGAACATAAACAAAACGGGAAAAAGATGGAAAGCTAAATAGCAACAGAGAAAAGAGTAGAGACACGAAGCCTGCTTGCACAACATTCAAGAAATTCTGACACTTCAGTGCTCAGCCCTGGCAGGGAGCTGTCACACCCTACCCTGCCTTGCTGCCCTGGTGTTGGTGCATGCTGATCTGCAAAAACTGGGGCTGCAAGAATCACAGCATCACAGAAATAACCAGGTTGGAAAAGATCTTCTAGACCACTGAGTCCAACCTATCACTTAAAACCTTCTAATTAACTAAACCATGGCACCAAGTGCCTCATCCAGTCTCCTTTTAAACACCTCCAGGTATAGTGACTCCACCACCTCTCTGGGAAGACCATTTCAATGGACAATCATTCTTTCTGTGAAGAACTTCTTCTTAATGTCCAGCCTAAACCTGGCCTGCTGCAGCTCGAGACTGTGTCCTCTTGCTCTGTCACTGGGTGACTGGGAGAAGAGACCAACCCCCACCTGACTACAACCTCCCTTCAGGTAGCTGTAGAGGAAAAAAGGCATAGATACTTGGTGAATCCAGTTAAAGCTTGTCTTCCTGCCCAAGCTGCTTCCTTGCTGAAGCCACCATGAACAGCCACCCTCCTTTTGACACTGCCGTCTGGGAGGGAGGCACTGTCAGCAGAGTCTGTCCTGCACTTGGTTTGGTGACTGCTGTGCTGTTTCTTTTAAATTTGCTTTGGAGGTCTAGAACCTGCCATTAATTTTTACCCTAAAAAGCTTCAAAGGACCTCAGCTCAAAAAAGCATCCTTGGGGAAGCAGCTTGTACTACTCTGAAAAATGTCAGGCAGCTCAGATTGCTTCTGTAAGGAATTTGTCTCTGAATTAAGACAAGACCATCAGAGAGGTGCCAGCAAAGGAAACACAGGAAGGATACCAGAGCATGACTATCTTCAAAGCTTCAGCAGGACTGTCCTGAATTCTGCTTCAAAGGGAGTGAAAAGTGGAAGCACTGTGGCTAGCTTTATGGTGCACACCTTGCAAAGCGCACGTTGTAAACCTTCTCAACCAAGAGCGTTAACCAGGGAAAACACTGGAGATTTACACAGTACTTTCACTTTGTAAAAGCTAAGATAGCAGCAGTAGATAAAGGAATCTTAAAATGTTAAGTGTGCAACTTGGTGGTACTACACAAAATCACAGAGGCCACAGAGGCGTGAATGAAGTCAGATTCTCAGCAGCAGACCAGATAGCGTACATTGCACAAAAGAAAATAACACTGTCTCTTCTCATATTAGTATTTATGTACATGTTTATGCAGCTAAATTGCAAAAGCTTTCCTTTAAGGAAAATGACACTCTGAGGATGTTTACTCTGTTTTTGTTATTACTTTAAATGCATTTCTATTTGATTTCATTATTCAATATATATTTTCTTTTTTTTGAGTTACACTTGGGAGACGGGTACAATGTACACACATTCGTACTTTAGTGTTGTGACAACCAGCATCAGAGTTGTTGAAATATCCATTTCAAAACCTGCCTTGGTGCAATCAATCAAATCCTCCGCTGCCATACAGGGAAAATAAACAAGGCTATCGGACTGCAAGGCATGGAGTGCAGAGCGTGGAGGAAGGCAGAGGGAATAGAGAAAGAGGGATGCCAAAAAGAAAGATTATTTCAATGGTTCAAAGAGCTTAAAGAGACTTAGAGGGGATTAAAGAATAAAACAATAGATTAAAATTGCAAGGAAGCAAAAGCAGAAACTCAACTATCTTGGTAGCCATAAGAATGCATGGACCATGGAGCATTAAAGCCTTGAGCATCATACTTAAGAGGAAAGACAGAGACAGCAGGAAAATTGCACCGTATTATTGCAAAGCCAAAGTCCTTCTGACCCTGAGAAACTGGTATGCTTAGCCCCCTCTACCCCTCTTAGTCATAAGATTGCCACTCACAAAACAGTTTGAGCTTAGGGACCGCCCCTCCTCTTGGCATGCACTTAGTCCCAGCAAGGTGTTAGAATGCCTTCATTCCAGCAAGGTTTCAAATCTCTGCAAAAGTCATTGCTTCCTACTGTGCTAGGAGAGGTGCTCCAAAACCTTTGCTTTCAAGCCCTTGATATTTCCAGTAAGACGTTTCCAGAGAGTGACCTGTCCTGACTTTCAAAAGGACCTCAGTTGAGAGGGTGTGTGTTCGCAAGAGTGCAACATCTGCATGAATGGGGAGAATCCTGTTATGCACATGCTGGCACCAGCTGTGTTCTTTAAGTGTGTGTGTGTTCCAAGTTAGCCAGAAACAGACCCCAAATCCCTCCAAGCAAGACTCAGCGAGAGCATATGTTCAGGAGCACATTGACAATTAAACGAGATTTTTATGTCATCTCAGTATAACAGAAGCAACTGGAAACTATTTGCCTGGTTCAAAAAAGGGAAAAAAAACCCTTTCACCACCAAAACTACATAAAACCCTGTCACTGAAATTTTGACAAAACTTCCCATTACAGCAGCACTGTGCATGTGTATGTTATATACATGCTTCTTTACTTCAAGCATGAAAAATGTCAGCCCAGAGGGAACTGTCTGTGAAAGTTACAAGCAGGCACTGAGTTTGGTACTCGTTTTCTAACGGCGTTCAGATTTTTATTATTTTTGAAAATATTTTTCTGATGGAAGTGTTGCAGATCTTTGCTTTAATTTAGAAAGAAAATGTGAAGCAGACATAGTTGACCTATCAGTGCTTACTTGGGTTTTCAAGGGAAGCTGAGGCAATACCTAGAGACAAATTCTCCTCTTCTACCTGCTCCTTGCTTCCCACTTCAACTTGTTCACAAAATCCTTTCTTTCTTTCATATCTAAGTTTATTGCTGTGCTTCTTATGAGAGCTGCTAGGATTTCTTTTCCCTCCCTTCCATCTTAGATCTCCTTGGCTACAGTTTGCAGCTCTAAATGATTCCACCATATCACGACTGCCTTTAACAAATTGTGAAAAAAAGAGGCTATAAAGACTAGCTGAAGAAGGGTGTTGAACAGGCAGAATGTGTGTTTTGAAACCCCTTCTGAAATAGAGAATCATGTGGCTCTTTCACAACAGAAGGACTGACACAGGGACTGTCATAGACCAAACTAAAGCATTACTACTAGATCCTGACCATATAAGTGCAGCCCAAAAGCAAAGTATTTTACCAGGGCATTCAGAAATCAGCCTAGAAAGGAACATATCTTCTTGTACTTCACACAAAATTCTGTAATTCTGTAACCTTCTAAATGTATTTTGTGTACTGCAAAAATCATATCAAGCACAAGATATAACAAATATGTAAGAAGTATCCAATTCTTCCTGGCCCTCCCCTGTTCTACTTTCTGACTGTCAAATGCAGATCTGAGTTCTATTGATTTGCTACAGAGACAAAGACACACATGCATAGTTCTCTGACTCAAATGAGAGGTGGTTCTCCGAGATTCTGTTCCCTAATCTGACGTCTTAGCTTGAAGGTCCATTTTGGGATTATTTCCTGTCTCCTTAAAATTCCCTCTGCAGAGCATAGAGTCATAGACATTGCCACCCTGTGAGGAGGATGCTGGCTGAGGTGGAATTTAGTCTTGAGATTGAATCTCTCATGAGTAGGCAGTGTATGGTCTAGCTTCCCACTGCATTTAAAGGAGATTCAGTCCTTACAGACAGTGAAGTCAAAAGGTTAATTCAGTTGATCAGGAAATGCCTGCACCAGGATGAGTTGAATTAAAATCCCAGTCTCAACTGACTGCACTGCATCTCTGTCAGCTATAATGGGTGTTTAGACGCCAACTCACATCTAGATACCTACAGGAAGACCCTTATATTTAGGGAGGTGACCCTAATTCTAGGAGTCAAGGGAATCTCTGCTTATTTTCCAGCTTCATTGTGACCATAAATAAGAGATTTATATCCCTATGACTCAAATCCTCTCATTTTGTGAGACAAGACTAAGAGCTTTCATGTGTTGAGAAATATCTAACACAGAAGAACTCAGCAAAAGTTGTGTCTAGGTAATGGTGGGTTATTGCAGAAGCCAGGACGTAGCACACCCAGAAGGAGATAGCTGCCAAACTGTGATACCAGGGTAAAACAACTCTTGTAGAGCACCAAGGACATACTCACAGTGGACAGTCTGGTACAAGTGTCATTCCCAGCTTCACCTGAACTAGTGGTGGTGTGCAAGAAGGATTAGGCAGTTAGGACAGGTTTGTGCTCAAACCTTGCACAGAGAGAGAGTTTATCAGCTTAGGTAAAGTGCCTTCATGTCACAGTTTCCAAGATTGAATGAGCATCCCTGAATGATGGCCTATTTGTGTCATGTTGTGCTACTGTGCAACACTCTCATGCTTGTAAAATACTATTTTAGAAGGCTTGTAGGGTCTGGAGATCCTCCTGAAGTGTTTGCACAAGGCTTTGACAATCTTATGTTTTAACCAGACTGGTTAAAACAGGCTGTGGACCATGCTTAGATAATATCTTGGAAAATTTTTTTTCATCCTGAAAATAAACAATTCCTTCAGATCTGGACATGCAGGGCATAGGCTTTCTAGCACTTCTATCTAGGAGCCCAGATCTATCCCACTTCTATCTAGGAGCAGTGAAGCACAGTGGTACATTAGAATGAAATAACAGCATATGCCACTCACCTCTTATCCTCTCCTAAGTACTTCATGAGCTTTTATTAAATTAAGTCTCATCATACCCTTGGGACATAGGTGCAGTAAATACCTTCGTGAGAGGTGAGTGAATAAGATACAGAAAACTCTCCACAAATACTCATCTGACAGTATAAATTGATTCCTTTCAGCCGCACTCTTGTGCTGCCATTTCCCACAGAGTTTCAAGCAATCGAAATTGCACTCAAGAGAGTTTGCCTGTGGAAGGCACATGAACAAACCCCAAGAAAGAGCATGAGCAGCAGCTCTGTCAGAGTGGGCCTCTCTGTGCTTGTGGTAATAATCCAAATGTTAAACTATGCATTTGTCAGCACAAACCTGATTTGCACATTTTAAGCACAGAATCATTTGGGTTGGAAAAGATCTTTAAGATCATCATTCCAACCATCAGCCTAACACCACTGCAGCTGTTAAAATGTATCTTAAAATGCCATGTCTGCCACACTTTTTCAACACCTCCAGAGACAACCTATCACTTCCCTGAGCAACCTATTCCAATATGTGACCATTCCTCCAGTAAAGAAATGTTTCCTAATACCCAGTCTAAATCTCCTCTGGTAGAACTTCAGGCTGCTTCGTCTCATTCCATCACTTGACGCTTGTGAAGACACCAACATCTGCCTCACTCCAATCTACTTTCAGATAGCTGTGGAGAGTAGTAAGATCTCCCCTCAAACTTCTTTTCTCCAGACTAAACAATCTCAGTTCCCTCATCCACTTTCTCCTAAGACTTGGTCTCTAGACTCTTCGCTGGCTTTGCTGCCCTTCTCTGGACATGATTTATCTCTCAATTTATCTTTCTTAATTAAGCAGCTAAATGAGAGGGGGAAGCACCTAGCAAGCAGGTCTGATTTCAGGTTGCAAGCCAGTTTGCTTTCTACCACACAAGAAATTCTGTGTGTATGCTGAGCAGTGTCTGGAGAGCATACAGAATAAGGGATCAGACAAAAAGATGCTGGCACCTCACTCATCAGTATTTTCTGTTTGGTGTCT
The DNA here is from genome assembly GCA_013396835.1 of Psilopogon haemacephalus. NCBI lineage: Eukaryota > Metazoa > Chordata > Aves > Piciformes > Megalaimidae > Psilopogon > Psilopogon haemacephalus. The sequence goes on along the minus strand of VWZI01007258.1, from coordinate 342,009 downwards.
AAGAAAACTTGATTTCCAGACACAGAAAGAGATACCTTAACACTTAATTTTAGTTCAGAATATTTAAATGTAAATATTTATAAAGCAAACGTACTCAGATCAAAAGCCGTCTGCAAGAAATATGGTCCTCCAAGGAAGTTAAATATTACAGGTCTTTAAAAACAGTGGGCAAGGAAGAGCGGCTAGGGCGTGTGTGTGTGTGTGTAGCAAAAGCAAATAAAATCCAAAATTCCACACCAAGAAATAGGAGCAGCACCAAGTTTTAGCCAAAGCAATGCAAACTCAGAAATTACATCTCAGAAATAAACTCAGTCCAATAATTTTTGCTGAAATGATTCAGGTTTGAATCATTTCACTTGAATAACTGCAAGTAGCAAAGACTGTTGAAAAGTGCAATATCCTCGTGGAGTTGTTTTGCAAACAGAAGAAGCTACAGTTTTAAAATTATTTGTACAACCCAAATGATTCCATTAACTTTATCAACTGTGTTTTGCACACAGGAAAACTAAGGAAGACAGAAGCTAAGAGAGAATCACCTGTGTGATTTTTCAAAGTTTTGCTTTAGATCAGAAACATTTTTTGTCTTTCCCCCCCTCCACCTCCCATGTACTACAGCTCCCCAGTTCTGTTAATTGGATATGACTTCACAGATAAGGCCACATCAAAAGTCCTTGTTAACTTGGAAGACCTCCTGTTCCCAAGGTTCTCATTTGAAATTTATATTCACTGCTGCAAAGTTGTGCTCTTTCTGTTGCTTGCATTGAAATAATTACATTTTTAAAGGATAGTACAGGAAAAAAAAAAAAAAAAAAAAAGCAAAAGCAGTTAATTATTTTTTTTTCCCTTAAAATATTTCTTTGGTTGAAACTATTTTTCAACAAAATTTGATGACTGACACATCAGATGCGCTCCACAGAAAATATAATTTTTTAAATTGAAAAATCAAGCATTCACAAGTATGCAGTCATACTCCCATAATCTACTGCATTATCACTGTGTACAAGGTGACTTCAATTCTTCAATTTCCAACAAAATATTTGAGGGAAAGGGGGTAAGTCTGTAATTTTCTGCTAAGGGTAATAAGAATAAAAGGTTTTAACAATGAGGAAAGAGGGGATAAAAAAATCTTTTCCCATTTGAATTTCTGTTTAGGGAAACAAAACAAATGAATAAAGTAGAAGTTCACCAGCAGTGACAAGAACAAAACCATCTTTTGGCCAAGTCCAGATAGTGTAACTTTTGCACAGAGCCATCAGCACCAGAGGGTAATGCCCCTGGGAGTTTGGATCAGGTAAATTATGGCGTTGGGGGTTTCTTCAGCCTTAGGGCCCCAGGTTATTATTGTAAGAAACCTATTTCCATTATCATGTCCCCTTATTAACTAGAAAGGACTGAAGAGCTTTGAAGTGTACAGGAAAAAGGAGCAATTCTCAGGAACGTTGCAAAGTTACAGGGACTGTCTGCTAATAAGGCACGTTGGTTTGGTAACAAGCTGAAGCACAGAGCAGCAGGGGAACTCCTTCCTGGCTGCAGCTTTTTCAAAAGGGCCTGTTAAATGTATTTCAGGAGGAGAGATTTGTGAGTGAAATCTTTAAATGTGTCAACGGGGAGGCCAGACACCGAACTTCTGCCCACTCCAGAGATGACACCATCCTTCAAAGCAAAGGAGATTGACCTTTGCAGTTGAGAATCACTGAGTGGCAGCAGGGGGGTTCCTGTATTTGCTTCTAAGAGGTTTTTTGCCTTTCTCTTGTGACAGAAAAAAACAGGAGTAGTCATTTGAAGTCATGGTTTGGTGAAAAAAGAATAAATATTATTCTTCCTTGGAAACTGAGTTGGAGAAAGAGGGTGGTACTGTTATTGAGCAATGAAATAGTTGGATTAACTTGTAATGAAGCTAGAAAGTGCTCAGAAGAGGACTAGCGATGTTCATTCTCCTCTCCTTTTGCTTTTTAAGGAGCACGGGATCTGCTTATCATGCTCAAGTGGAAAACCATAGGGTATGGCAAAGGCCTGCATAAGGTATTGGACATTCACAAAATTGCACACTCCTCTTCCTCCCTCAAGCCACATTAACCATGAACACCATGCCCTGTTGCATTTCCAGAATAACTCTCTGACACTCAGATACGGAAAATCATGACTATTCAGCTTCTTCCCCTCTGCTCCAACTGATTTTCCCAGGTGAAAACAAACTAACTAGTTAAGGAAAAAAAAAAAAAAGAGCAGTACTAACACTGCAGTGACAAGACCTGCTAGAGGAGACATGAGCAAAGACAAGACATTTCAATTAACAGGGTTAAGTTTGAAATCACCTCACTCACTAATGAGTGCAGACATCAAGATGCTACCTTTCCTAGGAAGTGAGCACCAACATCTCTCTTGCTAATATCTTCCTAAAGCAGAAAGATCCCTTCCTCTGTGCTTGATGTGCAAGAGAATCCTGCCAATCTCAGGAGCTGCATCACACAGTTATATGCTGAGGTCCAAGTGTGAACACTGCAGATAGAGCTACAGGGTCTTCAAAGATAAAGCAGGTCTTCAATTGCTTTACTGGATCCAAATGTTAAAAGTGAGAAAAAAGACCCCCAAAACTCATACCCTTAGCATGTACCAAAATACAAGGAGAAGCCTGAGCAGGTGAAGGAAAACACAAAGCTAAAGTAATTCCCAGTTGTAATTTCTGACATTGGACAACTTCCATTGCCCCATTATGTCTTCTTCTTCCTTTGACTTCCTCCAGTTCTGTAAAATTCAGATTATAATACCTATATCATTACGATTATACAAGAAGTAGTTTAATTAATGTTTGCTAAGCGTACAGGAATCCTCAGGTAGGAAAACATGACAAGATGTTGAAGCTGACCAACAACTAAGTGCCATGCTACAGTCATGGGGAAAAATACTGCTTCCAAGGAAGGCAGAAGTGGAATCTTTGCCAGATTCAGATCAAGCACGTTAAATACCTGCTAAAGACAAGCCCATGTCAGCATTTGAAACCTGAACAGACAGCAGAGCAGCTAACAATAGCCGACCAGGAGATTCAACTGATAACAGACTAAACACCTATAGATGAACCAGGTGGCAAAGTATTCTAAGTTGTGTTCACTACAAATAGGGAAATGCTTCCATTTTTTCCCCATGCTTTATCTAAAACTTTAAAATTTTCCCTAAAGCAACATACCAGAAAACAAGCAAACAAACAACACACCCCTCCCCCTCAAAAAAAAAAAAATCAACCAACCTTAAATGAGCCAATTTAAGTTTTCCATCTTCATAGATGAAAACACAGTTAAGTTTCTGAGTTAAAGTACATTCTACCACAAATGTGCAATCACACAACCAAGACCCCTCCTTTCTTTTCAGAAGATATTCTAATTTTCCACTCTGTTCCTATCTGAACTTTGTCAACATCATCTTGACTTCAAAACTCATTGACTTTGCTGATACAATGCCTCTCAACAGAAACATTTGGCATTGATATTTGCTAATCATTGCCTCTAGTTTAGTGCTGTGCAATCTAATTTTTACCAGTGTAACTCCCTTTCCCATTCTAGATATTAGTTGGCCTTCTACAAACAGGTCACAACATTAATAGATGAGGGGTGAGCAACTGATGTCATTTACCTGGACCCCAGCAAAGCCTTTGACACTGTCCCACTCCACATCCTGGTCTCTAAGCTGGTGAAACATGGGTTTGATGGGTGGACCACCAGATGGATAAAGAACGCTTGATGGCTGCGCTCTAAGAGTGGCTGCCAATGGGTCCATGTCCAAGTGCAGGCCAGTGACAAGTGGAGCCCCTCAGGGATGAGTCCTAGGACCAGCCTTGTTCAACATCTTAGTGGGTGACATGGACAAAGGCATTGAGTGCACCCTCAGCAAATTTGCTGACGATGCCAAGCTGTGTGATGCAGTAGTGTATTGGTTTACACCCAGCTACCCTGAGCTAAAAGCCCAAAAGAAAACTCAAAGCGGTTTGGAAGTGAGAATGGAGAATAATTCCTTTAAACAATGAAATACAGGGAGAGAAGGGGTTTCTGCTTCTCACAGGAAGCGGGGGGAAGGGATACAGAAAAACCCGGGAGGAGGAGGGGGTAAGGGAGAAGGGATACCACCGCGGCAGGGTTTTAGTCCGAAAAGCAAAAGTCGCGGTCCCGTAGTTGGTGGTGCTGAAGAACAGAAGCAGGTTGCAAAACACAGCTGAGCAGTTCTCGGTCTCCACGCGGCTTGTTGCAGAGCACCTGGAGGAGCAGCGGGGAGCGGCAGGGAGTGGCAGCGGCAGCGAGCAGGGGCCCAGGATGAGAGAGAGAGGGGGTGGGGGGCTGAGTTCCCCTTTTTATAGCCCAGATCTGGGCAGGAAGTGGGAGTGTTCAACCATGCCACCCGGGAGGAACGGGGCCAGACCACCCCTAGGACAAGGCAGGGGGTCCCAGGTGGCTTAACCCTTTACAAGTAGACAGGCTGGAGGGCAGGGATGGCATCCAGAGGGAGCTGGACAGGCTGGAGAGGTGGGCATAAGCCAACCTCATGAGGTTCAACAAGGCCAAGTGCAAGGTCCTGCATCTGGATTGAGGCAATCCCAAGCACAAATCCAGGCTGGGCAGTGACTGGGTGGAGAGCAGCCCTGAGGAGAGGGACTTGGGGGTGCTGGTGGACAAGAAGCTCGACATGAGCCAGCAGTGTGCATTTGCAGCCCAGAAAGCCAACCAGATCCTGAGCTGCATCAGGAGAAGTGTGGCCAGTAGATCAAGGGAGGTGATTCTCCCCCTCTATTCTGCCCTAGTGAGACCCCATCTGGAGTACTGCATCCAGTTTTGGAGCCCATATTACAAGAGGGATATGGACATGCTGGAGCATGTCCAGAGAAGGGCCATGAGCATGATCAGAGGGCTGGAGTACCTCTCCTATGAGGACAGACTGAAAGAGTTGGGGCTGTTCAGTTTGGAGAAGAGCTCCGAGGTGACCTTATTGTGGCCTTCCAGGATCTGAAAGGAACCTACAAAAAAGCTGGGGAGGGACTTTTTAGGCTACCAGGTAGTGACAGGACTAGGGGGAATGGAGCAAAGCTGGAGATGGGGAGATTCAGATTGGATGTGAGGAGGAAGTTGTTGAGCATGAGAGTGGTGAGAGCCTGGAATGGGTTGCCCGGGGAGGTGGCTGAGGCCCTATCCTTGGAAGTGTTTAAGGCCTGGCTGGATGAGGCTGTGGGCAGCCCAATCTAGGGTAGGGTGTCCCTGCCCATGGCAGGGGGATTGGAACTGGATGATCCTTGTGGTCCCTTCCAACCCTGACTGATTCTACGATCCTATGATTCTATTCAGAGTATACTGAAAGTGCCTTAACATGAGGTTTAAGTCCAGAATATTCTCTGTGCTGCTACCCTTAGAAGAAGGTAGACCTTGTGCTTCTTTTTGTTGGGAGCAGGTCCATTCTTCATGATGGCCTCTGAATGATTTGGTCAGTATCTTACAAATCCTGCCCCTAATATCCCAACTTCTGTGTGTGCCATGCCTCCACTTGTCCAACCCAGAAGAGGTAGTTTGCCACCAGTACTGTTTCAAGATATGATTGTTTTTAGGTGATTAACTAGGAAAGAAAAAAGGCTATAAAAATGAGAAACCCATGATTATTTCAGCATTTTGTATTGCTATGTATTAATCACTCTCCTCTCCAGAGATGCCATTGCTGATTTGAGAGACTATTTTCTTTTCTTTAAAGGTATCTCCAGACCATCTTAAAGAGCTGAGCAAGCTTGCAGAGATAAGAAGGAAAATACGTCTCTAAAGACATTCAATGCTCAATTCTGAGTGTGTAGAGATGCTCACAAATTCTAAGCTCTGCAAGGGACCAAGAGGTTCAGTTCCATTTAGTGTGTATATATTTACTCTTATTCACAGCTTTACAGAGCTACTGTCCTTCCAAAAGAGATATAATAAGGAGGAAAGCTTTCTGTGACAGAGAGCTCTGGTGCATTCATTCAGCAGTTTAGCAGAACAATGCAGAGATGGAGTCTGCAGCTAAAGAAAACAGAGCTGTCACTTAAAAGCTCTAATGTTAATAGCTGTTCTGCGAATGCCATCACAATGAAGCAAAGAGAGAATAATGAGGAAAAAGGGAATAGGACAGCGTGAGGGCCACAGAACTGGCTGAGATATTCAAACAATAGCTACAGTATAAGAAGACAATTATGGAAGAGTTAATTTGAGGTATTCCCTAGCAGAGAAGAAGGACACTGCAACACGAACCTCAAGGAATGGCCTGGTAAATTTTCCCAATAGCTGCCTTAGTTGAACTCCTCACTGTCCATCTTTCCTTTGCCATTGCTGCAGCAAAATCCATGGGGTACTCCACAGCTCTGCAAGGTAATTTCCAGTACCTGTGGAAATGGAGCCTTAAGAGCAGGAGTCTGTGAATAAGGCAGCAAAATGACTCTCCCCCACCTTACAGCAAGAGGAAAACTGCAGGTACGTTGCCAGAGATGGTAATAAATGCAGGTGCACGGGAGGAGGCTTACCAGCCCTGGCTTCAATCTAGCCAAGGTGCCACATTTACTCTAGAGCCCATGCTGCTCAGCTCTCCGCGTTGCTCGTTACCCATACTAACACCATGCTAATTAGCCCTGGTTCTGCTGAAGACATTGCCATCCCCAGCACAGGGAGAGGAGAGGAAACAGAATGAAAGATTCCTGACATCGCTAAATGAAGAGAACAGCTCACAGCATCCAAACTAAAACGAAAGGAAACACCAAATGTATTTCAGGCTAGTGAACTGGAAGACCTAAAGTCTCCCACATCAGCTAGGTCTTAGACATATTATGTATAATACGGTGGAAACATCCCTCCCTGTGTCCTTTGGTTGTATTTAGCAATAAAGCCAGTAAAATTTTGGGGCTGAACAATTTGGGACATCAGGTTAGCTTTTGGAAGCTGGTAGATGATGTCCAACCTCTCCAGAAAAATTGTTAATATTTTGTTTTGTAGGCTGAAAGACCTGGACCTGTTTAGCCTAGATTGAGAAGGGGTCTTATCAATGTTTACATATATCTGAAGGGTGAGCATCAAGAAGATGGGGCCAGCCTCTATTCAGTGGTGTCCTATGAAGGACAGTGGACAATGGATACAAACTGGAATACAGGAAGTTTCATCACAACATGAGAAAAAAAATATTTCTTCTGAGGGTGATGGAGCACTGAAACAGGCTGACCAGAGGGGTTGTGAAATCTCCTCTTAAGATTTTTCAAGACCTGTCTGGGCACATTCCCATGTGACCTGACTTATTTGATCCAGCTCTTTCAGAGGGTTTGGACTTGATCTTTGGAGATCACTTCCAACCCCTACCAATCTGTGATGCAATGATTTATTAAGTTTGGCACTGTTAAAAGAGTACTCTGACCCCAAGTTCCCAAGATTAGGTTCTGGTCTTCCCACTTATAAGTATTTATCAAATATAGTCATCTACTCCCCACTGAGAGCCTAATTTATTCTCCTCCTTTTTTCTTTTTTTGACATTCCTAGTCCTGCACATGCCCAGCCACTTCTGGGCTTGCTCCAACACAATCCATTTCTATAGGCAGAGGCAAATAAACCCTCCTGGAAATGCTTAAGTGTATTGCCTGCAAATCAGTGCATCCCCTCAGCTGACAGTTTGCACAAAGAAGAATTGGGTAGTAATAGCAAACATTTCTTCAAACTTCCCAGGTGACAGTGGACTCCTGTGAGTGATTTCCCATGAAGACACCTCCCTTTTCCCTCCCCATCCACGTCTCCCCTCAGCACAGCATTCCTCTGCGATCGAAATGCAGACCTAAATACCTCAGCCAGAGTCCCTGCGGGGCTGCTACCTCACACCCAGGTAAATCAACCACTGAGAGTGTTTCCAGGATTACAGGGCAGCAGACAACTTGAAAAGGACTATCACAAACTAATGTTTACATTATGAACCCCTTGTTCCCACCTTCTAAGACTCCCTACCACCTCCTTGTTTGTAAGCAACTAGTATTTGGGTTTCTTTGAACTGAGCTAACAGAACTCACACACAGTCATTCCAGCAGCAGAATATATAACAAATACCATCAGCATCAACAGAACAAGTAAAGAAAACAATTGAATTAATAGCTGATACTTTTGCATCCCTGTAATCTCCCGCACTCCTTCCCCATGGGGGCCTCTGAAGGGAGCTGCCAGAACCCTGAGTATAAGGGAGAAGTTACACCGATAAGGAGCCACTTCTAAATGACACAGACCTGTTTTATCTGTCAATCATGATGGGGGATGAGCAGTCATTCAGCAACAGTGCCACTAAAATTATATTGCTTTGCTTTTGAAGCACATAAATATTTGATTCCCCCTCCTCAACCTTCTCCTTCTTCCCTTGTTTTAAAACAGAGCCTCACGGATTTTAAAATAGATCCCTAGTTTTGTTTTTTTCTTAGTCACATTGGAACAGTTTGAAAAATATCAGTCTCTCTGTGTGTTAAGAAAACTGGCATCTGTCCTGCCTATAGCTGATAAGAAGGAAGATACAGAGGAAGACACAGACTATATTGCTAACAGAACATGGCAGACTTTTGTCCACATTCAGCTGTGAAATTTTTTCTCCTTGAACATAGGATGAAATCAATTAAAGGGAGAAGGGTAATGAAGGATCTGGAGAACAGATATTACGAGTTGCAGCTGAGGGAACTGGAGGTGTTTAGTCTGGGGAAAAGGAGGCTGAGGGGAAACCTCAGTTACTCTACAAGTACCTGAAAGGAGGCTGGAGTGAGGTGAGGGTCAGTCTTTTTTGATAAGTAACTAGTGATAGGATGAGACGAAAGGACCTCAAGTTGCACCAAGGGAGGTTAGATTGGGTATTAGGAAAAATGTCTTTACTGAAGACATGGTCAAGCATTGCAGCAGGCTCCCCAGGGAGCTGATGAAATCAACATCCCTGGAGGGGTAGGCATGGCACTTAGGACATGGCTTAGTGGGCATGGTGGTATTGGGTTCACAGTTGGACTTGATGATCTTAGAGGTCTTTTCCAACCTTGATGATTTTATGATTCAGAGGTTTCAGAGACTGAGGCCAGCCTGTCAGGGTGTTAAGCAGGCCAGTCTGGGAAGGAAAGTCTCAACCATGTAAGCCATACCAACCCAGCCAGTTGATGAGTTAGCTGCAAGGTGGACCATTGCAACAATAGGATGAGACAAGTCTCAGAAATACTGTGCCATCCTGAGCATGAAAAAAGTACTTTGTTTTAAAATCTTGTCCTACTTATACAAAGGAAGCCACTACTGGATACGCTTATCTAGACTGGGGGAGTAGATCATCTATTAACACAATGGTCAGCATTTTACATTTTGGAGGCTAGCTAAATATAAGTCTTTTATGTTCAGTCTATATGGCAAAGAGTAGTCCATTACTATGAATCAAACAGCTGCTACCTTAGGTGCAGAGACAAATTCTTTCCCTACTAAGAGCTATATGAAACTCCTGTCTCCAAACTGTTAAGGAGGAATGTATCACCACACAGGAGCAAATCCTGATTGCTGCCTGTGCCCTGTCCTTAGGGATATCCTAACAATTTTTTGCTCCATAAGCAGAACTTCACATCTGTGTAAAGGATTTATAAACATTAATCCAGGATTGTGAGGGCTTCTGGAAAAACGGATGCTAAATGGTATCCATGGTCAGCTAACAATGAGGAAGGCTTTACTGCTGTAGAGTTTGGCCTCAAGGGTGCACAACTGTTTAATGCTTTAGAGGAAAAAAAAACAACAAAAAAACCCCCACACACAACCCCCCCCCATCAAACTAACAAAACAAACAAACAAAAAACAAACCCACAAAACAACAAAAAGATGTGCACAACCTTAACTGAACCACATAAACTTAAGGATTTCTGCTTTGTAGGAATCTTTACTTCAGGAATTTTACTGAGATTTCCTGATGAGGGATTTGGGAAATTTGCTGTCAAGCACTAAAGATACGGGAAACGAACAGAAATCAAGGCTGCTTCAGGCTGCAGTTCTGCTATAGTTTTACCACTACTACTGTACCATCTTTGCCCTAGCTCTAGCTGCATGTTCTTACTTACTCTCTTCTCAAACCCTCTCCTAGGCAAGAATTCATTAGCCCTGTCTTACATCAGTTAAAACTATTGTGTCCTTGGAAAATACACTTCTGAAGAGCTTGCTGCATGAGCTGGTTTCTGTCAGCCTCTGTACTGCAGAGAATCACACGCTTGCTGAAGTCAGTAAGTTTCTGCAAAGTATTTTGATTTCAGCAAAATGGCATTTGTTAATGAGAACCTTCTTCAGTGGAAAACTCCCAACTGCTCTTCTCTCTGGCACAAAATTGGGGGAAATGAAGAAAAAAATCCCACTAATACTCTTGTATACAAAGAAATGTTTCTATCTAAGGAGAAAAAAAAATCAAATATTTGTTCTTTTAACAGTGGAGACTTGGAGCAAAGAGGGACAAGGTAATTTCACATGTTCCTGTGAACAAGCTGCTGCAAATAGCTTCCCTGGATAATAAGTAAAAACGACTGAGAAGAAATGGATAGGAGAAGATCTATAATAGTGTAAAGAAATGTGTGATCATCTAGGGAATTTCTCTTAGGAGCCTTGTAGAGAATATTGTATTTGCCAGACCAGATCAGACCACTGGGCCAATCAAGTGCAATTTAAGCATTAAGCGTAACAGCTTGGTAAATCCAGGTCAATGCACCTACACACAGGTATGAGTTTAATACCACTTCATTAGCAGGACTGCAGCACCTAATATGGAGCATATCTACAGGTCCTAGAAGAGAGAAACTATTGGCATTTATGGGATTGCACAATTAAATCAATGAGTTTTTCTTAATGAGCGACCAGAAATTGGTCCCGCTTTACAATGTCTAGTCTGCAGCAGCAGACGGTGCTAATGCTTCAAATGTAAGTGGAAAATAGGACTGCAACAACTCCCCTGGACAGTAGCACTCTGAAGGAGGATCCTGGAGAGGGAAGAGTTCTGCCTTTGTGAGCCCTTGCATTTTATCAGCCTTCACTGGAAATGTATTGTCTTAGTAAGCAGTAGACCTGCAATTATTAAATGGTCTCAGAAAACAGCACTGACCTCCTTAAATCTGTTTTGGCATCTTGTGGCTCGGCCACAACCTGACAGAAAAAGGGGGATCTTCCAAAAATCTTCAAAAAGGGAAAGAAAAAGATTCCAGGAAAGTACAGACCAGTCAGCCTTACCTCCATGCCTGGAAAAATTATGGAGCAGCTCATTCTGGAGGTCATCTCTAGGCACTTGGAAGAGAAGAAGGTTATCAGGAGTAGTCAGCATGGATTTACCAAGGGAAAGTCATGCTTGGCTAATGTGGTAGCATTCTCTGATGCTGTAACTGAATTGGTAGATGCAGGGAGACCAGTGGATGTAGTCTAGCTTGACCTTACCAAGGGTTTTGACACTGTCTCCTACAACATCCTTTTAAGCAAGCTCAGGAGGTGTGGGATAGAAAAACAGACAGTGAGATGGATTAAGAACTGGTTACACAATAGAGTGCAATAGAGTACAGCTGGAGAACTGTAACTAGTAGAGTCCTCTAGGGATCAGTGCTGGGTCCAGTCCTGTCCAGTATATTTATCAATGACACTGATGAGGGGACAGAGCCTGCTCAGGAAGTTTGCTGATGATCCAACCTGGGAGGCTTGGCTGATACAGCCAAAGGCTGTGCGTTTATCCAGTGAGACTTGGGCAGACTGGAGAGCTGGGCACAGAGGAACTAGATGAGGTTAACTGTAAGGATAACCAAATGAGGTTAACCAATAAGGATAACTGTACAGTCCTGCATCTGGGAAGAAATAATAAACTGCAGCAGTATAGGTTGGGAGTGATCTGCTAGGGAGCGGCTCCATGAAGGATCTGGGAGTCCTTGTGGACAACAAGTTATTCATGGGACAGCAATGTGCCCTTGTGACCAAGAAGGCCAATGGGATCCTGGAGTGTATTAAGAAGAGTGTGTCCAGCAGGGGAGGGTCTCCTTCTCCTCTACTCTGCCCTGGTGAGGCCCCACCTGGAATACTGCCTCCAGATCTGGGCTCCCCAGTTCAAGAGGCACAGGAATGTACTTGAGAGAGCCCAACAGGGGGCTACAAGGATGATTAAGGGACTGGAGCACTGTCTTATGAAGAAAGGCTGAGCAACCTGAGGCTTTTTAGTATGGAGAGGAGAAGGCTGAGAGGCAATCTAATAAATGTATATAAATACATGAGGGTTGGGTGCCAGGAAGGAAGGGACAGCCTCTTCTTGCTTGTGCCTTGTGATAGGTCAAGGGGAAATGGATGTCAACTACAGCACAGGAAGTTCCACCTCAACATGAGGAAGAACTTCTTTACTGTAAGGGTCACACAGAACTGGAACAGGTTCCCCAGACATGTTATAAAGCTCCTTCTTTGGAGACTTTCAAAGCCCATCTGTATGTGTTCCTTTATGACCCAGGCTAGATTATATGGTCCTGCTCTGGTAGGGGAGGTTGAACAGGAAGATCTTCAGAGATTACTTCCAACCCCTAATATCCTGTGAGCCTGTGATTTTACATCTGCACTTCTGTCAGGTTGCTACATAAGGACTTTGTTTCTGGGGCTTAGTCAATGAGCAGAGAAATCCCTTGATTTTCACATGTGCTTGTAGGATCTCATCTCCATAGGGTATGCTGAAGAAGACATTAGGATTCTTGACTGCCCTGGCCAGAGCTGAGAACAGGAGATTGACAAAGGGGAGTTTTACTCTCCTGAGATTATAGAGAGATGAAAATACTCTTTATGATTAAAACATAAAATTGGCAGTTCTAGATCAATAGTATTGGATCCCCAGTTCCTTCCCCTACATGTGAGAAGGGTACAGTTTTCATCTAGTCCATCCTGAACTGTGGCAGAGAGTGGCTTAGGCTTCCTACTTCATCAGCACCAGGCCCATTCAGCAGCTTCAGCAATGAGCCTTCTCTGTGGTTAAGTACAGCTTAGAGTTATTAATACCAGATGCAAAACAGCTTTCTCAGGTGTGTCTATCCTACACAAAGACCTCTTCCAGGACTGCAGTACAGTCCAGGATTAATGGCAGCCTGTTAGATACTTTCAGCAGAAAGTTGTGTGCCAACTTCCAGATGAGCTATCACCCTCACAGAATTGCAGTACACTTCTATTTTGGCAGCCACCCAAGGCATACAGAGAAGAGTAAGAAAGACAGAAAGTAAAAAAGGCATAATGTGCTGTTGGACACCAGCAAGGTCATGGCAAAAGCTACTTGCACCCAGGTTCCAAGCCAAAATCTATCTTCTCAGTTACCCTGTTGTAGATCTACCTTTTCTTTCCCCAGAAAGAACTTTCAAGGGCTGCTAACACAAAACCAGTGCAACAATCTCTATAGGCATGTACAATATCTTTTGGAAATTAAAAGTGCTCTAAGAGATATAATCAGCTGGAAGGCAGTTCTTCACCAAGGCTGCCAGATGTAGATGAACTCTGAAGGGATCACTAGCTCCCAGGATTTTAATCTAACCTACCCAACCAGCATTGCCAAAGCATCATCAGACCAGGCCTCCCAAAATCCTGCCTAGCAGCCCTTTTACCTATGCTTCTACCTTCCACCTGTGCTCCACTGTGGAGTTTTATTACCTGATCATTAGTATCCAAAATGCTCCATTCATTTGAGATAGCCCTTGCGGCTCTTTGAAGATGGATGTGCCTTTTTTTGGACAGTATCTGTCTATAGAACATGAGGTCCATAAAACTCCACCTGCTTTGCTTCAATATATGAAGATGTTATGCGAATTTGCCTGTGTTGGAGGAGTATCTGACTCTGAAATGGGAACAGTGGATAAAGTGGACATTATTTTTCTGTAGTAATAAAACTAAACACTAAACCCAGGACCTACTAGACTAGAGAAAGATAGCCTTGGCAACAACAAGAACAACAATTTCCAAGCTAAGATTGTCATCTTAAGGTACCTCTTCTAAAAAATCATAGAATCATGGAATAGTTTCAGTTGGAAAAGACCTCTAAGAACACTGAGTCTGACCATCAATGTAAGACCACCATGGCCATTAGATCATGCACTGAAGTGCCATGTCTACAGCAGGATAAGAGGATAACGCAGAGTGAATATGACACACAAGCAGGAGGAGAGAGCATGAAAGGAGTTGTAGCAGGATTGATGGCAGGTGCAAAAATACAAAGACAGAATCTGAGAACAAATGCTCCTGTTCTCAACTCTCCTCTTAAAACAGAATATCTCTACAGTGTCCTAGTCAGTCAAGTTTCTTACACGAGTCAAACATCCTGAAGTCAGTTGCAGGAGGGTTTTCATGTACACATATATGTGTTTGTGGATGCACAGACTGGGAGTGGGACACAGTAAGAAACAGTCAGAGGCATTACTGGGCTTTTGAGTTCAGGGAGTGGCAGTGAGAGCTGAATGAGGCAGTGACCATGGGACTAGCATGAGCTCAGATGGCACAAGGGTCCATAAAGCAAGATGAAGAGACTAAAAAAAGACCAAAGGTGCTACTTGTTTTGGGAAGAATGCTGAGACTTTTTTCATCTTAGGTTTGCCCCTGTGGAAGCTATGTTGCCGTAGAGGTTTGTCTCAGACTACTATGCTCCCCTTGCTTTGGTATTCAAGCAACTATGACAGTCTACACGTGGAACAGGATATTGCAGTTCAGACAGTATTTGGGTGCCTACACCTGCTGCAAGACAAGTGCTGTCACCTTCACAGCTGAGCCTGCACAAAGGTGAAGCAGCAGTCATACGGAATATCGGGAGTGCTCACTACTCTGTGACCACCACAAGGCTATGCACAGGCAACCCAAGAATGACTCAGCTATACTGGGGTCCTAATGCACCTGAGCTGTCACACAAGCGGTGTGTGATTTGCCCTGCTGTGGAACCACCTCTGCCAATCACCCCTAGGTGGGGAATACAGGAGAATTTAGGAATGAAAGACAGCACTACTAACTGTAGGTGCACACCCACCACCAAGAAGACATCAACCACAGGAAGACACCACTGGAACTCAGAGTGGTGATACTTTCCTCCTCTTACCTCTGTACTTATCTCACTTCTCTCTTTCTCTGGCATATTCAAGGTAATCACCTTACCTGCTTTAAGAGCCACTGTATGAGCAAAGTGACCTGCACAAAGATGTGATTAATAAATCTGTAATTATTCTAGCCATTTTTATGTCAGTTTGCATTACATCACTCCTTAGGTATCCCTAAAGAACCTTCCATGAACTGTTCCTCTGAGATCAGGTCATGTCAGCTCCCATCCTTATTCTTTCCCTCTTTTTCATATGGTGTTTTCTGTTTTCACTTGGTGAGGGTTGCCTCAAGCCACATGATAAGAAGTGCTGAATCCCCACACCTGTACACCACACCTTTCATTCAAAGTTCACCTTCATCACGATGTTACACCAATCCCTGAAAGGCACAACTCTTTTGACTCTCTTGTGGCTGTCACCTAATGAAGACATCTATAAATATGGGCATATTAGAGCTCACCATCTGGCTGTGCCTCTTGGGCAGCTCTGCTCCCCACAGATCAGTGGGCATGGAGACTTCTGCAGCCAAACAAATTTTCCTCCATCTCCTGCTCCAGCACTCATGGGCAAGGATGCCTTCTGTAATGACACTGGTGGCAGAGATCATGGGCAGAGCAGTTTGTCATTCAAAGCAAATAAGTCAGCTGAGGCTGTAAAGCATACTGCCTCTGTGCACACTCTTTCCAGGGCTGTCCACATCAGCAAGATTGGCAGCCTTTTCTACCCTGAAGGCCCAGATCTTGTTCATGTATCCCAGCAGCACTGCACAAGTGATGAGCCCTTCTGATTCCACCTCCTTTCCCTTCCTGGGTATCACTAGCTTCAGCCTTTCTATCAACCTCAACCATATTTTTCTCTTTCCTTGTCTGCCTCTGATACTTTTCTCTTCAGCATCAGGCACAATTTTTCTGTCCACTGGTCAAAATGATAAATTGAAAATATTTCTTTCCAAGAAGACTCAAAACCTATAATTTAATTTTTTGCTTGTTTATCTGATTTTTTTTAAAGAAAAACAAGGCTTTCAGATTGTCTGAAAGATTTAATTTGACCTACATGAAAACCGCTCTCTTTTTGTTTCCAAAATGTCTTTTTTTTTTTTTTTTCCTAAGGAAGTTTTTCAGAACAAAATTATCACTGCAGAATGAGAAACTGAAACAGTTCATCTTCTCTGAATAATTTCTCCATTTATCCCTCCCCAAACCCAAGCATGATGCACAAAAAAGTGTAAAACCTCCCCAAACTGTGTGTTCAGGAAAGCAAAACAGCACTATTGCTGCCAATTTTCTGCCTTCTTACTTGTTCAGCCCCAAACCCCCTATTTTTCCCTGTGATTCTCTGCCCCTTCCCAAACACCATCACATTTGCCAGGCCAAGCTCACAGAGGACCCTGCATGGGGAAAAGTTCACTGAACTGTCACAGCATGTTCTGGTCCCTGAATATTCTATAGGCACCTTAGATGACTGTATTTTCTTTGAAATCCATGAATATTTGATATCTTCCTTCTCTTCCTCTTTGCCTTAATTATTCTCTTATTTTGAAACACCAGCTTGCATGCAGTATTTAAATAAAGCTGTTCTCAGAGCCACAAGCAGCTTGAAACAGTCAAGCCTCCCAAAATATATTGCAAATGCTGTACATCCTCCTGTTCAGCACATAAGCAACAGAGAACAAGTCATAGACTGTGGGATCTATACAGGACAATGTGGGTTACAGGGCCAGCCATTGCTTTCCAAAAGCTTGGGTTCCCTCATATAAATCTGTGCAGGTGAGATGAGATGCAGAGTCTCTGTTCTCCTGAAAATCCTTGAAAAGTCTGGCACAGGGAATTTTGCTCAGGAAGATGTCTGAAAATGCAGGAGGGATGCAGCAGGTTAGAATTGAAGTGAGCAGTGAGGGGAAAATATTGAAAGTTGCAATTAAAAAAAAAAAAATAGAGCTGCTGCTGCAGGGTAAGAGAAAATGCAAACAGGCAGAATTTTCTATACATAGAGTTATATATAGATAGCTGTATGCATGCATAGAATCACAGAAAAGCTTGAATTGTAAGGGACCTTAAATATTACCTAGTTCCAACTCCCTTGCCATGGGCAGGAATACCTCCCACTAGACCACATTGTTCAAAGCCTCATCCAGCTTGGTCTTAAACATTCTCAGAGATGAGGTGTCCAGAACTTCTCTGGGCAACCCATTCCAGTGTCCCTCTCCAGCTTCCCATGCATACATAGATGTACACCCATACATTTGTACAGAATGGTTCAGGGTGACTCAGTAGCTCTATAGACATGCATGGTCAGATCACACAAATTTTCACCAAGGTTCATCAGCTGCAAGGATTTGACCTTGTCCAATTTTGACAAGCCTGTTTTATGAGACATCTTTGCAAGGATATCCAAGATCTCATTTGTTTTGAATCATGACATTTGAACACCAAAACTTTAGGTCATCCAAAGAACTGCTGCACAGATGTACTTACAGAGACCCAAGTGGCTCTAACTGCAAATCATGAGGTGTGATGCTGCATGCCTTAAGTAGTAGTGATGCTTTAGGGCCACAACTGTGACATGATACTCAGGGCAGGGTTGCTTCTGTGCAGTTCTATCCTGGAAAAATTCTCTATGTCTTACATCGGGGAGTGGGTGAAAATCAAAGTGTCATTAAAGTTGGAAAATACCTTTAGGATCATCTAGCCCAACTGTGGCTCAACTACCATGACCACTAAACTATACGCTGAAATGCCACATCCACATGCCACTTGAATATCTCCTAAGACGGTGACTCAACTACCTCCCTGGGCAGCCCATTCCAATGTCTCACCACCCTTTCAGTACACAATTTTTTCCAAATATCCAATCTAATCATCCCCTGGCACAACTTAAGCACACAGTCTCTCATCCTATGGCTAGTCACTCAGGAGAAGAGATCAACAGCAGAGTCACTACAACTTCCTTTCAGGTTCACATTAACAGAGATAGCCACACTTGCACCGTGAGAGGGTGCTAGAAACCTGGGAGCAGTTCCAGCTGCTTAAACAATGTGCCCTGGATTATTTGGAGTTGTTTCCCTGGACAGACAAGAGAAGAAGGAAATGAAGCATGCCTCTGCAGAGGTGAGAGGAGGCCACATACCATAAGTGTTTGTGCAGGTGGATGAATAGCTGTGCCCACAGATGCTCCCAAGTAGGGCAAGAGGTAAATATGCATATTTGAAAACTCATTCATCTCTATTAGAAAAATGAGTCATCTTTTCCTAATACCACCTCTAATTTTGTGGAAGCTAATATCAGACACAGAAGGTATCCAGGAGGTTGCAAAAGGACTGCCTGCAAGTCTCGGGGCCAAGTGGCATGAAGTCCAATTGAGGATTCCCAATTAAGATGGAGTGGTCAAAGGCACTGTGCTGAGAATGTCTATGTGACCAATATCAGGGGAGTAAGATGACTTTCCAAATCTGTCTGGGGCAGAAAGCCATGCTCTTCACCTCTTACCCGATGGTGCACCTTTGAATCAGATCTTCATTATCATCTGCAGTAGATTTTGAGCTCTCAATATCTTGTAAAATCTCCCTGCACTGTCCACTTCCCTTGGCTATAGAAGCTCAGTAAAGGTGAAATATACTGTAATGAGAAAATTTTAACCTAAGGTGCTTATAGAGAGCTGGAAAAGTTGTTGTTGTCTATCTGTGCTTGAACATATATATATATATATTTTTTTTTTTTTTTTAATTTTTTTTTTCAATGAAGATTTCCAACAAAATTCCCAGGTCAATTTTGCTTAGGAATTCTGGGTGAGAAGAGGTGGGATTTTAACCAGGTCTCAAACAAGGGCCAGAGGAAGGCATTCTTAAATGAACTGAAGGGGACAGACAAGTGCAAACCTTTCAAAGAGACTCTTAAACTAGTTCTATGTGTAGAAAACCCCACCCTAAAAACAGTTTTATGTTGCAAGGACATATTACATCCCAGCGGTCCCATGAGGCACAGGGGTTGCAAATTTTATGCTTCAATTTTGTACAGTCAAGGTGACCCTCTCCTCCCTCTCATGTATTAAGAGACAGGACTAACACAATACCTGTGCCAGCAGATACCGAGAGCAGAGCAAAGACTACAGAACGTTGAGCACTCTGACAGAAGAACAGAGCACAATATTTACTGCCTGTCAAAGTCTAGCCCAGATGGGATGCTGCATCTCCATAAGCATTATAAACTGCTCATTAGATTTTAACAGGACAGGACTTTGTTGCTTCGGCTCATCTGAGTTGATAAGGAAGGGGGCAGCACACAGCGGTGGAGAAAGCCAAAGTGAAAGGGAAGGAACAACAATCAGCTGCTGCAATGGTCACAGTCAGCAATGAGTTGGCTGGCTAGTGTGCATCACTGCTGCTTTCTAGTAAGTGGAATTAGGAGCAGAGCCATGTGTCAGTGGCTCCATACTGTCAGCTGTTAGCAGAGAGATTGATTTAACACAAGTGTCAATGGCAGAAGCTTTGGCAAAGGAGAAATCCCTCTCCTAGCTGCCAGGCAAATACAACATAAACCAGAATGGTACCAGTGACCAAAGGGCCAGTGGCTAGCAACCCCTTGGCAAGGCCCACAGTGAAGCAGTGCTTTATCAAACATAAAAGGCTTAGTGCTGTGGAAGATTTTGGAACTTTTACATATATAAGGCATACAGATCAAGATTCAGGTATAACTCACTAGCACTAGGGAGATGACCAGGACCATCCCAGCCATACTGTAACCCTGCCTAGGAGCACAGGCTGCAAATAACCAGTGCAAATAATCTCTTTGCTTCACCTTAGTGCTGCAAGGGGGAGGAAAGCCAGGAGTGGGCAGGTCCTCCTCCAGGGAAACACAGTATGTAGGAGAGAAAAGAGATTGACTTTCTGACAGTCTGGAATGAGGAGAGCAAACAGAAAACCTTTAGGGAAAATTGCAGTGTTCATTCCTGAAACAAGCCTGGACTCTGAAATCAGCACACAATACACGAGATTGAACACTTGCAGGTCTGGGCCTGTTATTGAGGTCATCTCAAGTAGAAAACAAACAAACAAACAAATAATGAATTTCTGAAAAACAGATTACTGTTCTTCTCCAATTTAGCTGACTGGGATTACCTAGCAAAGTTCAGCCATGAAAATCTTCTCTGAAAAGTGTAAAAGCTGGGTGTTGGTCTTTGCTCTCAAGTAATTGGTGACAGGACGAGAGGAAAGTGCTTCAAGTTGCACCAGGGAAGGTTTATATTGGATATTAGGGAAAAAAAATCTCTACTGAAAGAGTGGTCAGACATTGGAACCAGCTGCCAAGAGGAGGTGGTGGAGTCATGGTCCCTGAAGGTGTTCAAATAATGTGTAGACATGGCACCTTGGTACATTGCTCCATCCCAGCTACTCAGCTGAGTCACTAATGAACGTTCACTACACTGTAGCAAAGCTAAAACACAAGCTGCCATTTTTTTTTTTTTTAGCAGATCTTTTTACTGTGTTTTCACTTTTGAGCACATATGATGTACAAAGAAACTATCTTGGCTTCCAGGTCTCAAGACTGATTTTCTAGAAGTGAAAGGGGTAAAGCCCCCCTTCAAAAAACCCCCAACCCTCCATCTTTAGGATAGGCAAAGCGACAGGAACTTTTCTTGGAGTTAGAAAGGAACAAGTAACCAGTCCCAAGGGGCTGTGCTTACTCAGCCTCTAGATAAAAATTGAATTACATTTAAAAATTAGAAAAAAAAAATTAATCTGCAACTACATTTTCTTTCTAGGAAGCCTCCGGGCCATCTTTGGGAACTGAAGCTGGAGAGGTAAAGATTGGCATTACAATTAAATATAGAGAGCATAGCCATAAACAGAAATGGGGCCAAAAGGAAGAATTTTTGTGAAATGGGTCATTCCCACCCCCACCCAAACCCCCCCCACCCCCGTCAAACTATTTCCTCAGATTTCCTCAGCTCAAAGCAGCAGCCTAATTCACACTGAGAAAGAGTAGAGCAGAAGGCAACTCTGAAGAAACTGCAACATGGTTGTGGAGGCAGGTGTTAAAACACATACAGCCAACGTGCCAAACTCACAGTTGTGGTCTTGCCAGACTTGTGTGGCACAAAGCTCCCACAGAGAGGAAAAAAATACGTTAAAAAGTCAAGACAGACAGAGCAGGCTCTTCGCAGCACACAGTTCACTCAGCATTTCAACAAGGAGGCTTAGCAGTGGGATTTCAGGCTTTTTGCTTCTCTCAGTGAAGAAGGTCCCGGTTTTTTTTTGTTACTTTGACATGGAGGTGAGCTCAGGGTGCTGGGGCAGAGGCTAACACATGTCTGCCTCTGCACAACATCTTGGGGAAAGGGAACAGTAGTCAGCTTATCCTTCTGCTGTTGTCAAACAGATAATTGTTCTAAAACAGCTGGGCCAGACAATAGCATCTTTAATGGCCCAGCTTAAACATGGTCGTGACAGAAATCATAATATTTTTTAATCTCCCTTTCTCCAGCCTTCCCAGAAATTCATTTTTAATGACTGCAGTTGACTTTCATTTTTGCTCATTTCTAATTCAGATAACTTATTGAATTGTGCAATTTCTCTTTCCCACCCGCAACACTTGTTGTAAATGAAGGGTTTTAATATTTAGAATTCAAAACTAACACTAAATGCTAACAGAACCAAAGGGATGGTCTGGCTCACCAGTTCTTGCACTTTGTTCTGGGTCTGATCACAGATCCCACATGCTCAACAGGTTAGGACTAGGGACAGGGTTTGATCCTTCTCTACAGAACTTTATAATGTAATGCTCCCTTAAGACCAAGACTCAAGAAGTACATCTCCCAGTCAACCTCCCAGTACAGTCTTCGAAGTTTTGGATCAAAACTTTCAATGTTTTTGATCCAAAGCAGTAAGAACAGATAATGGCAATCTTTGATGTTAATGGTCAGCTGATTGTTTCTGCAAGGTATTGGACCTGCTTAATTATTTTCTGTTGCTGCGTATTAAAACAGGAGTGGGGGAAAGCCACTCTATTTGCTCCAGACATTCAAAACTGCATAATTTAATTGTTCTTTCACACAGGACCTTTTGAGAAACTTCCTATGCAAGTGTTAGAAAACATTTATCATTGAAATTGCCATGTGTTCAAATAATTACTACTTTTCACAAAAGGACTAAAGTTACAACAAAGCCTCCCCAACACTCCCCATCCTGTGCCCTGCAGCACCCCATGATCTCCCAGTCTGAGACTCTCCCCATGCATGTCATTCTGGATTCTTATCACAGACACGTGACTTGGCCACCATAGCAGCCTTCTGATATATATTAGTTTGTGGGTTTTTTTTCAGCTCTCAGAATCCTCTGCTTCATTTTAGACAATAAAAGCTCTATAAAGACTAATTTATTTTCATTGTCCCACACACAGCTAAATTTGGCTCTTGAGTCCAATGCCTCCTTTTTTTTTTGTTATGTATTTCACACTGAAGAAAGCAAAATTCATACCTTCTTGATGAAATTTTCATGAACTACACATTGCCTCATGCTGTATATTCAGCAGCATTAACTACTGCAGCTTTTTTATATTCAGAAGGTTCCCCTCAGCCCCAGGAAGAACAAAATGTGTTTTTATTTATTTTGTGTATTAAAAGAATTTAAATTTCCTGAAAATGCCATAGTCCCTTCAGAATATGACTCAGTACCCCAGGTGGAGGTCCTGATCCTAGAACAGGAGAAACATATCCATCATGCAGCAATTATGTCACTTGGCACTTATTCAAGGTAATATTTAAATGAGCCCCTCAGAAACTGAACTCTTTATTGCTAAACACTTAAATGGTTGGTCTTATAGATTTAGAGAATCATGGATTGGAAAAGGCCTACAAGGTCCAATCATTAGCCTAACACTGACAAGTCCTCAGCTAAACCATATGCCTAAGCCCTATGTCTACATGAATCTTACATACTTCCACAGATGGGGACTCCACCACCTCCCTGGACAAAGACATTCTAAGACCTGACCACTCTTTCAGTTAGGAAATGCTTCCTAACATCCAATCTTAACCTCTCTTGGTGCAAATTGAGGCCATTTCCTCTTGTTCTATCATTTGTTACTTGGTTGAATGGTCTAACTCCCACTTCTCCACAACCTGCTTTCAGGCAGGTGTAGAGGGTGAGAAGGTGTGTCCTCAGCCTTCTATTCTCCAGACTAAACAACCCCAGTTCCCTTAGCTATTCCTGACAAGACTTGTTCTTCAGACACTTCACCAATTTTATTGCCTTTCTTTGGAAATGTTCCAGCATCCCAATGTCTTTCTTCTAGTTAAGGGCCAAAACTGAACACAATACTAGAGATGCAGCCTCAACAGTGCCAAGCACAAGGGTTCCCTGGTTCTCCTGGACACACTATTCCTACTGAAGGCCAGAACACTTTTGGACTTCTTGGCCCCCAGGGCACACGCTGGTTCATGTTCATGATCTACACCCCCAGGTCTCTCTCTGTGGAGTACCTCACCAGCCACTCCTCCCGAAGCCTATGGCGCTGTATGGGGTTGTCATAACCAGCATTTGGCTCTACTGAAACTCATAGGATTGATCATGGCCTATCAATCTAGTCTGTCTAGATCCCTTTGCAGAGCCTCCCTATGTTCAAACAGATCAACACTTCCATCCAGTTTGGTGTTGTCCAAAAACTTATTAAGGGTGCACCTGATCCTCCCCATCCAGATCACTGATAAAGATGTTCAACAGGACTGAACCCAGTACTGAGCCTTGGGGAACACCATTTATGACTAGCAGTCATATGCTTGATTGGCAGTTGCTGGAGCTACAATATGAAGGATCTCACCCCTGTCCATTCATCCACCCATTCATCCATCCCTCCATCTGTCCATCTAATGCTTAGAATCCCACTTCAGAAATGAAACTTTGCAACTCCATCTTCTGCCCAAATCTTCTCAGAGAGTGAATGGCTACAGAAAGAGATAAGCTGCAGAGGTGAACTTAAAACATGACCACACTGTAAAATAGGATGAACTGGAGCCTGGGGTATGAGTGACATCCTATATTAATTCATCCTAATTCAGGATCCAAGATGTGTACAGTGAAGAAAAAAAAAAAAAAGGAAAAGGGTAGAAAACTGAGCTTCCAAAAGATAACCTGGGTTTTTACTATTTGGTTCATCTATGTATTACCTAAAACCAGTTACCTATTATAAAGCCTCTGATTTCAGTGATTTGGGTCAGGCTAGTTTGACCCAAGGCCATATTCATACACTGCATAGCTAGGCTGAGGTTAAGTCAAACTGAAAATGGGTGGTATTAGTAGGATACAGTCCGATAAAACTCCCACTGAAATGTCATTTTGGTCAGGAATAACATGAAAAAAAAAAAAAGTTAAAAAAAAAAAGTTTAAAAAAAAAAAACAAAAAAAACCCAAAAACCAACCAAATGGTGCTGTCTTATAGTGAGAGCTCCTTGTTGCACTTCAACTACACATAGCCAGGGTACAGAGATTGTCAGAAACAGGATTGTCTGAAGCAAGCTTAGGTGCTTAAAGTTGCCAGGAAGTGGTAGAAGGACAAAACATAGCTCTCTCATGGACAGGAAAATAAGACATGAAAAGATTTACTTCTATACATAAGATCATACTGGAAATTCAGGCCAGAAGTCACAACTACAGACAGCAAGTCTAGAGCCTGTGCTATACAGGGCATTGAATCCATAGGGTACTAAATAGAGAAAGAGCCTGAGGAAGGGGAGAGCTTCAAGATAGCCCTTTCAAAGAGCTGTATCTGATTCACAGAAGCACACAACACATTGGGCAAGTTATGACCATCAATAGAAGCACAGGAGTGAAACCTAAGAAGACCAAAAATGTGATTAAATCAGGAGGCAGCTGATTTGTAAGAAAGCCAAATCTCCCTCCTGCTGTGGTGGAGAACCTGTGGGATCCATGGCTGAAGGAGGCTGTCAACTCAGATACTGCAGCTGGATAATTTTGGGAGAAATAGCAACACTGAAAGCTATGCTGAGTAAATGTGAAGGGCATTTCAGGGCTTCGTGGCCTAGAAAGGGAAGAAACACTTTCCCTGTTCTTGTACGGTATGGCACAATTAGGAACATGCACATGTTCTCCTTTGAAGCGTGCAGGATGGGCTGTAGTGTGTGTTGCTGTGGGGCTGCACGATGCAGAGACAGACAGATGAGCCAAATGGACCTGATCAAAAAAAGGGAAATTCTGCCTTCCTTTCATCAAGAGAGTTAATGAGAAGGGTGGAAAAGGAAGTGGGAAAGCAGGAGGAGGAAGATAGAGAGCAAGGAGAAGGAAAAGGGCGAGAAGGGGAAAGATTTTTAAAATACAGGATTAAAAGCTAGGATAAACAAAGGGAAACAGCCCTGAAGAACTGGATTTTAAAAGCCACAATGTATGCCTTCATTGAGCAATGATGGTGCACACCATATCTCTGTATCCAAATAATGGAAAGCAAAGAACAGATCATGTAGCTAATGTCTGTGCCTGTCAGGGGGCACTGCCTTCCTCCTTCACCACCCCAGACACACAGTATCCTGGCTCTCTACCATTGCTTACCCAGCAGACAAGGCAGGAAAGAGCATTTGATGCCACCAAGGTGGCCTCCCATCAGTCAGCATCACATCTCTCTCACCCTTGGGACTCCAGTTCATTCATTACAGCTCCCTCTGCCTCCAGCCATCCTGCAACTGAGGGGAACTGTAGCACAACGAAGTGAGGCAGCAACCAAAAAAAACCTTGAGAGGAAATTGGTGATGCCATACAGCAGCACCCATGTGCTTTGCACCAATGTGGTTTGTGGGGTGAATCCAAAATACCGCACAGAGGTAGTAAACAAGGTAAGTAAAGGAACCTGAGATTAAAGTAGCCCAGCTACACACAAGTGAGTTGCTTACATGATCTGATGAAACAAAGAACAATTAAGATCAGCTTACTCCAGTCTTTGAAGGGTTCTTAGGCTTATGCATACAAAGAAACCAGGAGCAGAGTTAGACACAATTCTGCCCTATATTGTTCATAAACACAGAATCACAGAAACATTCCAGTTGGAAAAGACTTTCAGGATCATGAAGTCCAACTGATATCCCTATTCTACAAAGTTCATCCTTAAACCATAT
This sequence comes from Psilopogon haemacephalus, assembly GCA_013396835.1. Lineage (NCBI taxonomy): Eukaryota > Metazoa > Chordata > Aves > Piciformes > Megalaimidae > Psilopogon > Psilopogon haemacephalus. The sequence continues at coordinate 315,818 of VWZI01007258.1, read as the reverse complement.
CCTCAAGCCTCATATCCAAACAACTTTTAAACACATCCAAGGCTGGTGACTCAACCACCTCCCTGAGCAGCCTATTCCAATGCCTGACCACTCTTTCTGTGAAAAATTGTTTCCTAATGTCCAGTCTAAGCCTACCCAGACACAGCTTGAGGCCATTCCCACCAGTTGTGTCAGGAAGTTATCTTCCGCACATTTCAGGAACTTCTGAGACCGTTCTCTGCCTATTTGCAGCAGACATCCATGAACTTGAAGTCTCTCACAAGAACAAATGGAAACGACTGTGAGACTTCTCTCAACTGCTTATAAAAAATTCACCAACTTACATCCTGGTTGGGTGGGCTATAACAGAGAAATTGCTGGTCTTACTCCTGATTCTTACCCATAGGGACAAAACCATATCCTCACCTTCATTAATTTGTGTAGTTTTCCATGTGTCCTGAATATAAAGAGCCATTCCACCACCCCTTCTTCCTCGCCTATTCTTCCTGAAAACTTTGTATCCATAAATTGTAGCACTCCAGCTGTGGGAATTATCCCACCAGGTTTCTATGATGGCTGCGACATCACAGTTTCTCTGTAGCACACTGACCTCTAACTCCTCCTGTTTATTACCCATGCTGCATGCATTGGTATATAAAAAATTCAGGCATGGAGTTGAGTATATCATTTTTAACTTTGAAGTGGTGTTATCTAAGATGCCAACACACTGCTTCACAAAGTGTTGTCCTACTACACCCAGGTTTCTCAGTGGCAAGGCCATTTACATCCCCATCCCCCATCAAGACTAAAGCCCTATCAATGAGCCCATCCAACTTATATGCAAGAATTCTTTTTCCCTTATGGGACAGATGAGCTCAATCTGTCACCATTAGACCAGACCTGGTGCTGAGAAAACTTCCCCATGGTCAAAACCCCCAACATTCTGTTGGCAGCACCAACCTCTGAGCCATATGTTAATCCCATGGATTTTTTCCCTTCCTTCAATATCTCCTCCTGTCACTAGAGGGATGGAAGAGCACAGCACCTGTGCTCCCAAGCCCTCAAGTAATCTCCGCAAAGCCCTGAAGTTGGTTTTAGTTGGTTTTGTCCTCCTATCCATTGCCTCGTTACCCCCAGTCTGTATAATCAGTAGTCTGATGGCTGCACCAGTCTGGTAAGTCTCTTACAAATGTTCCTAACCCATGCCCAGGCAAGCAGTAGACCTCCCTGTGGGATGGATCTGGATTGAAAATCCTACCCTCAGTTCCCCTGAGAAGGGAATCCTCTACTGCTACCACCTTTCTTTTCTTCCTGCTTACACTAGTCATGGAACTAGCTGATAAGTCCTGGGTAGCTGAATGCATGGGTATTCGTCTATATCCTCATTCATTTGGTCTTTTGTTACAAAGGCCTCATACCTCTTGTGTGGGGGGTATTGGGAAGGACTTGCCTGGCTCTCCTGCCTTACCAGAGAGGGACCTGCTGCCATTCCTCCTCTTTTATGTTCTCTTCTCTCTCCAATTGACAAGAGGGCATGGGATCACCTGCTTCTTGCACCACCCACACCTGCTGCCCCTGGCTCAAGGATGGGATGACTCCTCATCCGGGCAGGCAGAGCCTGCCTCCACCAGTCAATCTCCTTTTCAGCTTCCCTGATATACCTAATTCTTTTGACTTCATCTTGTAATTTTTTCAACCTCTACTTGCAGCTGTGCTGCCTGACTGAGCAGAAAATTTACCTGCTCACACTTTGCACAGTCCCCTGCTACAAGAGAGAGGCAGAGACATTCCCTGCAGCTTGTGGTTTATGTCATGGCCTGCTTCTCTGGGCGCCCTGCCTGGGTTCCCACTGTTGGCATCAGGAATATGTTCTTCTGTGGGGTGGAGACCATTATCTTTTTTTGTTTTTTGTTTTGTTTTGTTTTGTTTTTGTTTTAAGCTTGATTCCCCATGTTTAAATAAAATAATAATTAAAAAAAAAAATAAAAAAGCTATTTTGATTTGAACTTAATAAAGAACTTCTTCCCTTTGAGAGAATGCAACACTGGAACAGGCTGCCCAGAGAGGCTGTGGAGTCTCCTTCTCTGGAGACTTTCAAATCTCTCCTGTATGTGTCATGTGCAACCTACTCTAGGCAAATCTGTGTGAGCAGCAGGTTGGATTAGAAAGCCTCCAGATGTCCCCTTCCAATCTCCACCATCTTGTGATTCTGTGGTTTTCAAAACATGAAAGTGGGATCCACCTCAGTTGCCCTTCCAAGAGATGCAGGAGCACCCTTAAATCACACAGGGGAAGAGCTGGAGAGGTAGATCATCTTCCAAGAGAAATCACAGGGGGAATTCAGCTTCCCACTGTGAAAATTCAATTGCCTGGTTTAGACCTTGGAAAGCCTGGTGACTTAATGCAATCTCTATTTACTGAAAGCATCACAGCAACCAACGTTTATGGTTTGAAATGGGTCCCTATGGGAGAACGCTTCCCACACCTATGAAATCTGTTCGCTACACAGAAATATTGTTACAGGGTTAGCTAAATGTCCTAGTTTTCAGCCACGAGCTGTGCAAGGGGCAAAAGGACAGAGAAGATATCTGACTCCTTCCCAAAGGAGTAAAATAAAAATGCTCCACATTGGATTGGAAGTTTAATTGGAAATTCTATTTACAAGTATATGAAAGGTATTCAGGCGAAAGCAGTACACTCACAAATTAGGTCCAGTTCACCACTAGGGCCTACCGGGACAAAACTTTCCCAGAGCCTTCCAAAAACCCTCCCCCTCTACCCAGCCTCAGCAGGCCCAGGCCCAGCTGCCTCCCAGCTAGACCCAGGGCTAGCAGGCCTCAATACCCCTGCTGCCCCTGGCCTCAACGGAGTAGCTAGAAATTAGCTGCCGGCCAAGGACAGGTGATGGCCTCTCTCCCCTGCAAAGCAAAAGGTAATGGCACACACCTCGGGAGCAGAGAGATGTGAGAGACAGAACTGGCTGTGCCCTTCCTTAAATAGGGAGATCCAGGTAGATGGAATAGAATAAGAGATCCTCCCTCTGGGACAGGCTGCCTGTTCCCCCTGGAACTCTCTAGTCTCCGGAGGACTTTCTTTACGGTTATACCAATTAACTCTTCATTTCCCTTAACATACAGCACTTCAAAACAAAACAAAACAAAACACTTCTGTGATTCTGGGTTTTTTTCTTACAATTTTGCTTCTGCTGAGGCCCAAAAAAAAATGGAAAAAAAAAAAAAAAAAAAAAAAAGAAAAAAAAAAAAAGAAGCATAAATGGGATCACAGAACAGAATAAGATGCTTGCAAGCATCTCCCCCAGCCAGGCCTTTCCTTAAAGTAATTTCTGTTTAGAGATAGCATATCTCTTTACAGTCCTGCAGCTCTCTCCCTAGCAGGCCCTTTCATACACATGAAAAGAAATATCTGATCAAATATATTCCTCTATCACGGCTTTGGAAATATTAGCAAGATTTAATTAATATATAATCATATCAGCAGAAAAGAGTTAATTGAAATATTGAATAACTACAACTTTAACAGGATTGGAACATAATGCTTCAGACGTACTAAGCAGATGATTTATCCACTATGCTATACAAATTTTAGTTAACAGTTAGGCAAAAGACTTTAGAGCTATTATTTTTAGCAATGGAAGGGTATTCCCTAGGTTATGCTAAGGTCTGTATGCTGAAAAGCCTTGTGAAAAATCAGCTTATTGTGCGTTTTCTTCTCCTGTTAGAAGAAAAGGAGAAAAATGTGTCTGACATTGTTAATTGGGATCTTGTGGTAATGCAGCAGCATGTTCGCGGAGAGACAAATGAAATTTCAAAGCAGATTCACTGACCTTAGCCAAGACACATTCAGGGAAGAAACGGGCTAAATGAATTGAATTCTGCGACATGAAGCATGTATTACATTCCCAGGTGTCATATTAATTGTGCATGGTACTACCAGGACAGTTGTAAAGGCAGGTACAAAACGCCTACAATTGCTGTCGAGGTTAACTACAGTGCGAAGAGAGGTTAGCAATGAAACAGGCTTGAAGAACAAGCCACCATCTCTTTCTCCAGTGTTTGCAGAATCTTGTTTATGGAGCTAAAGTCTGCATACAGAACTTCATGCCTGCAGCCATGGACCAAAATCTCAAATGTCAATATAAGCCAAGGCAGTTGTAAAAAAAAAAGTTGACTCTGACTGAAATGATCCAGATGTGGAAAGTCCCTAGTCAACTACATCAGCAACTTTGTTCACTTATATCACAGACTAGGCTGACCAGGTGAGATCCTAGGGACAGGGATTCACATTACAAAATCTGCCACTCAATAAGGCAGCACTCAGTACCAAACTGCAGTTTCCTGCAGTTTTCCCTAGACCTTGCATTCCGTAAATTCCCTCAGGATCTTGTATTAGTCACATAGTTGCATGGTCTCTCTCTTTCCCTGTGAAATGGGAAGAATAACACTTCTTTTCCACCTGGAATATATGCGGATAATCATCTCAACAGTTGTGATTAGACACAGAGATAATCAGGGCAAAAATACGGAAGATACCAAGGAAGACTGAACTACTCTGAAAAAGGAGAAAATTGATTTTGTTCAAGTGATGTGGATTTCAAGCCTCTATAAAACCAAGGATGAAGAATTGCTGCAGAAAGACATAGAAGCAGAATTCATGGGACTATACATATGCCTAATACTTGTCATGTCTTCCATTCGAGTTTGCTTTGGTATGAACATTTATGTGGAAACTAGCACTGTGCAGGTACACAGAAAAGCAGAATACTCATTCCAGATATTTGTTTTTTGTTTGTGTGCTTGTTTCTTCTGGATCACAGGTTCTCAATTAGTAGCAGTCGTGTTAAGATAAGGGTTGACCTACACTTCTGAACAATTTAAAAGTCAAACAAACCTTCCTCCCAGTACCTATGGTATTAAGCAAAATAAATTTTAAGGACTTCTACTTTTTTTGGTATTTTCTGCTAGAATCTTTCTACCTCCAATGTGAAAAATCACTGAATCACAGAATGTCAGGGGCTGGAAGGCACCTTGAAAGATCATCCAGTCCAACACCCCCTGCCAGAGCAGGATCACCTATACCAGATCACAAGGAACACATCCAGGCAGATTTTGAATATCTCCAGAGAGGGAGACTACACAGCCTCCCTGGGCAGCCTGTTCCAGTGTTCTGCCACCCTCACAGAGAAAAAAATTCCTTCTTGTGTTTATGTGAAATTTCCTATGCCTCAAAATATACAAGAGTGTATCCCACTAAATTCATTAAATATGTCCCTTTTTTATTATTTTATTTTTCCCTGGCTTAAGAGATTTTATTTCAAAGTCTAGAGAAAGTGCTGTATTTTATATGCTGAATCAAACCAGTCCTCCATGTTCTTGAAGGATTTTTTCTGAGAGTAAAGTGGGTAGGAGGTATAAAATCACCCAACCATGTACAAAGTCCTGAAACAAGGCCGAGCTGTAGGCTACCAGCATTGTTTCACATTACCAAAGCTTCATCTGCTCTTCTTTGTCCTGAACAGACAGGGCAAAGCCAGCAAAAGACCAGACATGCCTTCACAGCTCTTTCCCGTATGGTTACAAAACAGCAGTGTGCCACAGCTTTTGTTAGAGAAATCTCTGTCATGTCTAAATGCCAGCTCATGAAATGATCCTTTAATTCCCCAGTGCAGCTTCTGTGCCAGTGGGGGTCCTGACTTCAAAGCCCTCACTACATAAACAGGTGGAGCTGCAAGATGGTCCATAGGAAAAAGGTCTAAAGTTCTTCTAGGTGAAGTTTAGGTAGAATATTAGGAAAGATTTCTTCACTGTAAGAATGGTCAAGCGTTGAAACAGGCTGCCCAGGGAGTGGAGTCACCAATCTTAGTGATGTTAAAAAATATGTAGACATGGCATGTTGGGACATGGTTTAGTGGTTGGACTTGATATTAGAGGCCTTTTCCAAACTTAATGATTCTATGGTGTTACCAAAACAACAGTATGGACCAGAGCTTAGAAGAGACTATCTGCAAGTAGGCGAAAAAGGAAGGAAGGCAGTAATTCAGATAGGGGATAATTTGATTTAAAATGTAATATATAAGAGAAAACAGTAAAAATATTCCTGTGTAGTTTAAGATACCAAAGAAATGTAGCAGATTACTGGAATTAGCAGAGGCACAGATAAGGTGAAGATATGGAGCAAGAGGGAGTTCAGCGTTTATCTAGATCCCAGCAATCCCAGCAGTCTCAGCTGGGAACACTGGGAAAAGCTGCACCAGAGCACACAAGGTGCTTAGATTTTTATTTTTTTTTTTCTCCAGCGAGAAAGAGTGTTATACTATGAAAAAAAGTTTTATCATTAAATACTGTGTAACAATTTAATAGTAACTACTTACAATTTACCTAATTACTTATCTGTTTCATAATTTATCATATTACTATTTATTAATAGACAAATTTTAATGGAGGTGAATGGTCAGTGCCTCCCTTGAGCATTAGTTAAAGGTTGCTTTCATTTTCATCTGTGAAGACCGCTCATAAATAAACCATCAAACCACCTACTGGGAGATGAAAAAATCTCTGTTATGGATCCGTTTCCTCTGTCACTATCGCTAGGAATAGAGAAAAGATCAGACTTCACCTGTGGGTAAGAACTGCTTCAGAAACAAACAAGTTTATTTTGTTTCTTTTTTGTGTTCCTGTTTCTTTGTTCAGTTTGGGGGGGTGTTTGTTTTATGCTTGTTTTGGCGGTTTTATTTTTTTGCTTGTTTGTGTTTTGGTGGGGTTCTTTTTGTGTTGGTTTTGTTGTGTTTGTTTGTTTGTTTTTCTGAAATGAATTTGAAGTAACTCTGGCCTTTAAGGAAACAGCAGGAAGACTTTGCACCATCATCCTCTGTTTGTGAAGACATAATCAGGAAGAGCCTGGGAAGATCATGGAACAGATCCTCCTAGATGCCATGCTAAGGCACCTTGAGGACAGGGAGGTGATTCAAGACAGCCAGCTTGGCTTTACTAGGGGCAAATCCTGCCTGACTAACCTAGTGGCTTTCTATGGTAAAGTGACTATATCAATAGATAAGGGACAACCTATAGATTTATCTCTCTGGACTTCTGTAAAGCCTTTGACACGGTCCCCCACAACATCCTACTTGTCAAGTTGGAGAGATACGAATTTGATGCGTGGACTCTTCAGTGGATAAGGAGTTGTGGTTGCATCCAGAGGGTAGTGCTTAATGGCTTGAAGACCAGATGAAGAGTGATGAGTGGTGTCCCTCAGGGGTCTGTACTGGGGCTTGTGCTGTTTAATATTTTTATCAATGATATAGACAGTGGGATTGAGTGCACTATCAGAAAGTTTGCAGATGACACCAAACAGAGTGGTGCTGTCAATATGCCAGAGGAATGGAATGTCATTCAGAGGGACCTGGAGAAGATGAAGGGGTGGGCCCAGGTGAACCTCATGAGGTTCAACAAGAGCAAGTGCAGAGTTCTGCATCTGGGCTGGAACAACCCTCACTATCCACACAGCCTGGTATGAGGTGAGAGAAACAGCCCTGTCAAAAAGGACTTGGTGATGGTGATAGACAATGGACATGAGCAGACAGTGTGAGCTTGCAGCCCAGAAGGCAAATCACATCTGGGCTGCATCAAAAGACATGTTGCCATCAGATCCAGAGAGGTGATTCTGCCACTTTGCTCTGGTGAGACCTCACCTGGAGTACTGTGTCCACATCTGGAGCCCTCAATACAGGAAGGACATGGATCTGGTGGAATAGGTCCAGAGGAGGGCCACAAAAATGATCAGGGGGATTGGAGCAACTCTTCTATGAGGACAGGCTGAGGGAGCTGAAGTTGTTCGGTCTGGAGAAGAAAAAGCTCTGGGGAGATATAATGGCTGATTTCCAGTACCTGAAGGGGGCCTAAGAGAAGGATGGAGAGAAATTGTTTTACAAAGGCCTGTGGTGATAGAATGAGAGGCAATGACTTCAAACTACAGAAGAGCAGATTTGTAGATTTAGATTTACTGTGAGGGTGTTGGAACACTGGGACAGATTGCCCAGGGAGGTGTTTGAGTCCCCATTCCTGGAGATACTCAAGGCGAGGCTCGACAGTTCCCTAGGCAACCTGGTCTAGTTGAGGGTGTCCTTGCTTACTGCAGGGGAGGTTGGACTAGATAACCTTTGGAGGTCCCTTTCAGTCTGGACCATTGTATGATTCTATGATTTTATGATTTTATGATAAAATATCCACTGGCTCGGGACATCTGTCCCACCAGCTTTCACAGTTTTGGTAATGAAACTGAGAACTAAAATAATTCATTTCATAACTGCAAGCAACATTGAAGCTTCTGCTGGTGTTCCTATGTTAGCTAGGCCTTCCTACCTCTGACATGAAGTGATTAATAGATTCATTACTCCCAGTATTACCTTGTGCCTCTGACGACAACTTGCATGGAACAAACTGAAACAGCCTTCTTCCCAAGTCATGCAAAATGCAACACATTTAAGAAGACAATAAAATGCAAGATGAACACTACAGGACATCTATATTTTATACATATATATTTATTCATTTTATATATATATATATATATTCAGAATACTTAAAAAAAAAGAAAGAAGACATGAATCCATACCTTAACATTGCTACCCTCAAACCTTGAAGGTCCATTAAGCCTAAGCCTAGGAGTGTTTACATTTGGCACATTAACGCGGGAACACCTTCCAGAAGAAGGCAGGGTGGGGAATTTGGAATGTGAGACAGACAGCCAATATTCTCACTTCATTAAATGAGATCCTAAGAAACTGCTGTGCTGCTAGGATTGTTTCTGTCCCATGTCAGTGATCCCTCCTGACAGGAAGGTCCTAGGAATGAGGTCCTGCAGCATCTGAAACCAGCACTTGCATCTGACATCAAAATGCCTTAAAAAAAAAAAAAATCCCTTCCCCTTGATTATGGAGCTTCTTCCTAGTTCTGTACTTATAAATCATGTATGCAAGAGTTGTTGGGGAATTGGCTTTGACTACTGAGCACAGATGCAGGCTGGGAAAAGAAGTTATAGGACTCTGCTATCTGGAGGGTGATAACCCATCGTGAGCCATACTTCATGTTGCATTTTAGCACAGCTCAACCACAAAAACCACATCAGAGAATGACAGCATTGCAGCAGAATCTGTGAACAGTTCCTGGCTTTAGGATACTAAACACCAGGTTCTTCTAAACTCAAGATTTGTAGCTATGAAAAACTCTAACCCTTCAAGTGACTCCTCACAATTTCTGCCCTGTCTTCATCTCCTCCCATCTGAAGGAGAGAAACCTCCCTGCCCCTACACTCCTGGAAATAGCTCCACAAAGGAAAGAAGCCCCTGGGACTGAAATGTCACAGATTCCAAGGACACAATTAATTATTTAAATTGACAAAATTACATTCCATTGGTGACATTCAACACTATGTCTACTCTGCCTCTCGCTCTCCCCTTCCCTCCCTGGCAGCTCTTTCCCCTATGGACATGTGCCAGCCAGGGATCTGTTCCTTCGACTCTGCTCTCTGTTAAATGTTTTTTATTCTCAACCACCTGCCCCAGGCCCTCTCATCAATTATTAATCAAGTGATCCATGAATATGCAAATCAACCCACGCACTCATTTTATTAAATTAAATAAAATAGAAGGGAGATATGGCATGTACAGCAGTAGAATAGATGATGGGGTGGACTGCTCCAGGGAAGCGTGTATTTGGGCTTTCTAACAGAGAAGGAAGAAGATTACTTCTAGAGCGATTCACATGTTTATTTTAAAGTGATGTTCTGCAGGAACCTCGGGGTTGGAAGATAAGTCAAGTGCTCATACAAGGGGGGTTTATCCTGCAATAAGTAAACAGGTGGAGTCCCTTGTTCCTCTGTAATAATCCCTGTCAACAGGGGCACTGTGGAGCAGGGCAGTCATTAATCAGACTGGGGTGGTACAGCTGGTTGTGCACAAAGCTTTTCCATCAGAAGCACAGATTCCAACTCTGCAAAAATGCAACTGTGCTGAATCCATGTGAACAGATAAGGGTAATCCAAGGACACTGTCCTTACATAGATCTTCTGAGTGGAAAGTACTGCCACCTGTCTGGCTCTAACAGAAGAGAAGTAAGGGGAAGTTTCCTAGAAACTTAGGTCTTCCAGCTGCTAATATACTGGTCCATTCTCTGCAAAGTGCTGAAAAGAACTATACCCCATTAGGTTTTCTGCTTGTGTAGCATCCTGTCTCATGTCCACCCCTCCTCAATACATTCTTCACACCTTCAGGGACTAGCAGGTCTTTCTGGCTCTCAAGTAAACAGCTCTCCCTAATGGAAACAGTATGAACCACAATGAGACTGGCTTGTCATTTCCATCAACTGCACGGTTACTGAGTGCCAATGCCAGATCCAAACAAGCAAAAAAATTAAATCAGAAGTTTTTCTTCCAAGACAAGGATTGGATGTTACTGCCCCATGCAAAAGCCTCTGTACATTTCTGAGATTTTCTTAAAATGACACCCAAAAGGAGGGAAAGATAGCCATCTGCTCTGCATTTCTAGTCACTGGTCTTGTGGTAAGTACAGCTGAGTATTCTTGGGATAACACTCCTTCCCAGTTCCTAACACTTGGTCCAAGCCCCCTCCTAGATGCAGTTAAGGCTGTCCTTGCCCCCCACACACACTAAACACCATTCTAAGTAGGTACTTCAGATTTCACCCTTTCTGCTAGCTCCATGCCATTGGTTTACTACTGTCAGGTATTGTCTTCATGAAGATTTGAGGAAGTTCAGTGCTGGTGGACAGAAAGGGATCTCCTCTTTACTCAGGAAAAAAAAGGGCATGGGCTTTCTGCCCAAAGAGAAAAACACTCTTACAAGCCTGAGATCAGTAGGTTGTTTTTATTAGTCTTAATCATTCCTGCTAGATGATGATGTTCCTACTAGATGAGTCTGTCCTGGTTTAGCAAATCATCAAGAAAACACTGACGGCATATATGACATTTCTCTTTTGAGAGAGCCAACTTGTGAGTCTTGAGGCATGCACTGTTTCTGAGACTTGTCACACCAAGCTCCCCTGTAGAGGGTGTGTCACCTGCTTGGGCCCTGGGTTGAACCAAGGCTGTAAGAGAAGCCAAAGAGAGGCAGCAGGTCCAGCCATACCCCAAAATAGAGCTTCAGAAAGATGCTGCTGTTGTTGGGCTGGGAGAGTCCCATGGAGCTCCATCTCCTCACAAGGCTGTCAGGTCTGGCCAATCAGTTTTCTGCCTTCTGAACATGATTTTGAAATGCATTTTTCACCATTAGGAAAGTCTGCTGCCTCTGGTAGAGCCCACAGACACTCATTCTGTCATTGATGAACAGAGGCCAGAGGAAAGTAGACTACATTAAGTGCTCACACAATTCCTTGGCCAGTGCTGTGCTTATGGGGCTACCAGAGGTGGATAGGAGGAAGAGCTTTTTCACCCACTGATCCAAGACTGTTGATTCACATTGAACAATAGTTCTGATTATACCCTCCTCCTACACAGAAAAGCTTACAACCCTGCTGGCAATAACTCAAGGCTCAAGTGCAAGGACAAAGCTTAGTGGTACTAATTTCCTGGTCATATCTGTACTACACAGATGTAAAAGGATGCTGCAAGATCAGAGTCACAATATCAAAACTCATGCAAATAATGAGCCCTCACAAGGGAAGTCAGCTGCTAGCCATAGTGTTTGCCTCCACCACTGTTAGATACTCCAAGTCACAGAGTCCTAGTACCCCATTAAGGTTGGAAAAGACCTTTAAGATCAAGCCCAACCATAACCCAACTACTGTGACCACTAAACTATATTCTGAAGTGCCATATCTGTACACTTCTTGGTGACTCCACCACCTCCCTGGGCAACTTGTTCCAATACCTCGCAACTCTTTCACTAAATAAATATTTCCTAATGCTCAATCTAACCTCCCCTGACAGAACTTAAGTGCAAGTCTTCTCTGGAGACTTTCAAAACCTGCCTGGATGTGTGCCTGTGTGAAATACCCTAGGTGATCCTGCCTTGGCAGGGAGGTTGAACTCAATCATCTCTGGAGGCCCCTTCCAGCCTCTAAAGTTCTCTGATTTTGTGATTTCTTCTTGTCCTATCTCTAGTTACTTGGGAGAAGAGATCAACACTAACCTCACTAGAATCTCCTTTCAGGCAGTTGTAGAGGGCAGTAAATCCTGGAGTACAATCTCTATAGATGACTCTGGGGATCAGGCTTTTCAGTATGTCATCTGCATCTGACTGGAAATGAACAGGGAACAAGGTGGTGGGACTGAGTTCAGACATGCCCCACACTGACTGCATATGCAGCTCCAGCTCCTCACAGAAGTACATGGACATGCCCACCTTGGTTGCCAAGATGCCAGGAGAGAAAGAGGCCTTGTGCTAATGACATGCACACACTGAGGCTCAGTGCCCACAAGTGCCTTGCACGGTTCAGATTCTTTATTCCTTCAAGACACTCCACCTCTGTGTGCAGCATGCCTCTGATGCATTTAGGGAGCGAGAATACTCCTGCTTCTTAACTTCTGGAAAGGAGGAAAAAGAAAATAATTCCCCTAATGTCACCAGCTAAAAGCTAATTTGGAACGAGATTTATATATTTTTTTTTGTTTTCTAAATTGAACTTAACTGTGTGCCAGCACACAGGTAAATTGTTCTTGGCTGAGAAAACGGCTCGCCTCTCTTCTTGGAGATTAACATAGAGGACAGTGAATGGAGCAGCAAACAAGAAAACCATGCTCCTTTTACAAATCATTCAATAGTTTCCTGACTTCTTTTCTATATATTTTTCAGCTGTAAATGAGTTTCTACTGCTCACTCTAGCTGAAGGCCTTGCTTGCCATTGTTACTGCCCATTTTCTTTTTTAAACGAGGTGGGGGAAAGAAGGAGAAGTAATTTGCTGCCATGGTGACTCCAAGTGAATTGAAATTGCTGTACTTCTCCTCCTGCCCCTCCAGAAGCTTTCTTCACCTGTCTTCTCTGAGAACTCGGCTCATTTGGCATAGGAATGCCCACGCTTCTCCAGCTCAAAGAGTGCCTGGCTCATCAAATGACAGGCTGGCCTTTTCCATTGTAGAGAAGGACTAAGGATGTCTAGAAGAAAAGTTCAAAGCAGCCTACCAGAAGGCCAAATTTTCCCCTCCAAAACTTTCAGTGTAGAAGTAATGCCAGAAATGTAACCAAGTAGAAGGGACTTCCGTGTCACTGCACTTTTGTCCAGCCACAGTTAATGACACTGACAACACAAGTCAGAGGATATATATTGGGTCCAGATACTTGAGAATTCTTCCTCTGAAAAGCAATGCCAAGAAATGCCTTTTACTTCAGCTAGTACCTAAGACTGCAAAATCTGCATCTTTCCCCAGACAAAAATGTCCTGAGCTACCAGTGTCAATCTATCACACAGAGCACATATTTTCCTAAATCCATTTCATATATCACTCCCACTGGACAAGCCTTTCTAAGAAGTCTGCAATCTAGGTCTTGGTTTCATATTTGAGTGGTAGTATCAGTTCCCTTGCTGTTGGGTTGTTCCAGCTCCTTAAGAAATCTATTGCATTATCCCCCAAGTCTTCTCTTTATGTAAAAACCCTTAGATGGATTACAAAAACCCCAAACCAACAAACAAACAAACAAACAAGCAAAAACAAGCAAAGAAACCCCCAAAACTCTTCAGCTATTGCTCTTCTGCCCTCATAGTGCATCCTTCTCCCTTTTCTACTTACATGTCCTGATCAATTGCCCTGTATATACTCTCTGCACTCCTGTATTTCCGAGTCTTACGAGTATTTCCATGCTAAGGTGCCAGCAGGAGAAAGAAAATCCTGAATAATGGTGTAGAAAGAGAGCCCTCATACACCAAGTTCAATTCAGAGTGGCTTTCCTTTAACTCAAAAACTCTTGGTAAGACCATGTGCTAGGAAAGAATTTAACTTTCATTGGCATTTTAAAGACTGTTCCTTATGCTGTAAGGGATGGGTATATGGTTTTCTCTCCTGGAATTAACACAACCTGTCATGTTCTCTTAAATATACACAGGCTTCACCTGCAGTCGAGGTTAGTCTACTGATATAATTAATAATCATGCAATAGATGAAAATGTGGTTTTGTTTGATTCATGGATCTGGGTGAATATGAGGAATGTGAGACTTACGCTTGTCTTCTTTATATTAGAAGTTTAACTTACTGCCTCTGCAGAGAAACTGCACACATTTCCCTCTCCAAGATTCTTGCAGCTTGTTAGGGAGGAGGTGCACTTAGTCCCTTATGAAAGCTGATTCAAGTCAGTGGTGATTTGAAAGCATGGGTGTTTCACCAGATGCCCGACTTTGAAACACACTGAAAGCATAATTCCTAGAAAGCACAATTCCTAGAAAGCACAGGGAGAACTGCTGAAAACAAACACTGCTTTCTTAGCTATCAATTTTGGTGCTTTAAAAATGGGGACATCAATAACAATCAGCATGGTAAATCCCAGGTTTTCCCCCAGCTTTTAGTTAGATACAAATATTTAATAGCTCAGAACAAGAAAACTGTGACTAACACGTGCTCTAACTAGAGTGGGTAAACTAGCATAAAAGCATGACTGTGGGAAACCCTTATATGTGGGTGCCTCATTATTGCTCTGTAATAACCCACCTTTATCCCATGAACAAGAGAAGGTGAAAGGAATTCACTCAGGAAACCTAGTAATAGATAATTGATTTTAAAATTAACCTAGCAGGATCAGAAAAGAGAGATCAGTTCAACTATTATCATTTGAAACACTCAGGATAGATGATGGAAGTCCCTGAAGGTCTTTGAACTGGGCAGGAAGGGTCTGCTGGACATGCTCTCAAATGGGGAGCAATGCTTCTGGCTTTCTGCAAATCCTATCCTTTACACCATGGTTCCCAGCTGGAATTTCCATACACCTTGAATGAAGGTCCTGAGGATGAGCCTTCAAAGCAACTCAAGAAGATATCCCAGGTGCCAGAGGTACTCATGTATCACATTTCAATCTTAATTTAGAGGGCATGAAGAACTAGAATCAGATTGTCATGTCCATGGAATATGTGCCAAAAACCCCATAAACAAACAAACAAAAACGAAACAAAACGTTTAGGTACAACTGTTTGAAAGACTTTTCCCCCCACTTTTTAAACTTCCTAAGTCCTGAAAATAATTAACTTTCAATGGCAGCTAATTATAAGCAAAAAGACATCAGAGGCTGCATGGCTGTCTGTTTGGTGCAAGCTTGGCAAAGTGTTTTTTAATTGGAAACACTCTTTGCTGTGTGCGTTTCAATCTATTTTGCACTGTATTTATGGTTCCAGATTCATATTATATCCATGACCTTTAATCTAATGAATGAAGCTCATGCAGAAAAAAAAATATTTTAGCAAACAGACATTAAAGCTATGAAAAAAAAAAAAAAAAAAGGCAAGAGGCAGCAGCAGGAATGTCATAAGACAAGAATAAAGCACATCCTAAATGCTTTATCCTGATCTTTCCCTCTTTTTCCTCTCTTAACACAACCTCTGCAGAAACTGTCTAACCCACAGCTGTTGCTACAGAATCATGTGGTTGATGATAGACCCTAATATATAACAGTCAATAAAGGCCTCCTCTCCTATGAGGAGAGGCTGAGAGAGTTGGGGCTCTGTAGCCTGGAGAAGAGAAGGCTTTGAGGAGACCCTGTAGTAACCTTCCAATATCTGAAAGGGGCCTACAGGAAGGCTGGGGAGGGACTATTTACAAGGATGAGGAGTAATGGGTTTAAACTGGCAGAGGGGAGATTTAAGCCAGATATTAGGAGGAAGTTCTTTACAGTGAGGGTATTGAGATACTGGAACAGGTTGCCTGGGTAGGCTGTGGATGCTCCCTCCCTGGAGGTGTTCAAGGCCAGGCTGGATGAGACCTTGAGCAACCTGTTCTAGTGGGAGGTGTCCCTGCCTAAGACGGGGGGTTGGAACTAGATGATCTTTGATGTCCCTTCCAACATAAACCATTTTGTGATTCTATAAAGTCTTCTGCCATTCTGCAGCTTGGTGTAATTGCAAGCCAGTTTAGTACATCCTCCAGGACAAGTGCCAGGATGGAGAGTTTAGAAACCTGAAGAAGAGAGTCATTGTAGACAATGCATAACCTGAACTGTAGGGCGTAAGGTGGAAGTAACCCAGGCAAATGGATTCTAATTCCATGCATGGAATGGTGCCATTCCAGATACACATGAAAATTCACCTTACTGTATTTCAACTTAATGGACATATGCCAACAACATCCTGTTTATGCCTTGTTTTTTGGCAATTTATTCCTCATTCCTTGGACAAAGAACAAACACCAGGCTGAACCCTCAGCCATGTTCCCGTGACACTGCATGTGCTTCTTTAGTAAGACCTCATTTCTACATATAGTTGTCAAAAAAAAATACTACTAATAATAATTTAAAAAGTGGCCTCAGGTTACAATGAAACAGCTCAGAGAACTTTGGTCTTACAGCAGTTGGACAGTATTTCTATGTGAACAGCAGCAGTGGCTCTTCACTGCTTCTGGAGTGGTTGGTGAGTATCATGTCATCCAGTCTAAACTGGTATTTCCTACCATTAATGAGCAGCTCTTGCCAGCTGCCTACCTATCTTTTGCCAAAAACAGCCTAACAGGCACAGATGTTTGGCAAAAGAATCCATAGATTCATTGCAGTAAGGTTCACATAAATTCCATGGAAAAAGGATAAAAAGCAAATAAGAGACCAAAACCAAAAAGAAGGATGCCAGTGCTACGTTTGAATGCCAGTGTTAGCTGTAAACTCAATACAGGCAGAGTGAACCAAAAATGAGTAAAATTATCTGGAAATAAGGCAATAACCAAAAGTGTTATGGGAGCCATTTGTTGAACATGATGGGCAGGAGCCAGTTTCCATTAGCCTGACCATGCAGATATTTTCAGAAGTGCAACACTGTCTAAGATACATGAAATTCAGTGAAACTCACAACCTAACTTGGGCTCCATGGAATGTCTGTTTAGAAAACTTCATTCAAAGGTACAAACTGGGTCAGCGCACCAATGCTGAAGATTCACAAGGTCTTTAAAGGCACAGCCTGGTACCAGACTTTACATATTTTTTACAATTCATCTCCACATCACATGTCAACTTATGGTCATAAAGTGACTGGTAGGCTCTGGACAGACATCTACAGAACACTCCAAACAAAAGTCATCTCTGAAAGGTTGACCAAGTTCTGCTTTATAGGGGAGATTTCCAGAAGCTCATGTGGCCCTTAGGCATACCACTTCTACCTACCTGCAATCCCTGAAATACTAAGCAGGTAATTTTGAAGCCAAAAGCCCCCCCACCATTATTTGCAGAGCAGTCACTTATGACTATACATCCACTCTCAGTGCCTCTTTGTGATTCATTAATAAAGAAAACTCACAGACTAGCAGCTGTGTTCAAGAAACATTGCAGCAAAGTCCATCTGAACACCGGCACTAAATACGCCATCAGATGTCACTGTGCAGATTTGGGAGCCCTTATATTGCTAGGCTGACATCCATCTGGCCACTTTAGCACTGCTGTAGCAGCATAGGGTTGCAATTTTTATAGCCCTGTTCTCCCACATAAACTCAATACATCAGGCTATTTGAGGTAAAGATTTGTTCGGCTTCATCACGACTGCCCAGTATCTTGTCAAGACAGCACTACACCAGCCCAGGACATCTCTTGGAGTCCCTTCCCTCTGCTCCCTGTGTGAACATGCAAGAAGACAGAAGAAAAAAACAGCAAGAGATGAAGGGGTTTGTGATTACAGACTATAAATTAATCAGATGGGTAAGCACCAGGGAGGAAAAAAAGCTCTTTAAACTAAGAGATCATGTTGACATAAGAACATATGGATGTTAACTGGTCATGAATGCACTTAGAGCTAAAAAGAGGCTTTCAAACATTCAGAAGAGAGAAATTAGACAGGGACCTCCAACTTCAGTATTCAGGGAAAGTCACTCCTGAAAGCCACACCAATCATGCTGCAAATTTATGAAAGGAATTTTACACAGGAATGAGAGCTAGGACAGATAAGACAAAGGTTTCTACAAATCCTGTTCTGTGGTAAGAACCATCCCACAACACAGTCATCCACATCAGATGCCCAGAAGGTTTGTGCCTTCATCAGTGGACTAACAAAGCAGAGTACCCCAAACATCAGAGCAACTGAAAGTATTTTTATAGGTGTGTTTGATAGGTCCAGAATGAACAAGTTTTTAAATGCAAAGAGTATTTTTTCAAAAGTGGATTTGGAAAAAAAAAAAAAAAAAGTATAATTTTCAAACAGAACTCAAATCCCCAAGTCCTTTGATTTTCCAGGAAGACAAGCTCTGGAGCAGTTGAGTTTCTTTTGAGAGTTTTGTCCCTAGTCTTTAATGTCATTTTAGGCACTTTGATTTACTCTCACTTTGCTGTCACACAACATAGTTTTGTCCTATGCTATATCGAAAACAGTATCTCTAACCTTTTGATTCTAATGGAGCTTGAAATACTAGGGTAGATGACAAACTTTGCTCAGTCTTGTTCACTCCTTTCTGTATGCATGAGAATTACAGACAATGCAGCAACATAGAAAAGAAAAAAAAAAAAGGTTAAAAATTGCTGTTGACTTCAACCCTTGTCCTACCTGAGATTTTAAGAAAACCAGAAAATCAGAACATATTTTTGCACAGGATCTGGATAACTCACATTTCTACCTACCACTGAAATAACTGACTACCTGGATAGAACATGGATTTTTTTTTTAATTACTATTTTAATAAGACTTAAGAAAAATTATCGTCAAACTGTAATCATGCTGTCAAACCATTCCTGGATTACAAACTCCTTGACATTGCCAACATGCCAGGTAACAACTCTTTGCTGCTAAGTTAGTGATTTGAATATATAACCAGAAACTAGACACTTGAATTGATTAATTGAAATTGATGATGAGGGATAAGAAAGTCTCCAGTAGAGTGGCTGACCATGAGCAATAATCTGTTAATTCTACAATTTTATTTAATCTGAGTACCACACAAACGTTTCAGACAATCCCATTTGTACATTTTACCATTAAAGGCAGACAACAAGAGACAATATATGAAATTTACTTGTAGAATGAAGGCTTTTGCTCAAAAAGTAGCAAGCAGTTTTGAACATGCCCCACACCAGTTATTTTTGTTTAAACAAGGCTCAACATATATTGAACAAAAGTTTCTTCAAAAGAACAAGCCTTCTTACCCATCTCACACCACGTAACACCAGCTGAGATACCTGTACCCTTCCTTCCATCACCCATTTGGGTGACCTAAGAGTGCAGTCCAGTCCAGACTTCATTTTGGTACTGCCATTTTAATCTGCTTTACCAGACCTTCAGCAGAACTCAGTTGTCACAGTAAATGAAAGGACAGCTGCCACACTGAACATATTAAGTTTCTGATAAGCATAAAACCTCTTTTGAAAACCCAACAGTTCTGCTAATATCCTATCCCATATGAGCATGCCATCTCCCTTGCCACCCAAAAATGATGTTTCATAACATATACATTCCAACACAACTTTGACCACGCATTCCCGTGTCAGGATCTAATTAACACAACCCCTACTCCCCTGAAAAATAACTGCTGCTTCCACTCTGGAACATATATTGCTTGCTCCCTTCTGTGGTAGTCATAAAAAGTGGTACCTGATGCCATTGGGATGCTCTGATACTTGGGCAGAACTTGATAGATGACAATAAATTATAGTGAGATATTGGTATCTAGCTTAGCTACTCTCAACAGCATCAAGATGTTTAATAATAATGAGAAACCAGAAATAGTTGTGCATGTCCCTCCCAACTATAGCACAAGTAGGTGCATGGCAATTGCAATTTCGTGGTCAGTTCAAGTCACCTAGTCACATCACCGTAAATAGAATTCAAATCAAATTAAATAACTTACCATTAAAGACAATCTGGAGAGGATTAGAAAGCACAAAGACTTACCTATGGGGAAAAAAAAAAAAAAAAAAGGAAAAATAAAGTTGTGGAACAAGCAAAGACAAGAACAGTTCTTCAACAATTTGAGTTTAGAGATATGACAAAAGTCTTGACAATAGCAAGTAAAGCAGATCTGGTTCCTTGCAGTGGCCACCCACTGAATCAAGAAGGGCTGACCAGTTTACCAGATGACACTGAAAACAAGAGTTATTTTAATCACCTCACAGTTAGGATCAGAACAGAAGTCTAATTTCTTGCCCAAGGAGTTTACCTTCTCTTTTACAATGAGCACTTCAGAAGATAATTGCCTGAGGAGCAGAAAAATACCACATTTGTATTTTGCCGTGAGGCCACCAGACAGATCTTAAGGATTATGTGGCCCTGGTGAGGCCACATCTGGAGTATCATGTCCAATTCTGGGTTCCCCAGAGAGAATCCCAAAAGGGACAGGGAACCACTGGAGATAATCCAATGTAAGGCCACAAAGATGCTAAGGAGACTGCAGCATCTCTCTTATGAGGAGAGAGTGAGAGACATGGGGCTTTAGAAGTCTAAGAGGTGACCTTATTGATGTTATTAACACCTAAAGGGTGAAGGTCAAGAGAATGGAGCTGGGGTCTTTTCAGTAGACTCCAGTGATAGGACAAGCGGCAATGGATACAAACCAGAGCACAAGAGATTTCATTTAAGCACAAATAAAAATGTCTTTATTTTGAGGGTGCTGGAGCAGGCTGTCCAGAGAAGTTGTGCAAAGTCTCCTTATCCGGAGACTTTCAAAACTCTTCTAGACTCATTCCTGTGTAATCTGTTCTAGCTGAACCTGCTCTAGCAGGGACACTGGATTACTATTCTGTGATTGTATGATTCTGTAAATACTTATGATAGCTGTCATAAGGGAAAAAAAAAATCAAAATAAATAAATGAGTCCTGAATTGGCTCTAATATGTGAAGGAACTTTATGTCCCAGAGTTATTTTGCACACTGAAGAGCAGTAGGACTTTTGTAAGATACTTCTCTTCATCATTACTTATCACGTAGTTCTTTGTGGCACATAGGATCTGCTACTATAGTGCAAAGATCCATGGTGCTAGGTCACTATGAACAGAAATCTGAAGACTCCTTTGTTCAAAAAACTTGGAGTCGCTGTCCCTGGAGGTGTTCAGGAAAGGCCTGGATGGAGCACTTAGTGTTATGGTCTAGCTGATTGGATAGGGCTGCATGATAGGTTGGACTGGATGACTTTGGAGGTCTCTTCCAACCTCGTTGATTCTATTCTATTCTATTCTATTCTATTCTATTCTATTCTATTCTATTCTATTCTATTCTATTCTATTCTATTCTATTCTATTCTATTCTATTCTATTCTATTCTATTCTATTCTATTCTATTCTATTCTATGTGCATTCATTAAATTTCATCAGAAAATGGTGAATCTTGATGATGCAACCACAAGCATGACCAAAAGCTGAGGAGAATCTCATACTCATTGGGATCCCCACTCAGGCCCTCTACTGTCCTGCTACTGTAACTCATCTTTCAATTTACATGCAGTGAATGAATTTGACTCTTTCCACAGGCTCATCCTCCCTTTCTGTGAATTGCCACTGCTGTTCTTGAGACAACTGTGTCTGTATGACAAAGTTATGCTGAAGGCAGGTATAAGCTGCTGTGCAGAAAGCCTACAAACACTAACACTGCTCCATAAGGATGAATATTTCACATATTATCACTCCTTCACTGATATTCCTGAGCAGAATGGAGAAAATAAAACCTTATATCAAAGTACAATAAAGCAGTCCTATAATAAATTTCTTTTGCTTCAAAAAAAATTATCTTATTTCTAGGCAAGCCTGATCCAAAAATCCACTGATGTCAACAGCCCAGAGCAGAAAGGAGCAACAGATTACAGCAAAGAGATTATTCAGAAAGAGAACATCATTTTTGTGGGATATAGGCCCACAATGCACTTTGATCCTTGCTTTCACATAATTCTGACTCAGCTTACAGACCTCTGAGCAAGCTTGTCAACAAGGGGACTTCTGGCTATGTCAGTCCCTGTTCATTTGCAGAGAAGGTGCCATAACACATTGCACCATCTCAGGTGTTTTCCCTGCAGTTCGATTTATCTGAATGTGATCACCGCCAGTGGGATAAACAAGGTGTTTGTTCCCAAATTAGGGAAGAGAGTCCTGTTTACCCAGGACCTTTGCAGTCATTTTGGTCTCTCCATTAGTCACCCACATGACTTCATTTTACAGCATGCCTTCCCTGCCTTCCTTGCAGCCAGCACCATATGCCTCAACAGGATAAAACTAATTTAATAGAGGGAAAGCCCAAGTGTCTCAATAAGAAGGAGTAAGATTAGGTGGTCCATTTAAAAAAGACAGGCTTAAGATCATTTTTCCCCAGTGAATTGTATGCTAGATTGAACAAAATTCTATGCAAAGGCAGAACAGATAGAAATCGTTATTCACAGAGATGGAGAAGCAGTTGAATATTTGTGAACATTGTGAACCCAGACATAGCTCAAAGTAGCCATTCTCTTCAGAAGTGGCCTTGTAGATACTCTGAAGACTCCTCAGTGCTCAATGCATACCAGAAACATTGAATACTTATAAATAAATATTCATAGACAATTTGTGAACAGGCTAAATGATGAAGCTTCTTGTGGTGAGCTTAGACTCACTGATACAAGAAGAGGAATAACGTCACATGGCATCCATGATCCATCAAACGGCATGGGAAATTAGGAGCAGATACTCAGAAAAAGACTTTCTCAAATAAACCTGAGGCTAAAATTCACTCACACAAACTATTTATCTAACGACTGAAAATAATGAACACATTAGTATAAAATCAGCCTGTTCCCAGATAACTTCCTGAAAAAAGGGGTAGGAATACGTTTCCATAATGCACTGCTGCCTGACAACACTTCAGCCCTCTCAAGTCTTATGAACAGAATGGACTGAGAGCAACTGATAGAAAAAAGGAGGGAGAATAGTGAGCAGTAGGAATAAAACTTGAATGGAGATAGAAAAGCATCATTTCCCCCTTTGAAGGAAAATGAAATAAAGGGAGACAAAGATTTCCTGTGGTGACACTGTTAGAGATCCTACCCATTTCACTTATGCTGAAGCAGATTTGACTCCCATTGTGTCAAACCCAAAAGCACAGCCACCTGAAAAGATCATAAAGGGTATTTAAAAAAAACAAAAATCCCAAAGCACAACTTTCTCCTCCTTATCACCAAAAGACACCAACCCCTCTTCCTCCCCCCACCACCAACCCTTGCTCCTGCTAAAGTCTTCTGCCTTCCAGATAGCTCTATCTGACTGTAGCTCAAGACACTTGGTCCAGCTTCTGTCTTAAGGACACTCAACAACAGCAAAATAGAAGAGCAGCTTATCCAGCTCTGCAAGGGAGATTATTCAAAAGGTTAATTACTGAATGAAAAAGAAATAGGAAATGGAGAGGGAAACGGGAAAGGGGATGGAGGAGGGAGGGAGAAAATGACTTTCAGCTGCTAAATCTGGCTTTCCAAATCCTTAAAGTCCTTTACATTTTAGGCCGAATTAGGAGGGGATGGGAGGGGGATGGGCTGTGTTGTTCACTTGCATGTTTGATAAAACCTCAATTATGTTCCTTTCCTAATCCTGTGTCATTAGGAGCAAAATAGTACATTGGGAGGCCATTTAGATATGAACGCCTGCAACCTCACCATCCGACCTGCTGACTTCTCCTTTATTCCTTCTGCTCTCTCTTTGTTTGTCGCTGGAGCCAATTATATTTAGAGATGTGATTTTTTGGTTAGGCACTTGGCCTCCTGTGCTGGGGATCTGAAAATGGCCTGGCTGGAGATCCTTATGGCCATTATTTTATTTTTATTTTTTATTTTTTGGTATAAAGGTCATTTTTACTATAATAGCTGGAAATAAAACTATCTATTCATAGCATTTTAAAAGAAAAACAAAGAACACAAGAAAAAACAAGGGAGCATTTTCTATGGTGCCTCCAATCCCTGTTTTCACTGGAGAAGGGGCATGACAGTTGACTTCAATGGGAGACAAGGATTGAATCCAACTGGAGAATTATACAATATTAAGACAAAAGCATCAGGAAGCTATCAAGTGAATTAAAACACTAAGTTGGTATCTCTTTGCTCCCTGTTGGTGGAAAGAAACAAAACTAAAAGGAATAGCTGTCAATAAAATCCTCCTTTCATCCTTAGCCTTGTATCAAAGCAAGACCTGGCCCTGAGCACAGTTCAGACATCACAGAAAACCTCCAATGCCACAATGGAAGAGCCTAGCAAAGAGGCTGGAGTGCAGAGGCACTGGCCCTTTGCCACCTCTTCAGTACTCTTCCTTACCCCAAATGGTAGTTCTCTATGATGAAGTTACAGCATCAGTGGATAAGGGAAGAGAAACTGATCTCATCTATTTGGACTTGGGTAAAACATTTGACAGTAGCCCACATGACATCCTGGTCAACAAACTGAAAAAGTATGGATCTGAATGGTGGACGATTTGCTGGATAAGGAATTGGTTGGATGGCTGCACTCAGAGAACTGCAGTCAACAGTTCAATGTCCAAATAGAGACAAGTGATATCCCTCTAGGGTCAGTACTGGGGCCAGTGTAGTTTATCATCTTTGTTTAGGATATGGGCAAAGGAATTAAGTGTATCCTCAGGAAGTTTGTGGATAACACCAAGCTGTGTGGTCTGTTTGACACATTGGAGGGAAAGAATGCCATCCAGAGTGACTTGGTCAACCTTGAGAGGTGGGAACACAAATATAGACTGGCCAAGGAATGTCTCAAGATCAGACTCGAGGACAAGAACTTGGGGGCATCAGTTGATGGAAAACAATGTGAGCCAGCAATGTGCACTTGCAGCCCAGAAGGCTAATGTGTCTTGGGCTGCATTAAAAGAAATGTGACCAGCAGAACAAGGCAGGTGATTCTCCTCCTCTATTCTACTCTATTTTCATGAAACCTCACTTGGAGTGGTGCATACAGTTTTGGTGTCCCGAGCATAAGAAGGTCATTGAATTTCTGGTGCTAGCCCAGAGAACGGGCTGATCAGAGGGCTGATCAGAGGGCTGCAGCATCTCCCCTGTGGGGACAGGCTATGAGAGTTGTGTCTCTTCAGCCCAGAGATGAGAATGCTCTGGGAAGACCTTATAGAAGCCTTTCAATAAATTAAAGTGGCCTACAAGAAAGACAGAAAGAAACATTTTTTACAAGGATTTGTCATGATAAGATGAAAGAAAGTGGACTGAGGCTTGAGAAGGGTAGATTTAGACTGGATGTTAGGAAGAAATTCTTTATAGTAAGGGTACTGAGACACTGGAATAGTTGCCCAGTGAGGTCATGGAAGCCCCCTCCCTGGACCTGTTCAAGGCCAGGTTGGAAAGGGCCTTGAGCAACTTAGTCTAGTGCATGGTCTCCTGTCCATGGTGGGGGAAGTGGGGGTGGTATTAGATTATATCCAAGGTCCCTACCAACCCAAACCATTCTATGAAATCTCTGCCTGTGTCAGTGATTCACCAGAAGTGGCCATATTTCAATGACAAGAAATAACCCACACATCCATTTATACGGCTCATTGTGCTTTCTCTGTTCAGAGATCAATACAAGTATCTCTTGTCATTATACTAAAATGCATGATGAGTGCAGACACTATCATAAAGTCACTAGCCAGTACATGACATAATGAGCCCTGCTTTTTGTCCTCTGGACATTGTTGTATAAAAGTTGTATGAGAGCTCATATGCAATCAAGTTAGCATTTTATATAGAGAAGAAGCACCAAAGTGAAGGAGGAAAATAAACCTTTTCTCAGGTCTCTCTCAGCTCCAGCTTTGCAGACTGGTTTTGATACCACTGGGGAGAAAAAATAATAATCAGAGCATGCTTCCAGTCTCCACAACTTTCTAGAGAAGCATAATGTTATATAGCCTTCTGTAAATGAAAAATCGACCTTATTGCTTATTAAAATTTAGGCAAATCATGGGGTGAAGGGAATAATAAATTACCTGGAGGGAGAGAGACTTGGCAACAGCAAGTTCCAAAGCGTCGTGGGCAAAAGAGTTTTGACTTCAGGAATTTCACTTAATTTGATTTATCGCCAATTAGCTTAAACTTTTATTTACTGATTCAGGCACTGGGAAACAGAAATGACAAACAATTAAACACATACTTAGGTAAACCTCTTTCTTCCTGTTTCTCCAAGCTCCACTGCAGTCCAACACATCTTCCCACATATATGTCAGCCAGTTTCCCCTTCCCTTGTTTTAGACACACATTACACTCCTTTCCTGCAAGCCCCTTAGGGTGAAGTGACAAACACATCAGAAGACTGGGTTTGTACATGATTCTTTCTTGCTGCTGTTATTTATTTCTTACCATTTTCTTTCTTTGCTCCCTCCTGTTTACTTGTTTCTCCATCCCAAGTCCTCCAGAGTCTGCAATTCTGTGGGGTATCCCTCTTCTGGAGTAGTTCAACCAGGGGCTGCAGAACTCCCTCCACTTACAGCACCTTTCCAGCACAGAATTCTCCCCTCCAAGAACCAGCTTTGGCCCCATTTCTGACAATGTCACCTTCCATGTCCTGTTATTTGCTTCTGTGTTTCCTCTCATGCAAGCCTTATTTGTCCTCCTGTGTCTCACTAGTTTCACGCACACCCCCATCACATTTCCCCACAGAGAGGCTGGGATACTTTTGACTGGCCATTTTACAGCTGAAGAACACCTCTCCAGGATTATGCTAGAGTTAGCAGAAAGCTTGCCCTCCACCTACCCAGGCTTTTGCTGTCTATCTGCATAGATCTATCCACCTTTACAGTGGTCACTCCAGTGCCTTGCATCAACTCAAAATGCCATTTTAGAGAGAGCAAAATCAAAGAGTTATGCTGCACTGGGAGTGACCATCAGGCATAGTTCTATCCTATAGCATCTTCCAACAAAGGTTCTCCAGTCGCTGGAGCCATTTCATGCTGAGACTGTGGAAAAGGATCATTTCACAAGCAGGATGATGCTCAATCCTTCCTCCTTCTTTATGCTCCCTCCCCACTAAATATTCAAGCTGCAAGCAAAGTAGTAGATGGCCATATCTGTCAGCACAGCTTCCCTGAGTCAGAGTCCACCTTCATAAGATAAAGCTCTTTTAATAGCACTGTCAATGAGAGATTGCATATCTAGTTAAATGCTATTCAGATGCACCCAGAGACATTCACTGCTTCAGAAACACATCTCTTCCTAATAATGTAGTTGGCTACATTATCTTATTTGACACTGAAAACTTGAGATGATTGATGCTAGTTTAAATTCTGAATAGACAAAAATTATAGAGCAGCTTTATAATCTTTTGCATTAGTGCCCTGGGGAAATGGGTGAAGTCTTTATCACATTCAAAGGACAGCATGACTGATATTAAACCTCTACCCTCCAAGTCAGACCAGCCTTCCATGAAGGTCTAGGGCAGCCTGGTTGAGAATCTACCTACAAGAGTGGCTCTGAGGACCTGGCATTTGATCATTAGGTGCCATACTTTTTATCTTCTCTAACTACCATTTACTTGCAAGTAAGTTAGGAACAAGGAACAAAGAAAGGAAGGATGATGGGAAAAAGAACAGTGTGAGAAACTTTACCTTCTGTGTAAACAGCTATCCTGCTAAGAAGGAGCAGAATGTTTGCTGCCTGGACACACAAATACTATAGAACAGATTAAAAATTATATCCTAACAGAGGTATGGAAAAGTGGCTCAAGAAGCTGCTCCAAGAGAAAGAACAAATCTAAGGCATCCAGAAATGGAAGGTTCAAGGAGGATTGGGCTTTTATACCATTCCTGGAGAGATCCACATTCCTTACTTTGAGACCATTGTGTTTATTTTAATACTAAAATGAAAGGACTAGGAACTTACACTCACTCCTGCTGCAATCTCTTTTCATCATTAAAAAAAAAAAAAAAAAAAGCCACCAACAAACTACACAAACAACCCAAAACAAAATAGTCCATATCAGAGTTATTTTTATTAAGAAAAACAAAAAAACAGTATTTGTGGACCAAAAGAAGCCTAACAGCAGGAGAAACAAAAGGGACAATGAAGGCTCTAAAACTCTCAAGCAGCTCATACAAAAGCATAAATGACCATGTGTGAGTGCAGGAGACAGAGGAACAGAGAGATGAATACCACATTGGAAGCCTCCTTAAGTTTGTTGCCAGAGAATTCATGATATCTTAACAGAGATTGCCATTTTTCTCAGCCCCCAAGCCTCCAAATCCTTATGGCCACTATAATCTGTAGAGGAGATCATTCTCCTTTTCCTCTCTGAGGACTTGCAATGCACAAAAATTAGTGAGGAAAGAACACTACAGGGAAATAAGGCATCTCTAAACCAATGCTCTGTTCTGTTTCCATCCTTCAATTAATATCACTGTTGCATCAACTCCCTTTCTTGTCTGCCACTGCTTGGGTACCAAGCCTCTATTAAGCCACAAAGAAATCTCTTCAAAATGGGTTTATATTGAAACAGAAGACAAAATTGCTGCAGTCTTCTTCGAGCATTGCAAGCCTCCTTCTTAGGCCCATGTCCATCCCAGGAGAGAGGAATCAAGAAAAGCCCACATGTTAAATGCTGGCTGTCATGCTAAGCTTACTAAATGACCCATCAACACAGGTAGTAAAATCATAACAGTTCATTTGAATCTGTATAGCGAAAGCTCAGTCTCACGTTTCATGAAACAAGGACCTGTCCGGCGTTTTATGGGGAGCTTTTCCCATTACGATTTCACAAATGTCCTGTACCCCCATGCTGGAGTATACTAAACAGAGAAAAAAAATAATCCTCAAAAACTACAATTTGCACAGCCATGAATTACATCAACAACATATCTGGGGGCAATAGGAGTAAAGCAATGTTGCAATGAAAATGAAGGAATCAGTTCTGCATCAGAACTACTGGACTCTGGTACAGTCGCCCACAGTTTCTCCACCTCAGAGGAGCAGTAACTGATGGCATCCGATAAGATCACTACACATGGTGCCCCATCTCACAGCCTGGACAATATTGTCTCAAAACGGACTGCAGATTGCTAATGTAGTCAGTCTTAGGGTAAATAAATAAATAAATAAACCCACACAAACCTAAGGAGTAAACACAAAAAAAAAAAAAAAATCTTTCCTACTACCTGCTAGTCACTGGCAAATGCTCAGCTGAGGAAGAGTCAACCATGTGGCCTCATTGCTGAAGGCCACATGAAGTAATGTTCTTAAAGCAGCATCACCAACAGCAAAGACAATACAAAATATACCACCTGCCCACATAGTTTTCAGCAAGCTTGACAGGGAGAGGAACATTTTTCCTCCTACAACCAGAGGAAAATATCATCTCCTTGTCTGTCTTTTTCCATCTTTCATGTCTTGCCTTTTAATTAGCTTGTAAACGTCTTGGAGGAGAGAACCATCATTCTGATTCTGCATTCATGCAGGGCAGAGGGTCTTTGTTAATGGCAAGGCCACCTTAATGGTACAGAGATACGAGCAATTGTCAGCCAGCCCCAGTTTAACGGCTTCACTTTTACTTTGTTTTGCCCTACTGCATCTCCCTTGCCTTTGCAGGCAGGCTGTGTGGCTTAATCCTGCCATCTCCACATACACTGGGATTTGAAGAGTGCCTCAGTACATTGTGGTATTGCTCCCCACCCTGAGTGACTTCCTCCTTGCCACAGTGCATACCTCTTTGCCCCCATGCTATCTCACTCCCGATTAGTTGCATGCTTCTGATTAAGTCTCTTTTAATAAATTACTCCTATTAAACTGGATCCCTCTGTCACCGTGAGAGACATAAAATTAAAAACTGTCTGTCTTTAATCATGCCAGGCTTCATCTCCATTTCTCAGGCTCCATTTATCAATAATTAATATAAGGAAGACCGAAATCCATTTCAATTTCAAAGACCCAAATGTTACATTTTTTAATAAAAAAAAAAAGAAAGAAAGAAAGAAAGAAAGAAAGAAACCACCATCAGTCCCAGAAATAGAGACAGCCAGACTCACACATGGGAAAAGAGAATTTGGCAGCACTGCAGCAGCTTCCAAAAGGAGAGAAAGGCTTAGATGTGACAAGCCGCTCTCCTTGTGATTTTCTAACCAGGGATTTTTTCCCTCAAATACTCTCAACAGAGTCTGATCCCAAGGCCTACAGAGATCTGCACTGCCATTCATGGCCTTATTTCTCTTAGTTTTATGAGGTCCCTGGAGCTATGACTTTGTTACCTGGTCTGCTATCTTCTTTTAAGAAATTGCCAGACCTCAGATGCTCTAAGAGAAAGTCACAGGCAGCACTTCCTGAGAGAGTGGTAAGACTTACTGGGATGAGCAAGGATGTGGGGAGGCAAATGACCAGCCTACTTCTCATTAGATTGCTCTATAAAAGACTAGAACTGATACTGAAATCCTTATTATTCAAGTGGTGCTGCTGTTTACTCCATTTCTTTAATCCCTACATAGCATGCAGCACTTCAGCCAATCCTCCTTTTGTTGCATAGGAAGTATAAGAAAGTCCAACACAAAAACACTGACAAATGCCACCAAATTACTTCTTTTGGCATTTGCCTCTGAGAATGAGATCCACTGTTCAATGAAGAGGTACATGGAAAAAGTCATATGCCAGTGGCATAACGGCTTGTATCTGGAATAGTTTGGCCGGTAGGACCAGGGAAGTGATTGTCCCACTGTACCCACCACTGTTGAGGCCACACCCCAAATACTGTGTCTCACTACAAGAAGGAAATTGTGGTGCTGGGAGTTGTCCAAAGAAGAGCAACACTTCTGGTAAAGGGCCTCAAACATGTGTCTTATGAGAAATGTCTGGGCAAAACAGGGCTGTTTAGTCTGGAGGCTAAGGGGATACCTCATTGCTCTCTACAACTACCTGAAAGCAGGCTGGAGTGAGGTGAGGGTCAATCTCTCCTCACACACAACAAGTGACAGGATGGCCTCAAGTTATGCCAGGGGAGGTTCAGGTTGGATATCAGGAAAAAAATATTCAAAGAAAGGGCTTTCAAGCATTGGAACAGGCTGCCCAGAGAGGCAGTGTAGTCACCATCCCTGGAGTCATTTAAAAGGCATGCAGGTGTGGAGCTTGGGGACCTGGTTTAGTGGTAGCAGCGCAGGATGAGTGGTTGGACTTGATGATCTCAAAAGTCTCTTCCAACCTCAACAGTTCTATGATTTTATGGTATCTAATCTTGAAGTCAAAAGCCATCAAAGTTTGGGTAGAAATCCTTGTGTTTGGGTGCTGCACATAACAGGCTTGATCACATTGATGGGTTGCCTTGAGCTCTGTGGCCAGCTTTAGACTAGCTTGGGTATGTCTTAAGTACACCCTTATGATGAGAGGCTGAGGGACCTGGGGCTTTTTAGTCTAGAGAAGAGAAGACTGAGAGGGGATCTAATAAATTTTATAAATGTCTGAGGGCTGGGTGTCAGGAGTGGGGGGACAGGCTCTTCTTGCTTCCTCCCTGTGAGACAATGAGCAATGAATGCAAACTGCAGCACAGGACGTTCCACCTCAACACAAGAAGGAACTTCTTTACAGTAAGGGTCACAGAGCACTGAAACAGGCTCTCCAGAGAGGTTGTCTCGTCTGGAGACTTTCAAGGCTGGCCTGGATGTGTTCTTCTGTGACCTGAGCTAGATTGTATGGTCCTGCTCTGGCAGGGGGGTTGGACTCGATGATCTCTTTGGGTCCCTTCCAATGCCTGACATCCTGTGATCCTATGATCCTGTGTATGGTCCTCTGTCAGCAACACAACTTGAGGAAAGCCCCGTGACAACAGTGATGCTGTATCTTAAATCATATGTCCTGTAAGGGTTCTCTGGCTCAGGTGAGACCACACTGAAGATGTGATCATGGTTTTCAGTCAGTTCAGAGCACAAGTGGGCAAACTGACATCATCAAGAAAAACAAAATATAAAACTGTGCTGCAGAGAGAGATACTTGTCAGGAGCTGAAGTCACATTGCATGGGCATACCACACACAGACACATGGACAGATTTCCACCCATTGACCTGTCAGACTTTATATTGATAAACATATATGTGAAAGGGAAATACAATCATAGAATTGTTTCCGTTGGAAAAGACCTCCCAGATCATTGAGTCCAACTGTTGACCTATCACCACCATGGTCAGGAAACCATGTCCCAAAGTGCCATGTTCTACACTTTTTTTGACACTCTCAAGGACAGTGACTCCACCACCTCTCTGGGCAATCTATTTCAATGCCTCACAACCCTTTCCGTAAAGACAATTTTCCTAATATCCCATCTAAACATCTCCTGGCACAGTTTTTATCACTTGATAAGAGAGAGAAGAGACTGACTCCCACCTCACTGCAATCTTCTTTCGGGTATTTGTAGACAGAAAAATTGAGGAAGGGTAGAGATCAGAGTTGCAGAGAGAAAACAGAAGATAAAATGCAGGAGTTGTCCTTTGGGGGGAATTTTGCACATGAACTAAAAAAAAAAGGAAGAAAAAATCCCACAAACCAAAACACCTAAAAAGCCCAAACTCCACTATCAAAACCCGATGAGTACAAGACACTGAGCAGATAAACACACACCAGCACACAAGAAATAAAGGTGAACCTCCAAGCAGGGTATTACCCCATTTAACTTCCAAGAAAGGCAATCTTCAATATACTAATCAGCTAAATACCCAACCCAACATCTCCCAATCCTTCAAGCAGCTCTGCAGATTCCACAGTCTTTGTGGATCTTAGTACAGCTACTACTGTGTCACCTGTCTATAAATGGAACATGGAACAGGGGAGCCACACACAAGTAAATCCTGCCACTAGAGGTAGGAACAATTAGGACATTACCCTTTGATTAAGTGCCCTATGCAGAGGAACACAATAAGCAGCCTAGTGTGACATCATAACACTATCAGTCATTACTCAGTAATTACTGTACAATTAAATAGGGACACAAAGGCACAACTCCCCCCATAGTTACAGTGGAGAAATATCATTCAATAGCCTTTAATTACTGCAGAACCACATGGCAGCAAATGATGCTCTGCCCGCTAGTATGAAGTGGTCCTATCATTCATCACTCATTCTCTAGTAGTTACTAAGGGAACCTTCTGGTAAACCCATGGTGACTGTGGTGCCTGGTGGCTGTGGAGATTTTTATCCCAGCCTATGACACATTTCCAAGATTGTTGAGAGTGTGTGGGGTTGGGGGGGAGGAGGATGTATGTGAATATGGAGGGATTACAAAAACATTTGCTGAACTACTGTTGTCTTCCCAATAAGCTCCTTGTTCCATCCCACTGAATTGTGGCAACATTGTGGTAATGCTTTCCCTGAAACTTAGACATGAGGGGGATAATTGCACCTTTGCCCTGCAGATCTTGTGGTCCTTGTAATTATATACCGTTACCAAGGAACACAGCAATTTTGAACCTATTATCCACAAGTATCATTTATTTCAGAGTTAAATGTATTGCTTCCATGCCAGCCTCGCTCATGGTTCTCCTTTATGCAGTCAAGCTTCCCTAGTGACAAAAGCTGAAAATAGAGTGAACTGGGGAAAAAAAAAATTGAGCAGAAGATGCAGATGCAGATCCTCAGAGGATTTTCAAGGAAGCAACATTAGTGCAAAAGGAGAACAACCCTCCTGCAAGGCTAGAGAGGCTGTAAAATTAACCTGCTTCCAGAGCCATCCTCATCTGTGATGGGGCTGTGGTGCTGGCTCTCAGTCATAGAATCATTTGATCTGGAAAAGACCTTTAAGATCATCGAGTCCAACCATTATCTAAGTAGCAAGTGTGATGCAAGTCAGCACCACACAGATTCAACAGTTGTCACAGCTATCCACAATTTCAAGACTGCTGTGCTTTGAAAACCTTCCCTCTATGAGCCTCTGAGACTTTTAACAACTTTCTGTGTGCAAAATTAGGGAAGGAACATCAGAGGTGTGCTCTAGTGCACAGCTGAACTCTGATGCAAAGGACCGCCAGCTGGTCTGCAGCTACATAACATGCAATAGAAAAATAAAGCCTGTTTACTTCTGACTATTCAGCTCCTGATGAGAGAGGAGTCACAGGGGGAAGGAAGAAATTGGTATTCTCTCCAAGCTATATCAACATTTTAAAAGGAAACAAGCAGTCAAGAGTATGGATCTTCAGCGAAGGTGTGATGTGCCACATCACCAGAAGCAGAAAGGAAAACATGAGCAGCAAGTCTGTGAGTTTCCCCTTTCCCAGTTAGCAGATGTTTTCCACTACCACTGAGCTCCTTAAGTTTTAGAGTATTTCTGCATACAAAATGGTGTGACCTCCAGACTATTACAACCTGTGACAGTTTTAATAGCTCTTTAAATGATATTTAAGCATTCAAGTACTGCACCTTTGCCCTACCGACATTCACTTTCAAAGGGCTGAGAGAGGGGGTGAGCCTGATACTCTTTATCTGCCTTGGAAACCCCAGGTTTGCCCAGACAGAGGAGATGTAATAGAGAATATTGGAATATACTGATTCAGTCCTGCCTATCTTGTGTCAAAAGGCAGGATGGGGCTGAAAGCATGGAAGATATGGCATCAGAAAGTGGTCAGGACCACAGGGTCAGTACTTCTTCAGGTAACCTCAGTCAGAACATGAGTGTGAATGATGGACATCCCAAATTCTGCAAACATTTTAGCTGACAACAACAGATCTCCATTTTGGGGAGATCAAACAATACCAAAAACTCTGAAGGCTAGAATGAGTAGATAGAGATATCACAGATTTGTGTCCCAATTTCTGCACTACCTTTTAGAGAGATAAGCTGTTTCCTCACAAAACAATAGGTGCTCCAGCTCCTGGAGAGGAGCTCACTGCTGTTCAAACACATTGCACCATTATGGCAAGTCAAGCTCTAGGAGCGACACAAAAAGATTATGCTGGAACATGAGGAAAAGACCTGAAGTGAGTTGTTATGGAAACCAGATTCTTACAAGCTCACATCACTAAATGAGGTCTCTCCCCTTACATCCATCTGTCAAAAAGCCCAAGATGCACAGAAGTTGTTAATGACCACAGCTCTGTTGCCTCACCTTGCATTCACAGCAGGTTTTAATCAAAAGAAACAATGCCCACTTTAATCTGAACTAGTTTATTGGCAGACAAAGTTTCAGAAAACTCAAAATAGCACCACAAAGTGGTGGCAAGGTTATATTTTTTTACACAGGCTCAAGTCCATGTTTAAATGTGTAGATGTGAAGGGTGGGGAATAGCTACTTCACCTAAGCTAGGCAGTATCATTTTGCATGCCCTGGGTTATCTCATTTGAATTCTGCTGGCCTTTCCAGCAGCACATACCTCTTCTATAGCTGACACTTGCCGCTGTTGCTTCATGTTACATTGACTATACATGAAAAACAAATATTTGTATGCTTATAGAGAAGCTAAAAGTTTATATGGCACTGTATAGGTTAACAGTACTGGGAAAAGATAATTGTCCCAGCAGAGAACTGGCTATGGCAGACTGCTAGGCAGAAGTAGAGACAAACCACTGCAATTCTCCTTGCATTACTGCTAAATCCTTGATCACATCTGAGGAAGAAGAGATTGGGGTAGAAGTGACACTTCCTGATTTTATTATCCAGTGCTGACCAAACCAGCAAGACTGTTTTTTTAGGGCTTTCCATGCAAGTACTCGCTCTTTGCATTCTGTCACAGCACTGAGGGAAGAACTTCAACTAGATTTCAAAACACTTTAAGCTTATTAAAGAGATAATGCATGAGTTTCGTACTGGATATCTGTTCACCCTGACACTATCCTAAGCATGGCTGAAAGACTCCAACTTGTCCAATGTTCATTTCAGACCACTCACTACTACAAAGCTCAGGATCACGTGCACTTTAAAGGCCTGAGTCTCAGGACTTGGCCCATGATTTGACCCAGCATTACCCTGACTACATGCTTATTCCTCTGAGCAATTTATGTTCTTCATGTTTCATGAGTTCCATAACCAGGCTAAATCAGGTGTAGGGAAGAGCACATCTGTGTGAGAGTGCTCATAAATTTGCTTGTTGCCACCAAGAAACTAGATCAGAAGTTAGAGTTTAGAATACATTCTGTGCTGTCCTGATCTATGTCTGAGGACAGAAAGAAGCCACAGTAACAGGTCTCACGCCAGCACAGCAGCCTCTACTTCTGTGGCATGCTGTCTGGGCAATAGCAGCAACATCTGCTACAGTTAAGAATGCAAATGAGTTTCTCTGCTGTTTTCAGTCACTCATAACTTGCCAAAATTTCCATCTTCAGAGCAGAAATTGTCTCAACTTGGCTAGCATCCAATGGCGATTATTTTTTGAAAGAACATGGCAGTGACTTAACCACTACAGAGCATTTAGAATGGCATTCATTGCTATTATCCAGAAGTTCTGACAGACAAAATTAAGCAGCTTTAAAGTCTACAAAGTTTAGCTCTGAAAGCTAAAAAGCCAGAAGCATCTGCCAAAGGATTTCAAATGTGCACCTTCTAGCCAGTATTTGCATGCCATTCAGAGCACAAGGGCTCTGAATTGGTGTTAAACCTCAAGGATCCACTAAGATGAATCTGGGGAAGGGAGAAGGGGCTAATGGCCCCGTAACCACCTATCATCTGGTAGAAGTAGTATGTAGAACATTTTGCCAACTCCTAAATTAAGTTGCACAGGCAGATAGCATAAGATCTTGTGAAAACTTCAACAAATGTGAGTACAAGTTTCAGTAATGGCTCTGTAAGATCTTTCCTCTGAAGGCATTATTTATTGGCCAGCTAAGCAGATCCAACAAGTCACTGGGACCAAAGAGGACAGACTTGCTTCCCCATTTCTTTCCTCGCCCCATGCTCTTAGCTGGATGGCTCTGCCCTCTTCCTTGCACCAACTCATTGGACCTACCTTTCACCCAGCCAACTTTAGAACTAGGTTACAACTTAGATGAACTTGGGGAGGGACCTACTGAGCACCATAGCAAGCAGAAGGTAAGTGCCACGAATATGTACCTGGAGGAGGCACACTGTCAAATATAATGGTGGCAGCAAGCTATTAGAGTGCTTCTCTCACCTGAAGCACATTAATTCCAACTCTCTGCAAGATGGAAATTTGTAAAGCATTCAAGCCTCACTGCAGGGAAAGTTCAGTCTTAACACACAAGAGTGCAAATCCCTTTCTAGTAACCAGCATTAGACAGAGAGATATTTTCTTTGATAGCTCTAATGTGCAGCATGCAAACATCTCTGCAACAGAAAGATGATATAAAAAAAGTCGTGCAGGTAAGTATAATGTTGTGGTATTTGGAGCCTGCAGGTGAAGCTTCCCGGCTCCAAAATGTGAATTCAGAGTCTCTTTAGAGTCAATCAATGCTTGCTGTCATGAATCTGACTATTTTGTTAGTGGTATTCTTTTGGTATCTACAAGAGAAGGGAGAGAAAGAACTGGTTTTAATTAAGTCAAAGGAAAAAATAATCAGTATTTCAGAGGTGGGAAAGGAATGTGTGCTGAAGATTTTGTGAATTTCCCTTTCATAACGTTGTTGGCTCTACAGTCTGAGGTGAGCTATTTGTTAATTATAATGTATTCAATAGGTTACAGAAAGTACAGGATGGGTGAGCAATGACTCCTGGTTCACAAGCACATTCAAAGAGTACTGCAGTTTCTTTTACATGGAGCATAAGGCTGTGTAGATATAAACCATGAGAAAAATGTAACACATCTAACAAAGAAACAACAGCATAGATACTGTAAGCTGGACAATGTTTTCTAAAGAATAAAACCTATCATTTTTTTGGTGGCTACTTGTACTCTACAGTGGTCAAACCATATTTACAAACCACAGAAACATTCAGGTTGGAAAAGACCCTCAGGATCACCACATCCAACCAATAACCCTACTCTACAAGGTTCATTCCAAACCATATCCCCAAGAACCACATCCAAATGACTTCCAAACACATCCAGGGCTGCATGTAACAATCCCCATCCATAAGCACAAATGTAGCCATCTTTGCAAGGTAATAGTGATGAATACAAAGAGAAGAGGGAAAGGTTGATAAATGTGCTGTTGGATATAACTCAGCCAGTATGTGACTAGATAGTGCAATGTGGGCCAAACTCACTCCAAGGGTATTCCATGTACTGTTGTTGGAGTGACTGTCAAGTGCACCTCCACCAGTTTCCAGTCTGCAGTGGCACAAGCCAAGATACTATACCAGATGACTGAGCTGGGGTTGAGTGTGCCCTGAGCCTGTGCTGCACAGCATCTCAAGATCAAGCAGAAAAGACACCTTGCATTTTACTGCAGTGCTGCCAACCTCTATGTTCATTTTCATTCTTCTGTCAAGTTACTGTGAAAGAGTAGCATTACTCAGCACAGCCTAGACATGCTCCAAAATTTGTCTGCTTGCTATATGTGACTGCTCTATAGCATTCTTCAGAAGAACACATCAGAAACTTAGTGAGGTTTCTGAGGAATCTGGAAGCTTAGTAAATAGTATTGGAGGCAGTCTATGATGTATGGTGTGTGCTCCAGCACATCTGCCTCTTTGTTCTATGCACACATGTACCTGTGACCACACAGAGCTTTTGCTGACTTCACAGAATCACAGAATGGTGGGCATTGGAAAGGACCTCTGAAGGTGACCTAGTCCAATCCACCTGCTAAAGAACATTCACTTAGAGCAGATTGCACAGGAACACATCCAGGTGAGTTCTGAAATTCTCCAGAAGAGACTCCACAACTTCTCTGGGCAGTCTGATCCAGTGCTATGGCATCCTCAGAAGAGTTTTCTCCTCAAGTTCAAGTGAAACCTCCTGTGCTCTAGTTTGCATCTCTGTCCCTTGTCCTATCACTGAGTATCACTGAAAAGAGCCCAGCCCCATCCTCATTACTTCCACTCTTTAGATACTGATGAGAATAGATAAGATCCCCTCTCAGTCTTTTCTTCTCCAAGCTTAAGAATTCCAGTTCTCTTGGGATCTTGTAAGAGTGATGTTCCACTCCTCTCACCATCTTGGTGGCCCTCCGCTGGACTCTCTCCAGCAGTTTCCTGTCTCTCTTGAACTGCAAAGCCTAGAACTGGAAATAATGCTCCAGGTGTGAATTCACCAGTGCATAGAGGGAGGAGAACCTCCCTCAGCCTGACTTCTAGAGCTTTCTCATAGAGAGCAAGTGGCAAGATTGTCACCTGGCTTTGCAGAGTGACTAGATTCAGACAATGCCAAGAGTGCTCACAGTCCTTTAATTCAGTTGGAATATAAGACATTTCAGACTGATTTTGATTCTGAAAAAGTTAGATTTGCAGAGTGGAACACAGTCAGAAAATGTCAATGTAACACTTTCCCTCATATTTTTAACTGCAGTCTCCCATGGTTTTTAAACACTTCTCCCACCAGACATTTCCACATTCAGCCCACAGGATGGGCTTCAACTTGTTAAATGAGTGGTTATTCAATATTTCTTTTTCCTTTCATTATTCACTGTGTAGCCTTATATCTCATTTATCATACAGTAAGCCCCTCATTGAACAAGGCAGAAATCCTGCAATAACAACAGCCTGTGAGCATTTAAAGACTATATTGTCACTGCAGTATCTCCCAACTTCTGTGCATTTCTTTTCACTGTCACTTTAATCCATGTCCTTTTGTGTTGAATTTCATTGCCCCTTTAAAAAAGAAAAGTGGATAAACAAAGAAGATCCTTCATGAGCAACACATTGACAGATAGCAGCAGAGCATTTGTCTTTTATAAATGTGCAATTTAGAGAGGTGGAAATAATTGATTTTCTTTTGTTGTTTGCTAGCAAATCAAAATAAAAGATATTTTTTGGTTGACCTAGAAGGTCTACAAACACCACAAACAAACAAATAAACAAACAAACAAAACCCCAAGAAACTTAGTCTAAGTTAAAAAGCAAAAAACTAATCTGTGAAAGCTCTTGTGCTCTATTTTGCATCCACTGCCCCTTGTCCTGTCACTAGACATCACTGAAAAGAGACCAGCCCCATCCTTTTTACTTCCACCCTTTTGATACTGATGAGCATTGATAAGATTCCCTCTCAATCTAATTTGTTTGGATATAGAAATTAATTTGTTTGGATAAACTGAAGTGTTGCATTGGGAACAGATTGTTGTTCTAGGATTTCTAGTGCTTTAAAAATGAAAGTTTTCCACTCCTGTGATCTTAATAAGCTCCCCAAATTTTACTTTCATTAGCTTTCCACTTCCTTGAAGTTAGTTATTTCACCAACTGGAGTTTGTGATCATTTTCAACTTACTTAAAGTTGTGTTTCTGTAAAAGGTTGTTCAGAAAAAGGAATAAAGGGAGGGATGTGTTACCTACCTCCTGCTTTAATGCCACTGACTGGGCAGATTATCTTGCTGCTGCTGCTGTTCTCAAATCTTCATCATTATTTACAAGCTAAGCACATGAGTGTGGCTGCACCTCACACAGAGTTAACAGCCTAGAGGCCACATGATGACATGGATTAATGTGATTACACAGTGGAGCAGGACTGGGGTCAAACAGGCAGCAAACCCACAATGTTCAGCCCCATTCTGACTGGATGTTGTTGATGGCTCTTTTTCAGGATCAAGGCCCCAAAGTACAGAATGGGTTATGTTGCCATAACCCATCAGCTATAACTAAGGTCCTTTATGTCAGTCACTCCACTTGTAGAAACTCCTCGCCCAAAACCAGTCTGTGAGGTGCTCAGGGCAGACCAAGGCTGAGAGGGAATTGAAGGCACAGAGGATGCCTTGTCCCTAGAAGAACACAATATTCATTAACGTATCCAGGCCTCTCTGCACAGAAGCCACTACCCAATTCTTTGAGCCACCTGAAAATGTGGGAGCATGTTTGATGAAATAGGAAAACACAACTTTGCTTTCTTGCACGAGAGAAGTACATGCAGCTCCATTTTCATCTATGCATAATTATTTCCAAGATGTACCAATATGTTGAACTAACATCTGCTCAGAGGAGGTTCACTGCAGCTTTGATACGCAAGTGCCCAGGAATAGCCACGATTCTACCAGCTTACACAAGGCTTTGCCCCACCAAGGTTTTCAGTGACACTTTTTTTCCCAGCAGCATAAGTCCTAGGCAAATTATAATTTCTGTGCACCTCAAAATAGTTAGAAACTAAATCTATTTTCAAACCAGACAGCAAATGACAAGTTCTCATAGCTGTAAATGCAGACATTATTATCATATTTAGCTTATCAAGGATGAAGGAGGGAGGGAGTGTTTATCAGTCCCCTCTGCAACCATATTCAGAAGCAGACAAGGATGCTCATTTACCCTCCTAAAAATTACCAGCACCTTAAAATAGAAATGTGTAAATGCAATCAGCTCTCTCCTAGGCATGACAACAGGCAGCTAGATCTTGGAGAGAAGGCAACACCAAGTTTTACTACTTCTACACCTACGTGCAATAGCTCAGATTTTTCTCTATCCTTTGTCTCCTGTCTCAGGAAGGTTTATTAGCCTAGGAGTTTGGGCACAGAGTTGCATGAAAGTCTGGGACCAGATCAAGCCTGGATCCAAGCTAGCTGCATTCATGCAGTATTGGAGGTATTAAGCTCTGTCAAACCTAAACTGATCTTGAAGATCTCGTATGGTATATTTGAACCTAAGCAACCTGTTTACCTATAGCTCTTGTTTTCTGGAAATGAATTATTAAGTAGTAAACTATTTTATTATTATTATTATTATTATTATTATTATTATTATTATTATAAACATTTCTTACCAGAGGGAAGTATCCTTTCTTTATAGTTTATCTGAAACACTGAATTTTCTTGACAAGATTCTCCACTATAGATATCCATAAGTGCTCTTAGTCAATGTCAATTCATCTTTGTTCTTTCCTTATTTTCTTTGAAATTAAAAGGAGATTTTTAATAAATTGCCAAAATATTTTGGAGGTAAAAATATTTCTTTTCTAAAAAAGATGAAGCAGAAGATTTTGGTTCTTCAATTTGAGGGACAGGGGTCAGGGATAAAATACTTCACAAATCACTTGGGTCAAACAGAATATTTTTTGCTGAATGAAGTAAACAACCAAAAATCTTATCCAGCTCCATTTGAAATTTAGCATTTAGAGTGAAAATACATGTACAACTTCAGCTTTATGCATAGGTGCATGCTTCACCAACAATAAATTGAACAGAACAGGGCACAAAGACACTGTACTAAATTGCATACTGCAGCCTCCAATTTTGT
The DNA here is from genome assembly GCA_013396835.1 of Psilopogon haemacephalus. Lineage (NCBI taxonomy): Eukaryota > Metazoa > Chordata > Aves > Piciformes > Megalaimidae > Psilopogon > Psilopogon haemacephalus. The sequence continues at coordinate 273,563 of VWZI01007258.1, read as the reverse complement.
ACTTTCAGATATTTATGGGTAGCTGCAGAGTTGTGGGTGCACTCATTTTTCACATGCAAATGGTCATTCGCACACCCAGATATGCCTGAAAAATTAAAGAGTTGTTTGAGCACTGATGAAATACAACAACTCCATGTACTGAATAAAAACATTGCAGCAATGGGAAGGAGGAAATGCAGAAGCATTCTTGGAGGTGCAAGAAATACTTAAGAGAAGCTGAAGAGAGATGAGAATCGGCAAAAGCATCTCTATCTGTTTGGAAAATTAAGAATAGGTCAAGAGGGATAGATTTAAATTGGATGTTAGAACAAAATTCTTTATATTAAGGGTGGTGAGACACTGGAACAGGTTGCCCAGGGAGCTTGTGGATGCCCTCTCCCTGGAGGTGTTCAAGGCCAGGCTGGATAAGGCCACTAGACCTAGCACGCTGGTCTAGTGGAGGGTGTCCTGCCCATGGGAGAGAGATTTGAAGTAGGTGATCTTCAAATTCACTTCCAAACCAAACCATTCTATGAATCTATGAAATACAGATACACAAGGCAGCATAACACAGATGAAAATCTGTCATTGGCTTCTCACATGATCTCTTAAGATGAGGATGAACCCATGCAGAAAAGGATCTGGTGATTGAAAAGGAGTGCTGATTGACAGCAATATGAACATAAGCCAGCAGTGTGCTCAGGTGGCCAAGAAGGCCAACAGCATAGTGGCTGGCATCAGGAATAGTGTGGACAGCAAAAGTATGGAAGTCATTGTCCCCTGTACCTGACACTGGTGAGGCCACACCTTGAGTCCTGGATTCGGTTTTGGGCCTCTCATCACAAGGACATTTTGGTGCTGGGCCATGTCCAGAAAAGGGCAACAAAGTTGGTGAAGGTCTAGAAAATAGGTCTTAAGAGGAGTGGTTCAGGGAACTGGGATTGTTTCATCTGGAGAAGAGGAGGCTGAGGGGAGACTACCTGAAAAGAGGTTGTAGAGTGGTAGGGGTCAGTCTCTTCTCCCTAGTAAAAAGTGATAAGAGGAAATGGCCTCAAATTACACCAGGGGAGGTTTAGATTGGGTATTAGGAAAAAACTGTTTACTGAAAGAGGGGTCAGGCAATGAGCACTCTGCCCAGGGAAGTGGTGGAGTCACTGTCACTGAAAGTGTTCTAAAAAACTCGTTGACATATCACTTCAGGACAAGGTTTAGTGGCCATGGGTGCTGTTAAGTTTGTGGTTTGACTCAATGATCTTGATCTTTCCCAACTGGAACACCTCTGTGATTGAACATCCTTAAACACATTATATATTCATATTAACAAAGCTACTGGAAGTAAAACACTTAGAGCAAACACATCAGTGCACCAGGACACAAGCAGCCATCGTCCGATTCTGCAGACTGGTTTAAGGAAAGGGAAGCACATCCTTTCATGAAATCAATGAATTTGTATCTCCTGGACATATGGCTATAGATTTTGGTACTTATCTCATAGCCCACAGGCTGTGAAGATGTGGGCATCAGGCTCCATGAAACAAAGGCTAGTACACTCAAAAAAAAAACCCCAAAACTAACAGGTAGTACTTTTCAGTTTTTCAAGGAGAAGTGAAGGACCAGCTAAAATTTGGAGCCTCTTTCATCCCTGCCTCCTTCTCCAGCTCATTCACACATATGCCAAAATGCAGGTACACATGCACACAACCTTAGTTCCTTCCGCCAATGACATGACATCGAATTGACAGAGCTGTGACTATTTGACATCCAAGCTGATAACAGAATGGCACTTTTGAGCAATCCTTGAACAATAGGAAGAAATGTGGCTTCCATAAATGGGTGAATTTACAGCTTGCTCTTCAAGAAATAAATAAACCATTACCCACAAAGTATCGTTTCTCTTTGAAGTATGTCACCTGTCACTAAAGGTTAAATAACTGTCAACTGCTCACACAAGGCTGGAGGGGGTAGGTTGTAGCTTTGCAACTTCTCATAGATTAATGGGGAGTGTGCGGTTAGAACCCTCCTGCTTTAAGAATCATGACACCACTGGCTGTCAGACAGTGGCAAACAGATCATCTACTATGTGTCTGTTATCAACTCATTGTCTGTTATGATTTTATGGAGGAAATAGGTCAAAATATAGTAGGCAGCAATCAGCATGTAATAATGGGCCAGCCTCTATGACTGACATAACAAGATGCAAGAGACATTGGGTTCAGGTTTGAAAGTTAGCTGATACAAGAAAAGCAAAGGTCTCCCTCCCTCTGAGACATAGTCATGATGTTTGTGCTGTCGTACACATACTACGATCCAGGGACGACAGACACCTGTCACTTTGATGCTCCTGATGCCCTAGGGAACCAGGGCAAGAAATTCATACCTTCAGACTGTCTGGTAAAGGGAGAAGGGGCAAGTGAATGTAAGCATAAAAAGAGCAAGTGGGAGACCACCAGTGAAGCTGCAGATCCTATGCAGACTGTGTTAGCAAGCCATTGAAGGAGGTGACATCTTCTCTTTTCCCCCTATTTTGACCTAAAACTTCCAGATGACGTCACTAAACTGCCAGTTCTGGAAGGAAGAGACAAGCTTAGAACCCTGAAGCACATGCAGGAGATGAAAGCAGGGGAGGTAACTTAAAGATGGAAAGGGAGTCATCAGAAAACATACCAGGCATTCTGACAGTGAGATGAACTACATGCTTCTAGAAATAAGAGACAGTACATGGACTTTGTAGCTGTCATTTCCCACAGAGTTGGTAAGGATGGAGAACTGGGCAGACATTACTTGCAAAGTCCCTCAGGCATTGGTGAGAAGTGATGGTAACCTTGTCAGACAGGAGATGCTGCTTGCCTTCTCCCTTCTGTGGGGAGCACATGTGGATTTTCAAAATGAGAGGTTATTACAGAACAGTAGATGATTTATATACTTGATATGGACAGGGATTTATGCCTATGCAGACATATGAGTCTCTTGAGGCATGAGTGCACATGTACTTTAAAACTTCCGTTGTCTGACAAGGCTCACAGGGCTCAGTAACCTGCCTCCCCAGAATCCTCTCAGGGAACAAAAGACATCAGGAAAAGTTAAAGCCTCACCTCTTGGCTGGATAGCTATTAGTCCTACATACATGGCAAAGTGGTCTGTTACTGCTCTTCTGTGGGACCTGTGAAATTATCCTCTCAGGCAGATAAACATTCAGAAATGGTTTTCCTGCCAAACCTCAACAGCATGCCAGTTTTCACCCTGCAAAGTAGCATCTCAGCAAGAATTCCCTTCCATCTCTGGAGGATAGGTGCACATCCCAGAGAAGTGCTGGCCATTCCTTGCCTCCACTTGAGAGGGAGTTAATGGACTTGAGAGCCTGATCTACAGATAACCACAGATTGACAACAGAGCCCCAAGATTACTGAGAAACAAACCTATTTTTTTTTTCAAACCTCTTCACTCAGCTGTTTTTCAAATTCAAAGTGTCCATATGGCTAATCAGCATGAAGGGCTTGCTGTGAGAGTAAAAGGATTGCCAGCAGCCCAGAAGCAGACAGACATTCAATAACAGGAATAGCACTGTGATATCTAGCAACTTCTGAATCCATTTCCATCTCAAATCTATCTCATCTACTCTACCAATGCCAGAATTAATGAAAGCAATAGTCTGGTGATACCCGGGGGAGCAAAGGAGAGTTTGTCCCATTTGTTGAAACAACAAATCCTATTTGCATGTTGCATTTAAAGTTCCACTCTGTCTGACTCCTGTGCCCTTTCCCAGTAATCTAGGTCTAGTAAAGTTGAATAAAAAGCTGTCAGGGAAGAAGAGCATGAGATAAGAGGAAGCACAGGTCCTATAAGTGCTATATTACTCTTTCTAATCCATTAAAACCAACTCATGCCCTCGGGGTGGTTTCTCAACCTGCCAAGAGCCCTTCATCAGGCTGATGTCAAGACTTGCAGATAAACACCATCATACAGGTTTGCCATCCTCTCCATCTCCTATTTTACCCAGGAAGATTTCTAGCTGTATGTAGACAGTTGTGGTGTAGCATTCAAGAAGAGCAACAGTGTCTGATGTCTCCTGTTCTCAAATGAAGATCAGTGTTTAATACAACTTCCTGCGAGGAGCAACCAAGGAGTAAGAAAGATGACCTGAGAGGGGGCTCACAGACCAAATATCGGTCTTGAAATTCTTATCAAAGTTTGTAGTGCTCTCAAGTTCAAATTCAGACAAGACCCAAGTCATCTGCCCTTAAAGAGACCAAGTAATGAATGATCCAAGCTACACACAGAGCATCACCCAAATGCAGAGTTACAAGAATATGCTGTTCTGTAGCCCTTTTCATGGGCCAGTGGATGTGGCAGCACAAAAGCATGCATTTCAATGCAAAAAATCTCTGAATTATTAGAGATTTGTTCTGTTTCTTCACAAACTCTTTCAGTACCACCCAGTTGGAGAGAAAAGTGCATGCAAGTATTTGGCACCTTTCCTCTCACTTGACAGCCAAGAAAAATCCAGAGGCCAGTTTCCTCAGTGCCCTGGCAACCCTACAGGGATAGGGATATTCATTTCCATTCCCATGCCAGATGACAGGCAAGTTATAAATTGTGTTCAATCCTACCATTCCTTGTTTATCTACCATGACAGACTTCTCTGGCCCTTGTGTGGCTAGGAGCCCAGAGGGCATGCATGACCTTTTTCAAGCTGTTCTAAGTTGTCATAAACTCTTCTGCCCCGCTGTCTGTTTTTCATCATTTTATTCGTGCCCTGCCCTTCTCCCTCTCCCTCTATTGCTCCGGCATTCCTTTATTGCAATCCTTCTAGAACTTTATCTTCTCTTGTCTCCCTGTCTATGAATTACAGCCTCTCTTTCCTCTCTTTTCCTTCTTTCGTTCCCTTTGATGGCATCTCTTTTATTTCTCTCCTCCATTTGTTGAGCAGGCCAAGCTTTCACCCAGACACTCCATTAACCCAAGCTTCATCTGACTTGCTGCAGTGCTGAAAAACAGATGAAAACTGGGCGCTCCTTACCATCTCCTTCCTCCCTTCTTTCATTTATCTTTGCTCCTTCATTCTTTCTATCTCATCTTCTCCTCTCTCACTTCCCCCTTCCTCTTCAGACACATCACTGTATTTGGTCCTTTCTTGATCTGCTGTCATTTCTTGAACTCCCTGTTTCCAACTCCCTATCAGCACTCTCTGAAAATTAAGGTCAGAGATTAGTCCTTTGCAGCTGTCCTAGTGCTGAGTCACACCAAACAACACTTGCATCCAGAAATTTCCTTTCAGGCCCACCTGGCAGGGTAAACTAAGATGCCTTGCATTTCTTGCCAAGGTCTGAGTTGCTGAACTAGTAGAGAGACAGAATTATTTACATAAAAGCTTATCGGGGTGTTATTGACATGATGGCTCAACACCTCAGAGCCAAGCACCTCCAATAGTGCAGGTGTTAATGAGTTTTTAAAAAATCATAAAAGAAAAAAATCCTTTATCTGAGATTTGGGGTTTATCAGCAAGATTTGGCTACTTTTCCTTCTCACACAGATAACTGAAAGAAAGAGGTACCAGAATCTTTCATCCTCAAAAAATATGGGAAGCTATATTTATGGTAAACATGAAAACCACCTGATTATTTGACTTCTTAATGTCAGACACGTTCATTTTTACACAACACTTTGGTAACTCACTAGGGAGCACTGAAAGTTGCAGGTTTGTGTTTAGTTAGCTCATTATATAGCAAAACAGAGGAGAACGTGGACAAATGAAGGACTCAGGGAAAGACTTTTGTGTTGCAATGCCTCTGCTAACCCTCATTGTACAGAGGGAGAAGAACAATTCTCCAAGAAGTAATGTGAAGATGACAAGACATAAAAATGCCAGCACAGGAGCAAGACAAACAATGACTGATTCTGCAGGAGGATGGTGTTTGTACTGGGAAAAGGAAATTCCACCTTTACCAAAGCAGCGCCAACAGCCATCACAAGAACATAGAAGGATTAGGGAGCTTATTTCAGTTACCTGTAAGGAAAGACCGAGATGCTACAGACACTTATGGCAGGCAAATCTGGGAACTGTGGATGAAGTGAGCTCCCTTTATCCTAGACAGAGGATGACAGAAATTACATCTCTGCAGCAGGAGAGACTTAGTGAGCCTCCTGCATCTAATTTTCAGAAGACGAACAGACTACACATTAAGAATTTTAAACCATGGGCAACAGAATCACCCCAGGTCCGGCTTTTGGTTTGGTGCTAGGTAAAAACACTCACTGAAGCTTTCACCATGGTTAAGTTTTCTCCTGCAATAATTCTGACACCCAAAACATCAGAGCTTACTTTGCAGCTTCTCTGTGGCATCATTTCAAATAGCTACCTATGTAGTTATTTTCATTAAGAGAATGGTAAAGAAAAAAAAAAAAAAAGAAAAAAATAGGTTTAAAGCTTTTAATCACCTAATTTTGACATTTCTGGTTGAAAACAGACAATGGGTTCAAACAGTGAAAGAAGCAGAACAAACAGGAACAGACACATGCTCAAAATGGTTTCCTAAGTTTTCTTCTGTTAAGGGATTAAAAGGCGCAGCGCCAAAAATAAGACATATAGAAGGTTAGCTATCATACCAAATTGAGAAGCAGCTCAAAATTCCTAGCAAAAGAATGGGATCATAACTCAACAGGCATTTCTGATGGCAAAACGTGGAGAAATGACAAAAAGGGAAATCAATGGGATACTGTATTACCTGGCTATAAAGTATTCAAGAAGGATAGATAGGGGCTGGGTTTTCTTCCAGCATAACTCCAACAGCTTCAGTAGAGTTATGGCAGTAAAGACACTGATCCTGTAATGCAGAGACCCTTAGAGCAGCAATAGACTCAACTCCCACAGCATCCAGTGACACGACATCACTGCAAGCACAAATTTTTCATTTAGCATTTTTCCTGACAAAAATACCAAGTTGTACACATATTTTAAAGTTACAAGCTTTCTGCTCCTGGAAGGTATACACTCCACAATGAGGGAAAATCAAGGACCAAAGGAAATATAGTGTAACAGCCACAGCAAGATGGAAGTTAAGAAATAATTTTAGGTTAAATGCTTCTTCAAAATGCTAGTTCTAGGGTTCAGGGAGAACTGGAAATTGGTTTTTTTTTTTCATTAATTGCGACAAGGTAAAATAAAGATAAAACTTGATGAGTATAGTAGCATGATATTTATACCATGAACCAGAATATCATCCAGTTCACATTCTTAAAACCACAATCAGCACAAAATCTGAGTCTTTTAGATGCACAAGGTACTTCACTTCATCAGACAACAGCAGGAGTAAGCACCAAACATTCCCATTTTGCCTGAAGTGTGGTGAGTGATAACTCCCAGGCTACTTTTTCCAATATGTGCTAATGTTTTGTAAAAATAAGTAACAAGGTGAAATATGTTTCAAAAGTAAGTAAGACACATCTAGTTTAAACTGTAGAACAAGATGACTCTTCCAATCCCTCTGCTCAAGCTGAGTGCACACACAGCATAACAGTAGATCAATCCCCAGTTGGCAAATGGAAGGTAACACAGAGTAGAAACACAGTTCAAACTGTCTGCACTAACAGCTGCAGCCAGTATTAACTGTGACCGCTCAGGGCAGAGACCTGAGTGTCACTGGGGACAGCTCAATAGCAGCCTGATCAATATGCAGAGGCAGTAGTGAGGGGTGAGGGGAAGCAGAGGATATGCGTGGTTGATGAATGTACCCGTGTACATTCTTCTACCACCATATAAATTAAGGTTATGCTCTCACTTACAATGCTACATTTGGTTCCAGCCAACAATCTCCCCTTCCCCCTGCCATGGTGCCATAGAGCTAAACCATCGGGGATCAAAACAACAGACAAATACAATTACTGCCTGCATGAGGCCGCAGATGCTTCCAAGGACAAACTTAACTTTCATCCTAGTGGGGCAGATGCCTTTGCTATGGAAGATGACTTAGGGACTCCCTAAGGCCTCATCTTCAAAGGCAAGCTGAANAAAAAAAAAAAAAAGCCGATCTAAGTTCCCACTCAAAGATGACCAAATAAGGAAGCCAAGTGATTGCAGCATTAATTAACAGGCCTTCAAACAAGGGGAGTCAGCTGAGACCTGGTCAGTGGTGGCAGGGTTATAGTCTGCACCTGGAAGTGTCTGAGAGAACGGGGATTGTTTAGTCTGGGGAAGAGGAGGTTGGAGTGAGGTGGGGATCAGTCTCTTCTCCCAAGTATCAAGTGATAGGATGAGAAGAAATGGCCTCAAATTGTGCCAGAGGAGGTTTAGGCTGAATATTAAGAAAAAAATATTTACTAGCAGACTGGTCAGGCATTGCAACAGTCTGCACAGGGAGGTGGTGGAGTCACCACACCTGGAGGCGTTAAAAATACGTAGACATGACACTGTGACATGATTTAATGGCCATGGTGGTATTGGGTCAACAGTTGGACTAAATCATCTTAGAGGTCTTTTCCAAGTGAAGCAATTCTATGATTCTATGACCCCCAGAAGCAGGAAACTGCCTTGTTGCAGTCTACAAATCTCTGCTGTTCCAAGTTCCTGTTCCTGAGACAGCAATCACAGTGTCATAGAAACCAGGCACATGGGACATAGCTTCCTCTTGGTTCAGCTATGGGAAATCTTTCTAGTTTGTGAGCCTACATCTTTGCCCAAGCTGGCAGTACCAGCAGTACAGATTGGACAGGGTGTGTGAAAAGCATTCTTACATTTCCCATCCAGCCAACTATCAATCGCCCCTAGTCTTCACCATTTCATACAGGAGAACTAAATTAACACTAGCCTGCCCAAAGCACACCCTTCACCCAGCCCTCTTTACCAGCTCATCTCTATAACTGTGCAGAAGGCTGGAGCAAAGGAGGGGTAATTCAGTGTTCAGAACTCAGCCATATCTCACTCAAATCTAGAGGTCACAGTGAACCTAAACAGACCACAACCTAACGTTCTTGATGTTCTTCAGATGGTGAATACTACTCTTTCCTGTTTGCCTCTGATAAGATTGGCAAGAAAGTGTGTGTGTGGGGAAATAAAATAAAATAAAATAAAATAAAATAAAATAAAATAAAATAAAATAAAATAAAATAAAATAAAATAAAACAAAACAAAAAAACCAAACACCACCATCCCTCTCAGGACTGAAAATCATCTTTTGACCTCTGATATGTGACATTTGTTTCAGAAGATGCAGTTACTGCATCTTCTTTATTTGCTTAGTGATATCCTCGGAAGCAAGTTTGCTGCCATGAAAGAAATTGCCGCAGCTGTAAATAGTGATGAACATTGACTATTCTTTACAATTTCTGGAAACTGTGTCACGCCCATGACTGCACTCTAATTACTCAATTAGAGAGCAGGAAGAAGAGCACATGATTTATTGTGTCCAGCCAGATCTTGCATACAGCACTCAAACTGAGAATATCAAACAAATTGTTCACAAATTAGTGAGACCAAAATTATTCATAGAAATTCTCTGAATAATCTCAAACAGCCAATAAACTGAGGGAGGGCAAGAAATGATGATCTGCTGATCAGCAATTTCAAACTACGAACAGGAAGCTGAGTTTGCCAGGCTGCTTCTAAAAGTTGCTTACATTTTCACCATGACAAGCATGTGAATTTGAGTACTGCAGACTACTGTTGAAGTTTGGGGAACAACAATAGGCTCAAATGTGGTCAGATTTAAATAGAGACAGAATGGTTCCACAGCTGTCATGATTTTTTACCCCTCTATTATCTATAACTTGTTTACCCAGTATTCCATGTGCGCTTTTACTGCTGACAGTGTGGTCAAGTGCATGATCCTTCTCCCTAACACCAGATGATTGAACAGAAGAAATGGCCTGAAATTGTGTCAGGAGAAGTTTAGATTGGATAATAGGAGAAATTGCTTTGCAGAAAGAAGGGTCAGGCTTTGGAACAGGCTGCCCAGGGAGGCAGTGGAGTTACTGTTCATGGAGGTGTTCAGGAAACGTGGGCATGCCACTTTGGGATACATTTTAATGATCATGGAAGAACTTGATCTTAGAGGTCTTTTCCAGCTGAAACAACTCTATGATTCTATATAGAAAAGGAAAATGGCTTGTTTGAGACAGACTGTGATTGTACACAACTTCAAGCTAGGTTTCCTTTCTTTTACTCCTCTAGCAAATCCACTGACCTATGAACTTCTATATTTTTTTTGCAACACTTTTCAATTTTTGTCTTAATATTTTAAAGCCCTTAAAAATAAAGAATTTTTTAAAAAATCTTTAAAAATTTTTAAAAAGAGAAGATCAAATATATATATTGAAGCCTTCAGTTTTTCAAAGCTGTTATAGTAGATGAGTATCTAACAGAAAGTTCTGGGAAACTGTTTTAACTTTATGCACTCTTTTCACCAGTTTGTCAGGAACATTAGTGATATTTACCCCCACCTCTTGTTCACTTATGAAAAGAACAGGAAAATTTATTTCTTCAGGAATTACTTTTAATGGAAAAAAAAAAAATCCAGGGAAAAGTGTTAATAAAAAGCTGTTTCTCTTTTCATGGCATATGAGACAAACAGAAGTTCATGACAAAACCCTCTGATGACTAATTCCTTTTGTTGCAATAAATGCTGACAGCTCTCCACCCCTACACAGACACACACTTGATTCTGTTAAATACTGCTCAGATGCATATTCTGAGTATTTTAGAGGGGATGTGTGCCCTGGTTGACAGGCAATGCAAGAGAAGGCAGAGTATTTCACCAGTCACACACACACAAAGCTGATTTCCTGACGTAAGGACTAGAAAACATGATACCAGGAATGTTCCAAATAATACAATTTCATTACCATTAATTGCTTGGTCAACTCCTTCTGACTATTACAATAAAGCATATGCTCTCTGCTTATACACGCAGCCACCACACTGTAACACTGCACTCTCCATTTTACTCACTGAAGTTCTCACACAGATATTCAAGCCTGTCTCAAAACACACACCTCCCAAACCACAGCATAACACTTATTCTATCATAGTGTAAAACACAGCCTGCTACCTTCAATAGATATGCAATTTTTATAGATGACCAGGCCATTTGTGATTTTGTCTCCTCTCTCCCCATCTTCATATGTATTTTTCAAAGTCTGCATTGAAACAACTAAAAAGGATCGCATCTTAAAAGAATAAGGCTCAGCACTTTCTGATAATTAAGCTTCTTTAAGGGGTCTCAAGATGGGCAAGCAGCCTCGCAGAATGGCCCATAATCACAAGTCACTGCAAAAACCTTCCCTATATCATATGAAACATGAAATAGCTAGGAATACAAGGAATACAACTAGGAATTCAGCCCACAAAGCCTTCTTTGTGCAACTGAGAAGCCTCAGAAGTGCTTTGAAAGGCTTGAAGGAAGAGAAATAATTTTAACAAAAGAATAAGGGGGGAAAAAAAAGAAAGCTTGAAAGAGAACAGAAGTTCTGAAGTGTGTGGGGGTGGGAGAAGTCTTCAGTGTTAGGAACACCAAAGAGATTTCTAACTCAAAGCTACCAGAATAGCTTAAACAGGCTGAAGTGGCTGTAGTTTGATATTCTTACTTCGCAATGACTGTAGTTTGTTGCCGAGGGAACTGCACTGTGGGTTGAACTGGACTATGGTTTAATTTGCAGAGGACTTACAGGATGGTTGCTCCCTGTACATCAAAAAGTGCAGTTCGGCTTCCAACAGGCTGTGGAGCTGTGTTTTCACGACATACAAGGGAACCGCACTAGCAAGAAGTACAGGCAAAGAGACACAGACAGGAGGAAAAGGGTCCATGTTTGCTATGCATGAACTGTTCTCTGCTGGCAAAGCATCTCCCCAATGACCACCGAAGAGCTGAGATAAGAAAGGGGCTGGTAGCCCCTTCCCTGTGACAGCACCATGGCTCGAAATTCCAATCTCCTCTTGCTCCCCTGGGGTAGTTTATGAGCCATTTTAGTTAGTGAACGCTGGCTCCTAAAATTAATGAGCGTGTCTGTTTTCAACATACGGTCAATTGCTGATTGTTCTGATCTGGCGAGCCAGGCTGATGAATACGTACCACCCACAGATAAAGAAAGAGCTGGGCTTTCCTGCCGTGCTTTGAGAAAAGGGAAAAGGAAAATAAAAAATGGAAAAAAAAAAAAAAAGAAGTCAAATGCCAAAGGTACATCAGGGTGATTGTACCAAAACCATCTCTTAATAGGGACCTGAAGTGCAAAAAGGTGTTGTCTTCTGCTGCAGGTAAGGTTTTACTGACCACTTAGTAGTCATTTCACTTTCTTCTGTGACCAACAACAGGCCCCAGGTCCTCTAGCTCTGTCCTTAACTGAATGCCAAATCATAGACATAAAAAAGCAATTCTTCCTTACATTACTCACTTATAAGGGTAACCAACAACATCAAATTCTCACACTGGTCAACTTATCTTCTTACAGTGACACCATAAATTACAGCATCTATTTCATGGTGTCACTTCATGCCAACATGTACTCGGCTACCCCATCTCCTGGGGAATGGCTTGGCACAGCTAGAGACGGGCATACATGTGGCCATTTCACAGAGAGACTGCACACAATACCTTCACGATCATGCTAAGTACAGCTAAGCAATCCAAAATGCCAAGTAATAAAAGCTCTGATTAATAATTAAATAAAAGGCCAAACACCCCTTGCCAGTCATAAGACAAGCTGTCCACTAGTAAATTATAATTTTATGCCACTGCATACATTGCATGTGCCTGTTCTCTACACCCATGTGTTTACCTCGTAAAAAATACATGAAGATCTAAGTGGCATGAATAGTGTTTATGAGCCCATCACCTGGATGGATATTCTCTTTATGGGCCTAATGAAATAACACACAGAAAGATGCACACACAGAGACCATAAGCTTCTAGAAAGAAAAGGAAAAAAACCCCACACTATTCCTGTAAATTTCTATTCATGAACTTTCTGACCTGAATCCTTGATGTCCCAAAATGAAAAGTAAACACACTCTGCCAGAACCAGCACACTAAAGAGAGCCTTTCATTTAACCAACAAAGCATCTGCCAACCTTGTTGTACATCTGTCATGTATACACCAGGCTGGCCTCAGAGGAACAAGGAGATGAACAGGAACAAGGAGCAGGAGGCAGGTAAAAGAGTGGGGAAAGGAAAAGCAGATAGCATGTGAGGGTGGTAGAGCAGAGGGCAAACAGGAGAGATGGAAAAGTAGAGAGCAGAAGGGAAAGTTAAAGGGAGGAAAGGGAGATAGTGTTTGATCGATCGCTGCATCTGTATTAACTCAGTCACTGGGCTCTGATGATCTCTAAATGGACTGAGCTCTGCTCTCATGGTTTATGATACCAGCAGAACCATTTGATTGAATTACGGTTCTTCAATTGATCGCTCCATATCAGTAATCTTTGACTTCTCTACTCACCAGCCAGCTCCTCTTACAAAGGCAAGCTTTGATGGCAAGAGATGCTTTTCTGACATTTTTTAGCTGGAGCAAATCAGTATAAGAGTCGAACTGCTTTCTTTGACATTTCCCAGGGAGAGCAACACGGCAGGTACCACTGCCAGTCCTTGATAGCAATGAAAGGGCAGTTAAGAAGAGACAAACACACTTGGGTATACAATGTGCAACCCTTTGAACTAAGCAGAGATGAAGGCTACTTGCAGATAAAACGTGCAACACCCTCATGCCATACATCTATTCTTTTAAAACTGTCCTGTTCACATCCACCTGTACTGAGCAAGTGTTGCTGCCATGAAAAGCTGTTCCTTTTTTGCATTTTACTAAGGGGCAAGGGCATGCCTGCCTTGCCGTTTGGTAACAGCAGAACAGAGTGCAATAGTGCAGAGCATAGGAAGCTGTCACAGGCAGGACCCTGTCATATTAGGTCTTGCACAAAGACACAGAGGAACAGTTTCTGCCTGGTGGATTTAATATCCTTATCTAAAATCAAAGCTAAAACATGCACATAGAGATGGCAAACTACATAGAAACAAAAAGAACATTTTTAGCAGTTTGAGATACAGTGGTCTGGATCAAATTGCTATCTAAGCCAATCTACAGTAATTAAACCAAACACTAATTTTGAAGCAGGATCTGAAACTCAACAGTCACTTTGAGTTTTAAGCTCAAATCTTAAATGTATAACTTTCTTGTTTTCCTGCCTAGAATACTCACTGCCTTTTGTTTGAGCATTCAGATTTGGAACACTGCTTTTGAAAGCATGACCAGAAGGGAAAAGTACAGATGAAATATAAAAGGAAAAGAAAAGAAAAGAAAAGAAAAGAAAAGAAAAGAAAAGAAAAGAAAAGAAAAGAAAAGAAAAGAAAAGAAAAGAAAAGAAAAGAAAACAAAACAAAACAAAACAAAACAAAACAAAACAAAACAAAACAAAACAAAACAAAACAAAACACTTTTTTATAGGTAACTCTAACTTCTCTTCTAAGGATCAAAACACAAGGAAAAGCAGAATGATGCAAGCTAGAGACTGCTTTACCTGCAGCAGATAGTTGAAACTGAAGTCAGCAGATCTGCACTGACAGACAGGTAACTGTGGGGAAGGTGAGTGGAGTGTACTAAACATCATTAAGTCTTCACCTTGTATGCTAACTTTTGGTGCCTACCAAGTAGGAGAGCCACAGAGATGATCAGAAGTCTGCATCAGCATCTCTGCTCTGAAGACAGGCTAAAGAATTGGGCCTGCTTGGCCTGGAGAGGAGAAAGCTCTGTGGAGACCTTATAGCTATGTTTCAATATCTGAAGGGGACCTATGGGAAAGATGGCTTAGAAGAGCTTGTAGCAATAGGACAGGGGGCAACATCTTTAAACTGGAGCAGAGTAGATTTAGGTCAGACATAAGGAGGACATTTTTCACAATGGGAGTGGTAAAATAATGGAACAGGTTACCCAGAAACGTGTTTGAGGCCCCATGCCTGGAGACATTCAGGGTCAGACTTGATGTGGCCCTGGCCAACCTGATCTAGTTGGAGGTATCCCAGCTCACTGCAGAAGTCTTGGATAAGATGACCTTTGAGGGTCCCTTCCAACTCGACACAATCTGTGAATCTGTGAACTCTCTCATCATTGTTCTGAGTTAATCTAAGCCAAGCTAACCCTAGACATTTTCAACTACTTTTGGCTCATTACCTTTTCTATCCTTCAAAGTCTAATGATCTTTATTTTTTATCAGACCGGAACATTGACCTTGCTGTATGTTTCCATTCCTAATAGGCAGTAAGGGGGTAGATAGATGACTTAAAAAAAAAATCTTGGGCCTTATAATGACAATTCTCAAACCCAGGGTCGAATCTCAAGCAATGTATCTGAGGGCAGTCCAGGCACAGGGCACTTTTTTAGACTTGGATCTGTAGCAAAGCAATTATACCCTGAGGCTAGTACATCCTTTCGCTAGAAGTCTGCAGCACCTTGAGAAAGAGACACACGCCCACAGCTAATATATTTCTAACTTCAGTAACTATCTCCTTTTTGGAACTGCCAAGACAAGTGATGCATTGATTTTCCTACAGCTCACCCTGCGTGATTGGTATCAAGGCTGTGTAGGCGTCTGGTGAAGCGTTCACAAATTCCTCTGAAAAAGTAAAGACAAAGAAATCCACAACTGTAATCAAATTCAAGATGCTGATACTAGTATGAAAACTTGTCCATAAGGCAGGCTCATTCCGTGTAGTCAGAATTGAAAGTGAGCCATTACGGGAATCTCATCCAAAGACCTTCGCAAAAAGCACCTGCATTATCTACAGGTACTCGGAAAGTAACCTTTGCAGAGGCAGCAACAGCAGGGCAAGGAAATTTTGCATTTTACAACCAGAGAACCAGAGTGCAGAGACAGACATGTTAAAAAGGGAAATCTGTATCTGGCCATGGAGATTCCTGCTTCAGCATGGATCAGATATCATTTGAAGGGTATTCATCTATGGCTGACAATTTCTGGCTTTATGTTGCAACTGTACCTGATTTGGTTGATTCGTTTCTATCAGCTACTGTTTTCCACATCACATCTACATTTTGCTCATTGGATTTAAAAACATACGCATACATGCCTGGAGAAGAGAAGGCTTCAAGGAGACCTTATAGTGGCCTATTATCTGAAGAGGGCCTACAAGAAGGCTGGGAAGGGACTATTCACAAGGTCTTGTAATGACAGGATGAGGAGCAATGAGTTTTAACTGGCAGAGGAGAGATTTAAACTAGATGTTAGGAAGAAGTTCTTTACAGTGAGGGTGGTGAAACACTGGAATAGGTTGCCCAGACAGGTTGTGTATGCTCTCTCCTTGTTGGTGTTCAAAGCCAGGTTGGATGAGGCCTTGAGTGACCTGTTCTAGCGGGAGATGTCCATGACTGTGGCAGGGGGTTGGAACTGGATGATCTTTGAAGTCCTTTCCAACCTAAACCATTCTATGATTAATTTTATAATCCTGTGATGAACAGAGCTTTGACAATATAGACAACAGACACAGGTGTCCCAATATGGGCTCACATTAAGCTCCTGTTCCAATAGCCACCTCTTTCTCCTTCCTCTCTTCCCTGGGAAACTTGCCTCTTTTATTTATCAAGTGAGTAGCCCAGACAGGTAAACCACAAATTTAGAATCTGCCACCTACATGTATTAACTAATTCATTTCCCGGTGGTAGAATTGCTCATTGTAGGGCATTTGGCAAATGCCATTGTCACTGGAGAAAATCCAAGCTGAAAGGGAATGGCTTACAAACACAGCACAAATCTGTATGAGTAGAACCTAGGTCTTTTATCTCCTAAACCACAGAAAATAGAATGCATCAGATTGGAAGGGACACTCGAAGGTCATCTTGCCAAAACCCTGTGTAAATCAGAGCTGTTTCTTCCACCTAATTGGCACAGCCTCCTAAAATATTCCTCCTCCCCTCCAATGTTAAGATATAATAGCTCTATAGCGTGTGCAGATGCTGGATTTTTTTGCATATAAAGTTATCATCTAATCACTCACTCATGGAATGAAGTGCCAAGTAATATTTGAGCAATCAGACTGAATGCATAAATATCCTATAGTTACACAGTTACTACAGCATATAATTTCTTTGTTAGTTTTCTGCTTTTAGAGCCATCATCAGCAGTGACTTCAATCCCCTCCTAAATATTAAGTGATCTCTACAGAAATGATCTCATGTAGGGGAGGAATCACAGAGTGATAGAGGTTGGAAGCGACCTCTGGAGATCATCTAATCCAACCTTCCTTCCACTCCCCAATCCTGACAGGAAGTTGATGCACAGGAAATTGTACAGGATGGCATCTAGGTGTGCTTTGAATGACTCCATAGATAAACACTCCACGGCTTTTCTGGGCAACCTATTCTAGTGCTTCATCTCCCTCAGAGTAAAGAAGTTCCTCCTCACATTTAGGTGGAACTTTCTGTGTTCAAGTTTGTGCCCCATTATATCTTGTCTTGTTGCTAGGCACCACTGAAAAAAAGGTAAACTGTGTTCTTCCCACTAGAGAGGAGAACAGCAGGCAGAGATGAAGGTCTTGAACAACTACTACTTCCTTGGATTCCCTGAAATGCACATTTGCCATGACCTGCTTATAGCCTCAGAGACACAGATGCCAAACCTTAGTATTACCTCCACATGGCCTTCCTCCCTTTGCATTTTGGAAGGTAGCCCCATTTAACAACATATCTTACAGACAGCACACTGTGGTGCAATAAGCCTCTGCAAGCAGCCCAGCCTCTGGATCTTGCTCCCCTGTGTTTAAGGAATTTATAAACCCTGTCACTGGTAGGGTGAGACTGTTGCCTTAAGTGAGGTCTGGTGCTGCCTTCAGTTTTTGTGTACAGCAGCTTAGAATGTAGCAGCACGTGTGTAAAATTAATCCCTCTTGGATAGAATATGACTACTTTAAACCAAAGAATGAACAAGTGAAATAGTAAAGAAGGTTTATCTGTCAAGTGTCAGTGTTGTATTACCTGCTTCCTTTTCCAAATCTGACGCAAGCTCAGAAATTGGTCTTGTATAAAAGGGAACATTTCTAGAACTTTGAATCAACACAATAAATTATTTAATACTTTCCAAAATTGTAATTGTTTACACCTTCTTGAATCAAGCACTTTGTTTCATCTTGTTGAACTAGTTGCTCCTTCCTACCTCCAATACAAGCAGACCTGAAAATATGCCAGGGAGGTTTAGGTTTGATATTAGAAAATATTTTTTTACTGAAAGAGTGATGAGGCATTGGAACAGGGTGCCTGGGGAGGTGGTGGAGTCACTGTTCTTGGAGGTGTTAGAAAACAGGGACATGACTTTGTGGTCATATCAGTGTTGGGTCAGTGGTTTGACTCCATAATCTTAGAGATCTTTTACAACTAAAACAGTTCTGTGATTCTGTGATTCTCAAGGGGATTTAAAAAGTTTATCTCACTTGCTCATTGTCCTCTATATACATTATTTAGATGGAGTTTTTGTCTCCTGGTGTATCATGACTGCTTGACCAGTCATCACCATCCAGAAGAGATGAGAGCATGCAGCATGTCTTGGGAAACACAAGCTTTTGGAATCCTGCCTGCTTTGTAGGTGTGGGGTAAGAGGAAAGCATTTTTTTTTTCACTGGAAACTTTCTGGTCAGCTCAGTAATTCCAAAGGAAGATAAATACAAACATCTGATGCTGACAGAGGAAACACCACACTTTGCAAAAGAGGAATACTGACAACAAACCCTTGATCAGTAAATGTGAATTTAACAGAGCAAAACAACAACTTGAACTCCAGAGACATCATCGTGGTGGTGGTGCTCATATTAAAGTGAACAGAGATGCCCTGAATACTTTAATGTTTCAGAGAGCCCTGGCTCATTTCTCATAGGGCATGAACTTCCAATAATCTGATGGTTTAGAGATCATTCATACTCCACTTGTCTTCAAGGATATCAGCTTCACACACACATATTCTGAATCAGCTTTTTGCCTGGTAAAGACACTGTTAGCTCATGATGTTTTTTCTGGCATTAAAAAAAAAAAACAATTAAGGGACAGGTAAAAGAGAATGGGCAAGAAGGATGCAGGAAAATAGGACAGATGATGACTACAACAGCTGCAGTCACTTTGGACATCTTCAGGCTTCCAATATTGAAAACTAAGCAAATCACAACGAGCCATAAACCAGGGGGAAGGTGGCTTCATAGTATCCAATATTAGAAATCCCTGCTAGTAAGCTTTATCAGATGCAGGCAGAGCTGGCATATCAAGCAGCACAAGCAAAAGGCCCTGGAACAGCTATTGGCATCTGGCATCTGCCACTGCAAGCACTTTCTCATGTGAAACACAAGCAGCACTACAGACAAATTCCCACTGGGACTAGATATCATGCTGTCCCCAATGGGGAAAACACACTCTGATAAATTGGCTAAAAACACTGAGATTTGCTGGTTCCATGGAAAACACTGAAATATGAGCTGCCTGCAAAAATTTAAATAGGCCACATAAATAGGTCCTCATGTCTCTGTGTCCTCCCAGTCCTAGCAGGCAGGCAAGGAGCAGCTGCTCTTCCCATCATCCAGCAGGAGCAGAAAATCAAGCACCAGAATTCTGACTCTCAGCAGTTCTGCAGCTCTAGCAGTGAGGGAGAGGGCAGCACACCTGAAGTACTCTTCACTCTCATCAGGCTGTGCTG
Organism: Psilopogon haemacephalus; assembly: GCA_013396835.1. Classification (NCBI taxonomy): domain Eukaryota; kingdom Metazoa; phylum Chordata; class Aves; order Piciformes; family Megalaimidae; genus Psilopogon; species Psilopogon haemacephalus. The sequence continues at coordinate 253,927 of VWZI01007258.1, read as the reverse complement.
AAGTGACCTGGGAGTAGCTGATTGCAATTACAGCTTCCTGCTGAGATAGATGGGCACCACAGAAGGCACTTTCCAACTGGACTGGGGTAAGATAGAGCAACTCTGTCCACGAAGAATGAAGGCTCCAGAAAAAAGATGAATTCTGGGACAGCAGAATGATGGATGGAACACGTATCTGTGTTCAAATGAAAATTTAGACTACACCTCAGGGCACCATATTCATACATAGATTGGCTCAAGCAGATACAGCTCCCAAGCAGCTCTTCTGCAAATAAGGCACACTAAACAAGGGCTTCAGCTAAAGCTTCCCCAAAACCATTTTTTAATTTTTTTTTTTAAATTTAATTCCTTCATCTCTCATTCAATTTAAATCAGGAAAGAAACAGTAAATTACCATTGATTTTAATAGTTGTTGTTTCTTTTGCTGGAAACCTCCCATTTCTATCACAATTGAACACTGCTCCTCTTAAGTGTCAAACCTCCAGCTATGTTTAGCTGGGAGAAAATTGCACTGCCATTCCAAATTCAAATGAACCCAAGGTCAACTGTGACTTTTTCAGAAGGCATCTACATTCTTATTGCTGCCTTGCTGCCATAGAGTGATAGTATAATAGAATCATTAAGGTTGGAAAGGACCTCCAAGATCATCAAGTCCAACTGTAAACCCAAGACCATTATGCCCACTAAACCATGTTCTGAAGTGCCATGCCTGCATGTTTTTGCTAAACACCTCCAGGGATGTTGATTCTATCACCTCCCTGGGGAAGCAATGCTTGACTGCCCTTTCAATAAAGAATTTTTGCCTGATATCCAATCCAAACCTCCCTTGGTGTAACTTGAAGCCATTTCTTCTTGTCCTACAGCTTGTTACTTGGGAGAAGAGACCAACACCCACCTCCCCGTAACCTTCTTTCAGGTAACTGTAAAGAGCAATGAGGTCTCCCACCAGCCGTATTTTCTCCAGACTAAGCAACCCCATTCCCCTCAGCTGCTTCTCTCCAGGCCTGTTCTCCAGATCCTTCACAAGCTTTGTTGTCCTTCTCTGGACCTGCTCCAAGACCTTAATGTCTTTCTTGCACTGAGGGGCCCAAAACTGAACATACCATTTGAGGTAATATATTAGTATGTATGGCCAGAAAGACCAATAAGCAAGCACTAACAATTTCCTTCTATCAGAATGACTTTTAGGAATGAAGAATACTTCGGAAAAGGCAGATCTAAGCATAAAAGCAATACACATACTTCTAGCTTATTAAATATTCAGCACAATTTCTGTATAGGATCTCACATGCAGAAATGGCTTTAAAGTTCCATACAGAAACCCTATTACTGCTTAGTCTCTCCAAGGTCTGGCTAGCACAGTACATTTCTTTCATTCCTAAAGGACTTGCTGATGCTTCAGAGTCTTTCATACAGCCCCATCTTCATTTGACAGGGCCCTTGAAGACAGCAGGCAAAGGCCTGAGCTAAGACACCTGTATCCATTGTCTCCTTCCTGTTTGTTCTCCCCAGGCCTGCCCAAGAAGTTAGATCAAAGCATCCCCACGGGGATATCTCATTAAAAAGTAACTTCTTTCCTTGACCAAGTCACTGGCAGCATTACACAAGGTTGCAAGTTCTTGTCCATCAGACAATGCTTATAAATAGCACAGGGACAGTACTCGCCCTCTGTTTTTAATAACAGCTGCAGAAACCTCATAGATTAATTCCAGAAAGTTGAGAAGGGTGGAAGGTGAAACACCTCTCCTTTAGACATACCTGACCACATTAAGAACAAGCATATCAAAACCACATAACTTGACATTAAAGGAAAAAAAATTAAAAAAGGAAAAAAGAAAAAGACACCAACAAAACCCCAAGGGAGTGCTTTGAGCAGCAGAACTAATGAAGCTTCATTTTTTACAGATTTGCATCTCATGATTGATTGACTTCGGTGCATAAAGAAGAGAAAGCACCAATTGAAACTTTGACTGCCCTTGGGGCATTTCTAACAGCTCACTCCTGCTGATTTTTGCATCTATTAGGTTCATGCTGTGGAGCCTCCTGCACAAGAGAACTCAGAAGGCCTTATGAGAAACAATTTCACTTAGCTTAGCCCTCATTGAAAAGTGAAGCCATGAAAGTACAGTGGCAGATATCAAAAGGTGCCATTAATTTGCTGGCATGGTGACTTGAGAGACTCTGAGTTCACAGACAACATTATACCTGGGCTGGACTGAATTGGAACCTTGAGGACACGGCAATTTTGTTTTGTCATGAGGCACAGAAACATGTACCACCCAACAAATTTGTCATGTGCTCATAGGCACTGTTTGCATGGAAGCTTTTGCCTAAGCACTTCATGTAAATCTAGCAGTTTACATCTGAGACAGAGCACTGACAGTCCCCATGTTTTCTTAGCTGTGTGTTCAGAGCTGCCTGGGTGCTAAGAGAACCATCAAGCCCTAAAGTCTCTCAAGCAGTATGGCTGCAAGTATGGACACACCTCAAACTAGAGGCCAAATATTGAAGATGGAGGCCTTAGCAAGCTACCAAAAGCTCCCAGAAGGAACCAGCAGCACAGGCGTAAGAAGAGTTACAGCTTCTTCTGACAAGCCCACCAAAGACCTGCCAGCGCTGATCATTCATAACCACTGCAAGCACTCTGCTGCTGGGACCTCACTGAACACCAGCAGCTAGACTGAGTGTCAGCACTTCAGGTTGAGCAACCACTTCCCTGGCACACAGGAGTCCCGGGTGTTCGTTGTGCCTGAAGCAATTTTACATGAGACAGAAACAAAGTAATTAAACTTTGAATCCTCCAGAAATAGTAGTCTGTGCTTGTCATCACTGAGTCCCTCCTGCTAACAGGGAACACCTCGAGGATGAGTGACACCACACAGGCTCAAGGTGACAAAGTGGCCTTTTCTCCCAAAATAATATCCTGCGGCACCATCCGAAAGAGCATTTTCATTCTTTAAGCACCATACTTAAACATTAAGTAATTAAGTTCTAAATCTTAAGCCAACACTGAAGGTGGACAAGAGAAGTGCAATGAGGCGTACATTCTAAACTTCTCCAAGCAATCAATGCTACTAAATATTTGCACCCTGAAAAAAAAAAAAAAAAAATCAGCTAGGTAATCAAAATACTGCATGTAAAGAGGAAATTTTACAAGTGCTATGTTTCCACGTCTATCAAGTCCTTCCAAATCTTGGCAGTCCTGCTTCCCAATTAAAACAGTCCTGTCCTGTCTGCTTACAGCCGTTCCTGTCCTATTTTCTCCTTATGCTATGACTGTCTCACATCACTTATCAACCCATCAGTCCTCGAAGCTGGGAGGTTGCTCCATGTCACCTTACAAAACCTACAACCATTTGCTTTGCTGTAGCAACGAGCTTCACCAAGATTAGTGCCTGATTTTATTCCAAGCTGTACAAACACACGGCAGATAATGCTTGCCCTGAACACGTAGGCATATAAATACACATGATAAGGGATGATGGTATTACATGTCTTCACAGAAAGTGAATGAGAAAAATCCCAAATACTTTCCAAAATCACTCAGGTAGTCTGTGGGACAGCTTACAATTGTTGTCTTTAGTTCCAGTCCAGTGCCTTGAGCGTTAATCCTTACTTAACCTGTCCTCTCAGTTCACACAAGTACCTCCACCACACCAAGAGTATCTATACTACTACGAAAGAGCATCTCTGCTACCAAGCCAGACAGTCAGCAATAGCATCCCTTTTTTGCACTTTATTCCCCAGCCCCTTTTGCATGCATATGCAGTATGTTTTCATGCGAGACTTCCCTACTGCCAAATGTTGTACGCAACATGGAGCTATGTAAAACAAAAACTGTTTGTGCTTATAAGAAAAACAGATTGATAGACAGCCAGCCCTCAAAAGATTAAGAGGTTAATTGGAGCCACTACATTCTGTAAGTGAAGGGTAAGAACAGCATGAATATTATGGTCAGGCCAGAATTTATGAAATAACTCAGAGCTTATGTCACAATTACTTATGCAAAAACAAACAGTAGCGTAATAAGTGTGTGATTCAGTATAATGCATGTGAGAGAATAGGAGTGTTAAGTGCTTGATATACACACACATATTCTTAAATCATAAATGTGAAATTAAACAAGTAGCTCTGTGAGCCATAAAGCTAATGAAAACCTTTTTCTTACAGCTGTGTGTCTCATGGCTGGGCAGCTTCAATGGTTGAGAAGGTGCAAGTACCAAGTAAAGCTTCCTCCACAGCAGAGACATTCCTAGAGCTTTCTGCTGGATTAACTCTCACTCTGGGTTTTGATGAAGAACTGGCCTCACACTACCCTTTCTCCCTTAGTCAGAGCAAACTAAAGTGCTCTCATTTGCTACACTCAGACACTTGTTTCCAGAAGCCATTTTCTTAAGGATCCTGCTGTCTGAAATAGTTGTCAGGACCTACAGTTGCAATGGAGAGGGAAAGAATGCAAAGGAGCACACACAAAGACCACCACTGTTTTGGTTTCTCTCCTTCCTGTATTTCAGTAGCAACCTGATTGCTTTACCTGCATGTGGCAGGTAGTAATGACAAACACCACTATGAATGACATCCCAAACTCTGCTTGCTCCAATTATGCAATCAGGAGCATACCAATTTGTATGTAAGTACAGCCTCTGCACTCTCACAGTTCACTAATGGGGAACGGCAGCAGCTGGTCAGTTTATAGCAGTCAGAAAGTGGTACCAGAAGGACCTGTGACTGTTAGCCAGGCAAAGAGCAGGATGGGCACGCTTCCTCTTCTTCCCCAATCTGCTGGGTTGCACAACTATGTGATTAGTCCTTAGTCCAATGATCATCAGGTCTTTCAACATCAAGAACAAACAGAAAAAAACTGTTTCGGGATGTTATTGTGGCAAGTGCAATGTACATGTACTGGAATTAGAGAAAGTTGCAAAGAATAGTTCCTACATTTTCTTTATCATCTGCTATGTGAGACATAAAAAGCAAAAATAACAGATTCCATAATCTTAAAATACTTCCATAAAGCAACATGCTTCTGTCTCAGAGAATTGCCAGAAAGCCTGCAGCCCATCAGGTTGCAGCAGAGAGGATTGCTAGCCAGACCTTCTGCAGAGGAGTGACAGGATGAGCTGGCAGATGCAGCCATCACTGAGCATTCAGGGTGCTAGTCCCAGTCCTACTGTGAGCACATTAAACAAGTCATTTTACCTTTCTGTCTCAATGTCTTTACCTGGGAAATGGCAATGTTGATACTTCAGTAGAGGAATTCAAGTGAACGAGTACATTCAGGCAGGCTCTAAAATGGCACAGTGCTGATAGTCAGAGACCTGAGACAGCCCAAAATAGCTGCAAGAATATTTTATCTACATCCTTATCAGGTGAGAGATATTCCCAAAGGAGAGATATACTAACAAATCAGTATCTTGGAGATGTAGTCCAACATGTTAAAGTAAACTGAAAGTCGGCCAAGGCCAGGCTGTCACCATCACTAGTGGCCAAGAAGGCCAACAATATCCTGGCCTGTATCAGAAATAGGGAAACAAGCAGGACCAGGGAAGGGATTGTCCCCTTGTACTCAGCACAGGTGAGCACCTCATTACTACTCTGTTGTAGTGAGGTGGGTCTTGGTCTCTTCTCCCTAGTAACAAGTGACAGGATGAGAGAAAATGGCCTCAATTTGCACCGAGAGAGGCTTAGATCAGATAATACAGGAAAATTATTCACTAAGAGGGTTCTCAAACACTGGAATAGGCTTCCCAGGGAAGTGGTTGAATCACCATCTATAAGGATGTTTAAAAGACACAGAAATGTGGTGCTGAGGGACATGACTTAGCACTAGACTATTTGGTTTGGCTGAGATGGAGTTATTTCTCCCCAGAGCATGTTTCGTAGTGCTGTGTTTTGCAGTGCTGTAGCTGGGTGTTTATAACTCACCACTGTTGTGGTTACTGCTGAGCCAAGTACCGAGGATGTGCTTTTCCAGCACTTCCCCTCAACAGCAGGCTGAGGAATGGGCAAGATTTTGGGAGAGGACACAGCAAGGGCAGCTGACTCAAACTGACCAAAGGAGTATTCCATGCCATAGGATGTCGGCTCAGAGATAAAAGCTAAATGAAAGAAGGAAGTGTGGTGGGGTATTCATTGATGACACCTGTCTTCCCAAGCAATTGCTGCATGCATTGAAGCCCTGCTTCCCAGAGAGTAACTGAATTTCGTCTGCTGATGGGAAGTGGAGAATAACATCTTTGTTTGATCTTGTGCCCTTTGCTTTTGCTTTTCATCATATTAAATTCCTTCTATCTTGACTCACAGGCTTTTGGTTGTATTTACTCTCTTTCCTGCCCATTCAAGCATGGAGTGGTAGAGTAGCTTTGGTGACACCAGTCAGAGCCAAACCATCACAGGTCTGACGGTTGGACTCAATTAACTTAAAGGTCTTTTCCAACCAAAACAATTCTGTGTTTCTATGATAAGCCAGATAAGTCAGTGCCTTTGCAATTTAATATTAATTTTAAGAATTATTCTGAATATTTACTGCAAACAATTTTAGCAAGCATGCTTCTTCAGAAGCTCACTATCCAAACAGTGAGAAAACTTTTTAATTCACAAGTTTATTCTAGTTGTAAGCCTAGTTCACATCCTGCTTTTTTATTGTGCCAACACTGTTCTTCAGGTTAAATATCCCTTTTCCCTTTCTGCTCTGCTTTGTCTCAGTGTATTTACAGACATCAACTGCATCCCTTTTGTGTCCTGGTTTTAGCACATCAAACAAGCCCAGCCTCTGCTGAGTCCCTGCTCCTACTAAGAGCTTGCTCTGAGTTCCGAGAGGCAGAGCTGCAGGTGAATTGACCATGCTTTTCTGCTATTTTAACTGTGGTACTTAGTAGGTATCTTTTTGTTTGTTTGGCTTTTCTTTCCCCCCCTCCCCAGGAGCATGTGGAAGGTGGGTGCCCTGATTGTCAGAAAGATAAAAGCATATGAAATAGGAGGTCACAGAAGTTCAGTGTCCATTATTTCCATTGCAAAAAAGGCAGCCAGAACATGGATAACATTTCTCCTTCCAAAAAAGAAGCAGCAAGATAGAGGACTTGGGTGCACAGAAGCTGCAGAAGATGCAAGCTGAGGATTCTGCATGAGCTTCATCTCACAGAAACAAAAGCAAACTCTCTAGCTGTTGTGTTTAAGATCTGGGTGAGAAATGTAGCTTATCTTCATAGCTACTTCAAGCCAGTAATATATCTGCATTTCCTAGGATGGACTGCCTTTAGACATTAAAATGGGGAGAGGTTGGGGCAAGAAGAAATAGTAAATACAGAGTTTAGGAATTTTATATAATGGAGAAAAATGAGGAGAGACCTATGAAGCATATGCCTGCCTGATGCATATACCTGAAGGTACCACCACAGTTATAGCAAAGCTCGACTCCAAAGTTCTCAGGTCTGCCCTCTCCCCTGTGGCTACACCAGTCACATCCCACAACATCTGCCACTGTGTTAATGACAGCAGCCACAGCATGCAATGAGCCCACACACACCTGTGCAGCTCTGAGAAGCAGCTGGCAAGTTCCCTCACTCACCCACAAGATCTGCATCTGCATCCATCCACTTCAGTAAGGGCCTTGCCCCAGTCACAGGACCACCACTCCTCCTGATTTTCAGCTCCTCTTTTCCACCTTCTTTCTTTAGATATGACTCATGGTGCCTTTCTTCTCCCAGGAATTCAAGCTTCATTGCATCATGTCTCTTACAATTCTAGAAGACAAACTACAAGAGACAAGTACTTTCTTCACAGAGGTCTTGCCTCACCAGCTGACTCTCTCAGAGGGCCAGATTCACTAGGGTATCAGAAAAGGATGTGTGAGCATTCCAGGCAGGCGATTATAGGATGATTGGTCCACGTTAAAAAAAGTTTCTTCCTAATCCTGTCAGATGCTGCTCACTTTAAGCCCTGAAGCTTTAAGATATATTGATCACCACCTCCTTTTATCCTGCACAACAGAGCTGCGTTTATTCTCAAATTCCTTGACCATTCCTAATCCTGCTCACTTGACAACCTGAGAGATCTCTGGTGGCACTGACTTCTGTTGCCCTAGTTAGAAGAAGTGTGCTTATGTATTTCTTCATTTCAAGCAACTGCTAGCTTGCCAGGGAAAAAACACCAGACAGAACATTTGACTTGGTAGCCTCCTTTCCATGTCAGAGTTCATCTGAAGCATGTGTGTACACAAGCCAGAAACTCACCAATAGGTAAGGCTTGGATGGCCCTCAAAATTACTAGTAAAATCCCATCCAAATTTCTCAAGGTATAACATGTGCTACTGAAGGGATAGGGAGAGACAATAAGAGGCATGACCTTAACAAGTGGAGGCCAATTTACACCTTTTCTGTTGTGCTAAAATCACTTTTATTTAGAATACTGGGAGAAATGAAGCTACTGAATCAAAGAATGATGAGGGTTGGAAGGGACCCTTGGCGTCCAACGGAGGGCTACCAGGATGATTAAGGGAATGGAGCACTGCCTTATGAGGAGACTGAGGGACCTGGGGCTTTTTAGTCTGGAGAAGAGAAGATTGCAAGGGGATCTAATAAATGTTTATAAATATCTGAGGGCTGGGTGTCAAGAAGTGGGAGACAGGATCTTCTCACTTGCTCCCTAGAATAGGACAAGGAGCAATGGATGTAAGTTGCAGCACAGGAGATTCCAACAACACAAGGGGGAGCTTCTTTACTGTAAGGCTCACAGAGCATTGGAACAGGCTTCCCAGAGAGGTTGTGGAGTCTCCTTCTCTGGAGACTTTCAAGTTCCATCTGGATGTGTTCCTCTGTGACCTGAGCTAGATTGTATGGTCCTACTCTGGCAGGAGGGTTGGACTTGATGATCTCATTGGGTCTATTCCAATCCCTAACACTCTGTGTCCCAGTGATCACCTAGTCCAACACCCCTGTCAGAGCAGGTGCACCTAGAGCAAGTTGCACAGGACAGTATCCAGGCAAGCTCTGAATGACTCCAGAGATGGAAACTCTGCAACCTCTCTCAGCAGCCTGCGCTCTACCATCCTCAAAGTAAAGAAGTTCCTCTTCATATATAGATGGAAGTTCCTGTGTTCAAGTTTGGCCCCATTCTCCTGACACCCACTCTTTTAAGTATTCATAACATTGATAAGATCCCCTCTCAGTTTTCTCCAGGCTAAAAAAAGCCCAAGTCACTCAGACTTTCTTCATAAGAGAGATGTTCTAGTCCCCAACAATCTTAAGCCTTTTGCTGTACCTTTTCAAGCAGTTCCCTGTCCTCTGGAACTGGGGAGCCCAGAACTGGACACAGTGCTCCAGGTGAGGCCACAATAGGGCAGAGTGGAGGGGTAGGAGAACCTTCTTTTATCTGCTTGCTACAGTCTTTTAGATGCAGCCCAGGATGCCACTGGCCTTCTTGGCCGCAAGGGCACTTGGGTCTCCAACCTGTCCAGGTGATGGTGGATGGCAGCCTGGTGTGTCAGCCTCCCCTACTAGTTTTGAGTCATCAGCAACCTTGCTGAGGATACACTCTGTCCCTTCATCCAGGTTGTTATGCTGAACTGCACCCAGTACTGATTTCTGAGGGACAGCACTTGTTACAGACCTCCAACAACCATCTGAGCTCTGTCTTACAACACATTTTCAATCCACCCTATGATCCATTAATTTAGCCCACATTTCCCAATCTTGCCCATGAGGACGCTGTAAGAGATGGTGTGGAAAGCCATGGTGAAATCAAGACAGACAATGTCTGCTATGCTGAGCCTCATATTTTCCACCCTTGGCAAGGCACCCAAGCCAAGATAATATATTTCTGAGTAAGAAACCTCCACTCCAGCACTTTCAATCTTACAGCCTAAATACACATATTCAGGTTTCAATTTCCAATTCTTTTTTTCATCAATCCAAAGTAAGACAATTACTGTCTCACACAACTATGCACACAGTGCTGTTCTACAGCAGGCATCATTTTGTTTACCTTTGGTATACACTTTTACATAGAATCATAGAATGAGCTGGGCTGGAAGTGGCCTCCAAAAGCCATCTAGTCCAACCCCCTCTGCAGTCAGCAGGGACATCCTCAATTAGACCAGGTTGCCCAGAGGCCTGTTGAGTCTCAGCTTGAATATCTCCAGAGAAATGGCCTCAATCACCTCCCTGGTCAACTTGTTTCAGTGTTCCACTATCATCACAGCAAAGAACTTATTCATAACATCCAATCTAAATCTGCTCTTCTTTACTTTGAAGCCATTGCCTCTTGTCCTATTTCCACAGGCCTTAGTAAACAGTCCCTCTCCATCCTTCTCATAGGACCCCTTCAGGTACTGGAAGGTTGCTATTAGGTTCGCCCAGAGCCTCCTCTTTTCAAGGCTGAACAATCCCAGCTCCATCAGCCTGTCCTCATAACAGAGGTGCTACAACCCCCTCATAATTTCCATGGCCCTCCTCTGGACCTGCTCCATTAGGTCCATGTCCTTCCTGTATTGAGGGCTCCATACCTGGACACAGTACTCCAGGTGAGGTTTCACCAGAGCAGAGTAAATTGACAGAATCTCCTCTCTGGATCTGCTGGCAATGTATCTTTTGATGCAGCCCAGGATGTGATTTGCCTTCTGGGCTCCAAGCTCACACTGTCCATCCATGCCCAGCTTTTCATCCCTCAGCACCTGAAAGTAATTTTCCATAAGGCTATTTCTAGCACCTCATCCCTAGTCTGTATTGATAGTGAGGATTGTTCCAACGCAGGTGCAGAATCCTGCACTTGCTCTTGTTGAACCTCATGACGTTTACCTGGACCCACCTCTCCAGCTTGTCCAGGTCCCTCTGGATGACATCCAGTCTCTCTGGGATATTAACAACACCACTCATCTTGGTGTCATCTGCAAACTTGTTGATGGTGCATTCAATCCCATTGCCTATAAAACTGATAAACAGTACAGGTCCCAGTATGGACTCCTAAGGGACACCACTTGTCACTGCTATAGCAATATCAGGCTGGAAGTGTCCTGTTAAAAGTTTTTTTTTTCTTCAAGTCCAGGGCTGCAGTTATTACTTAACCCAGCTATTCATATGCTGAGAACATTTTGATGCTATTGCCTGATCCCTTGCCTTACACAGACTGTGGGGTGTCCTGTAGAGCTTCTTGAAGCAGCCTATAGCTTTATCTGGGTAGCATTTCAAAAAGGCCAGTCTCAAAGTTTCAAATCCCACCTCAGTCTACTATAACTTTCACAGGATGCAGCAATCAGTATTATTCCGGTCCAGTGCATAGTATTGATTTGTACAGCAGTATGATAAGATTGTCAATGTTTTCTGTTCCAATATTCAGGCACTCTCACACCTTTTAATTTTTTTTCAAAGGCAAAGAGAAGGGAAAAAGCAAAAAATAACTGCTAGGTATCAAGCAGAGGGTTTCAGTACAAAGATCTCCATTCTCTTCCACCTTTGCTGATTGCAGCTAATCAAGAACCCAGCAGGATAAGTGACCAGTTCAGACTGTTTCCTCTTCACATGAGCAGTGTCATATACTTCAGGGTTAAGGTCTTACCCTACCAGGTGGATATCAAGGCAGGGATCCTTCATCCTGTGGATGCTGCATTTGGCCTCTGTAGGGCAGATCCAAAGCTGCTGGTTCCACAGCAGTGGCTGGTGAAATCTCTTTTTTCCTTTTTTCTTTTTTCTTTTTTTTCCCCCACCAGCTGAAAACCAAGGCTTTAACATCAGTCTTCATGCTCTGTCCTTCAAGTCAGAAACAGACCTGCAAGAGCACACTGCTCACCTGTGAGCTTCCCTGTCTGCCTTGTGGACTCTTGCAAGGGCTTTTGCCATCATTTTTTCCTCACAAGGTGGAAACACTTGTCAAGCATCTTTCCTTTCTGCACCATTTGCTAAGGAAGGAAATTACCTTCAGCTATGGCTTGGAGGTTGAACAGAAGCTTCTTGGGCTGTGTCACAGACTTGTAGAAAAAGCAGATAGAAAAGAAGAAAAGCCTACTAATGTGGCAGGTCCTGTTTTTCTGTATCTATGCCTATGTAGTGACAGAAAAGATGCGTACAGAATGGTAGGTGTAAGGGTTTAGCACAAGAGCTAACCTGACTGTTCCCCCAACACAAAAGTGAAGGGAAGAGTAATCTACACAACTCAGGGCTGAGATAAAGAGGTAAGAGTTTAATGTAACATAAGCTATCGTAAGCATAATGCATAATTACCCGAGCTAATAATCTAATTAATCTAGCGATACAAAGCATGATTACCTTATCTTAGCCTATTTGCAGAAGCATCTCAGTGAAATACAGGGAAGAAAAAAAAAAAACCATAAAAAATTCCAGCATAAAATGGAAAACCCAAACCAGCAGCTACCTGAAGCACACTCTTTCTGCTGTCATGCCTGTAGAAAAGAGACCACACCCAGGAAGCCAGAACATAAAAGCAGCAACTGGAACAGGAAGCCTCCCATGTTGCCATCTGAACTTCAAGCCCAAAATACTTTTCTCCAGTTAGCACTTTCATTGTTGAAGCTGGCATGACTGCAGCATGGTACAAATAACAGCAGCAGGTTCAACTCAATCCATGACAGTAGGGGTTGAAAAGAACTTGCTAGAGTAGGATCACCTACAGTAAATCTCACAGGAACCAGCTTGATTTTGAATGCCTTCAGAGATGGAAATTCCACAGCTTCTCTGGGCAGCCTGTCTCAGAATGCCTACCCCAAAGTCACTGCTAATGCTTTCTAAAGCAGGGTGCCTTACTTTGCCAAGAATGACACATTTCTATACCCTTTGCTATGCCCCCTTAGACTGTTCTGCCTTTTTGCTGTCTGTTTAGACCACAGGGGTGATCATCTAGGCACAGGAGCATGCAGAGGCTAATATGAAGTAGCCTCAGTCTCGGTGTGGCTGTGACCAGCAATCAGAGCAAGACAGAACTACAGCATTTTTGGTTCATGTGTTTCAGAGATTAAGACCTCTGAATGCAATAGAGGAGATCATGGAGCCGAACATGAGAAGATATGTGCCCCTGACTTAGGATGTTCACCGCTTTGGAGTCAGCAGTGAAATGCACCCACAGAAAGCAATTCATAGCCCCCATCTCTGCATTGACTGTACAGTGAATTAAGACACTCTGTCCTTTTAGCACAGGCTGATCTAACTTAGGTGCTGTGTATTAGACAGTGTGAATGCAGCATCTTTCTTTCCCTCCTTCAGTAATTTCCTAGTGTCACTCAAATGCTATAGAAATCACACAAAAAGTTGGGCAGAGAGAGTGCATAGGAGCCACTGCCACCTGCCTGAGTATGCAGCCAAAGATATTAATAATAATATAATCACTTCTTCCATTGTAACTTGAGGGAAAGAAAAAACAAACAAAGAACATGTAAATATGTTTTGTAGCTTCCTCTTTGAATTAATTTTGTATGATTGGGGTTTGTTATTTGATCCTCTATACTTCTGGCTCTATTGGTCAATGAAGTGCAGAGGGCGACTGAGAGAAACAGTGATGCTCAGAGTGATTATAAGACATTGTTCAGTACTTAGGACATGCAAAGCTGGCTGATGCACACCAGCTTAAGCATGAGTTAGCTGCTGCTCCTGCTTTTCAGGTCAAGGATATTCTCCCTGGCTCCTACAGAGAGAAGACACAGCTGCCTGGCTGTTGAATGTTCATGAGCAGGGGGTGCAGTTGTAGAGAGGGAGAGAGCAAACAAGCACAGGGAGCTGCAGAAAGCAGAGGATCAAAAGATAAACAAAAGACTATAGAAACGTAAATATCTTCTCCTGTTACCTATTGTTACACACAGACAAATATAATATAAGCCAGCAAGGTTAGGAGGAGGGACCAGTAGAAAAACTGAGAATCAGCTTAGAATAATCCAGGTTACTACATATGAGTGTACTACCATTTGTGGCAGTACAAGCTGTTAACAGAAGACAAGATGTTAAAGGAGAGGTAGGTTTGGAAATTGGTAATCACAGAACCGCAGAGTGCACTGGATTGGAAGGGCTCTCTAAAGGTCGTCTAGTTCAACCCCTTGCAATAAGCAGGGATGTCCCCAACTAGATCAGGTTGCTCAGAGCCCTATCAACCCTGATCCAGTAAGAGCTGTAAGAGATAGTGCACAGCAAGTTAAGTTACAGACGTGCACTGCTCTATAGCAGCAGCAGAAAAGGAAAAGAAGAAGAAGAAGAAGAAGTTAATGTCATACTGTGCTTCATTTGCAGAGAAATCATGTCAGAGTGAGGAAGCTCTGGCCCTCAGTACAGATCTGGCAGGACAGCACCTGGAATGTTGCCCTCAATTCTGGGAAACATGCATTTCCAAGAGATGTTGAATGAGAACAGGGAATATAGAGAAGAGCAGCAGGAAAAGAGGAAAAAAAAAAAAAAGAAAAAAAGAAATGATTAAGGGTCTGAAAGCACTGACATATGAGAAGAGATTAAAATAATTAAATATGTATTGCTTGGCAAGGAGTAAGATTAACCATCTACAAGTGTGTAAATATCAGGAAGGTAGAGGAATTGTATTAAGGGGTATAAATATAAGTGTAATAGAGCAAAAGTAAATACAGACTCAATATTAAAAAAAAAAAAAATCCTTAGCCCTGAGGTCGGTTTTTTTCTTCATTCTCCTTGAGAAGGTGAGGTTTAGTGCTTGCAGCAGTTGTGGTGGAATGAAGAAAACATTCATGCCTCAGTGGCAAGTTTCTCCTGAAATAGACCCAGAGAAGAAGGTAATAACTCAGGAGTCACCAGTAATTAGGAATAGCCCAAACTGATCTGAAGACAGCTCAGTAGAAGCTAGGGCTGTTGCAGACCTACAGGCCAACTGCTATAGCACAGGCTACCATGGAAAGGAATATGAGACCAAGTTCTGCCTTCTTAGGGCACTCAAGAACCACTTTTCTCAGGTGCAGGAATCAGGGTAAGCTTCTAAATATCTTCTCCTTTCATTGTTAGGCCCAGCTTCTTCTGTTTTCACCAGCTAAACCAGGAATGCACTGGGATGCAGCTTCCCACCAGTTTGCTCTACGAAGAGATCTCCCTGTCTTGGCTTGCTCTGCTGTGGGAGCCCAACAGTAAAGCCCCATATAGGAGAGACGTCAGCAGAGGGTGCATTCTGCAATGCTGTGAAAAGTGCTGCTGGCACTGCTGCAGCAAGCTCAACAAAATTGGCCTTGTCACTTTAAATACATTAGACAATAAATCATCCCTCTGAGACATCCCCAAAGGAAAAACAGGGGGAAAAAATAGCACTTAAAAGCCCTTTTCTATTACAAAGCCTCTGGGGAGCTTTTAAACTTGGAGAGTTTTTAAAGTGAATTTTATGCTTTTTTTTCCCCCTTTGCCTGCCTTTATTATCAGTTGCTAACATTAGCCTTGCCTTCCCATGACCAAACTCTCATTCAGACTCCTTTTGTTTTGGGTTGGTTTTTTTTTTCTTCTCTCAAGTTTCTCTCCCTTTTCTCTCTCACCCTTACATGGACACATGCGAATGCCTGTTATGTCCATATAACAGTCCATTTCCCATTCAGCGTCTTCTTTTAAATTGAAATTACTCTTTGCCAATATTCCTTTCTTCCATATCAGTATTTCACTCCCTGCATTTCCCTTCCCTTTTTCTCATTCCTCTGTACTCTTCTCTGTCATGAAGAATGACAGTTGTCTAGTTGCACTGGAACAACTTCAAAACCCTTTCTCTGCTTTTAGGAGAACTATGTAAATTTTGCAGCTTGAACCTAGTTTTACTAAGCACCTTGGTGGGGTTCCTTCCTGTAGAGCATGTTCCTCACCCTTGCCTTAGGAGTCATCAAGAACCGCAGACCTAGAAAAGCAGCATTTGGTCCCTCTGTTAAAGCTCTCCACTATCAGCTTTTCCTGGATGGACTAAGGAATGGTCAACTCCGTTTTCCAGCTCTCAGGAAGTCAACTGTGACTATGCAACCAGATCTCCCATGCAATGGTTAAACTCTTCTTCTGCCTATTGATTTTTATCTTTTTTATTTCTTAAAACTTCATCATAAAACCTTGAGGAGAAAGTCCAGCCTGGCTGTATGCCTTTCTAGAGTTGTGTGAAGGAGTTGGGTTTCATTCTTCAGTTAAATACAAGGAATTACATCTTCAGTCACGCGTGAGGGCGTGTAAGGCAAATGAGAGCTAATTTTAAGAAGGTACAATTCTGCCATACAGCTTGATGATTTTCCATAGACACCATGCTGGAAACCAGAACACACACATCAGCATCCAGATCATAAAGCAACTCTTCTGCCATGGTTGACCTAGCAGAGTCCTGCACAGATACTATGAATGAATTTTGTTTTGTTGCATCTATGACTGCTACCAAACCAACTCCCTAACAAGTTATATCACAGCATGTGGGAGGCCCTGTCAGAGGTCAGCACAAAACGCATGGGCATGGGCATGGGCAGCAGCACCTATTCCAATTGACTGTTCTTTCTTTATTTTTGGTCCTACAAGTGCAAGCCCAAGGTGGGTTTGATATTTACAGTTCCACCTGATTGCCAACACTGCCATGGTCAGAAATATGACTTCTAGAGAAGCAGATCATAACCCAGTAGAAGATAACACGTTAATAATGAAATTAGCCATCTCTATCACTGGCAACCAAGACAGTAAAATATCTGTCTAAACAGCATGCACTAGTGTTTTTTATCACTAGGGACAGCAAGACTGACAGGGCAGCAGATACACTGGATGTCTCTGTCCTTCACATAGGCTGTATTGGATTTGATGTGGATGGAGGATGAATTAAAAATGGAGCAGGAATCACAGCAGTTAGTCGGGATTGCATGATAAATTGGATAGGCTGCAAAATGGAGCAGAAGAACAAGGAGATGGGAAAAGAAATAGACTCATAGAATTATAATTGTTTTGGTTGGAAAAGGTCTCAAAGAACATTGAGTCCAACAGTCAAACTAAGATTACCATGGTCATTAGAATATGTCTCAAAGTGCCATGTATATCCATTTCTTGAACAGCTCCATGGACAGTGACTCCATCACCTCTCTAGGCAGCCTGCTCCAATGACTGACCACCCTTTTCGTAATTGGTTTTTCCCCTAATATCCCATTTAAACCTCTCATAGCACAATTTCAGGCCATTTTCTCTTGTTTTATCATTTGATGCTAGTAAGATGAGACCAATCCCCACCTTATACAACCACCTTTCATGTAGTTTTAGAGAGCAACGGGGTCTCCCCTCAGCCTCCTCCATACTAAATGACCCCAGTTCTGTCTGTTGCTCCTAATATTATTTCTCTAGACAAGTTCTCTAGACTTTTTACAATTTCTGGCTTCCTGGACTGCTCAGTGGTCAATATTGATGCTTAGAAGCCAATGGGTATCCTCACTATCTCTAGTCCATGCCTGCCCATCCTCCCCAGTCCCTTCCCAGTAACAGTCCAAGTGACCAAATATCAGCTCCAGGGAAAGAATGTGAGACACAAAACATGTGGAGGAATAAAGCCTGCATAAAAGGAAATGCTATATCCTGGGCATTCATCCAGGGAAGCTGGAGGTGGGGACGGAAATGAAAGGTCTATGTTCACCCTAATCATTTCCGCCACCATACAGGGGAGAGTGTGACATAAACCAGTGGATTGCAGCCATTAGAAATGAACCACTGGTGGCTGGCAAATTATAAATTAGAGAACCAGAGTGAGAAGAAAGAAAATCAAAGGGGGGATGAGGTCGTGTTTTATTTCACTTGTAGCGCTTTTCAAATTCAGCCCTAACCAAACCTGATTAAAGTAAATCCCTTTTTTACGGCCTGTGGAGTCTATAAGATTATGGTGTTAATGGAAGTGTGATTCGATCCGTCAGTAATGGTGCATGTCGGGGCTCAGGCGCCTCAGACAAGTCCATTTTTTAAGACGTATTTATTGTGGGGCTTCCCCCCCACCCTCCACTCCTTTCTGTTCTCTGCATTGCAGGGTTTAATTGAACAGTTTAAAGTGATTCTTCTTCAAGGTCCATTAATTGATTTTATTTGTGTATTCTCCAGGGGTCAAGGGGAAAATATATAATAAAACATAAGATCCAGGTCTGAGTTTGTTACAGTTCTCACCTTTCCACAAGCAAAAAATACATTTAGCCTTCAACATTTCAGATCTTTCCACCCTTATTCTCTGCTGCTAGAGTACTGAGACGTCAGTCTCTTTGCTTTTCCTTTTCCATTGTTTAAAATTTGTTACCACAATTGGGAACAGAAGGCAGCAGGCTCATTCTCTTCCTTTTCTTGTTCAGCAAATGCCACACTGGTTTTAAAGGCTCCAAATGATTCTCCCTGACCCAAGCTGAACAGAAGGGAGGGCACTGGGTTACATGTATTTGTAAACTGGTAATGTCTGAAGATCAGGTTATTTCCTTTACAACTTGGGGACACTTTCCTGAGCTTCTTAGACAACACTTAGAATCACAAAATGGTTTTGGAAAAGACTTTTCAGATCATTGAGTCCAAAGATTATCTAACTAAGTCAAGCCTGATGATAAGCCATAGAATCAGAAGCATTTCATTTGGAAAAGACTTTTAAGATCATCAAGTCCAGCCGTTATCTAGCTATCAATTTTAGTGCTAAGCTAGTTCTTGACCAGTCTGCCTCTTTCACATTGCTAGCCCAACAGGGCACATGAGCTTCTGTTGGATCACCAAAAGCTGCTTCTCTCTGTTGCTGGACACTCCCTTGACACTCAACATAAGGTTGCTTCTCCAAAAAAATACATATGAAGCTGGCTTCCTTTACTGTAATGCCATTTGTTTGCTTCAGCTTCTAGCTCCACTCCCTAAAGCTGGCTCCAGAGACAGGGGGTTTTTTTACCCAATTTGCCTTGGTGAAGCCTTTAGTCTCTTCTTTCATGCTGTTCTGCAGAAATACATTTCTTTTAATAGAGTTTTCAAAACACAAGGGGCTTCTTTTTATTATTATTTTTAAATCACAAAATGAACCAGGGAAGTTTGCATCCTCCCACTCGCTTCACTTAGATCCTCTCCACAAATTGTCTCTAAATTAATGCAAGGTAAAGGGCATTTTTGATTCCATTGACATCATCTGGGTGACAGATCACTGTCACAGCTAGAATGGTTCTTTGTGGGTGCAGTCAACCATGAGTTTGTTCTGAGATTTGGCATCTCATAGCATAATGAGTGGGACCAAATTGAANAAAAAAAAAAAAAAAAAAAAAAAAAAAAAAAAAAAAAATCTGTTCTATACTTCAGCTGGTGGAGAAGTTATGGAGGCAGAATGTAATTACCCAAGAGTGGAAGCTTCCCTTTACTCCCTTTACTCTTATGACAAGTACTAAGGCGTCTTTAAGCAGGCAAAATTTCAGATTTAAGTCTGAAATCATAGCAAGGGAGGATTCACTAACAGTGTGCAGGGGAAGAGGTTATGGTAAAGATGAAAGAAGAGTTCCCCCTGCTAACTCATCAGCTATCTTCTTCTCCAAGCTACTCTTTCCACCAAAGGTTGAAAGCACAAATCCTGAGCAAGTTATGCCTATACTGAGCTCTGAAGCACTAACCAGAACAGAACCTACAGACCGGAAGAAGTACTCAGGCATATGGTGTTGCCCTCCATCATCAATGGAGCAGTTTCCCAGGCTGACAGTTTGGTGGAGATCATGTAATTGGTCTTTTTGCAAGACAAGGGAGTATCATGCTCATCTGGTTACTCTTTGTGAACATGTACCACTGAATTATTTCCAGTTATCATAATCTTCTGGCTCTAATTTTACAAGTCCATCATCTTGACCTTTTGCTGTTACTCCACTAGCTTCTTACTTGCTTTGTGGTATGCTCTGCTGAGATATCTCTGATGTCTCTGCTGAGGAACACTATAACACCTCTGTCTGGTGATCTGCAGCAATGGGGGTTATGTAATTTTCCTAAAGGTTACCAAAACAGTGTTCTTGTAACAGGAGCTCTCTACCATCATAAGTATGATGACTTTTGTAATAAGGAAAAGTTCTCTTGAGAAATTTGTCCACTTGTGATCTAGGCCTGCACTGCTTTGTATTATTTCTACTATAATAGTTGAATTTCCAGGCCACCGTACAGGAATCCATACTATAGCTTTCAATTCTGGATGGTAATCTTCTGAATTTTCCATTAGCCACATGGTTCAGCCACAATCTCTCAAACAAGATTAAAACTAATTTTCTTGTGTGCATACCCATGCATGTACACAATGCCATTCTCTCCAAGTTTTCTTGTCAGGGTTGAACACCCTACAAGTTCATTATCACCAAAATTCAAATAATTCATCTCCTCCTCAAGAAATTTCATGCTGCTCCATCTTGGTCTCTCTTAGCAGGATTTTTACCCTTTTCAGCTGTAATTTCATTTCAGCGTAACCTTGACCTGCCTATGCTACCGGAGCAAAAGATCTCCTCCATCTAATTGTTCACCCTCCCCCCTATATATATGAAACTCAGTGTCCTCCCTTAGTTAATATAATACAAAGGAATCAATCTGTCAGGCACACATACCCGCACAGCCTCAGCAAATTAACCTTGCAGAGTAATTAGGGCAAGCACCATGGTGTTGGTATCATGGCCTCATTTTGCTGCTCTAAGCACTAAAAAACTACCACAGCACAGCTACCAGTTAAAATCAATAGCCCACTGTGCTAATAAGAACAAAGCTAACCAAGTTCTTCCTTGATCCTGTGCTAGTCCGAAAGAGTGTATAGAGGAGTCTGGAGGTCCTTGTTGTTACAGCTTTGATGGAGACCTTGAGTACTGTGTTCAGTTTGGGAGCTGCAGTACAAAAGAGACATCAAGGTGTTGGAGCAAGTCCAGAGAAGGGCAAAAAAGATAGTGAAAGGTCTTGAGAATAAATTTTATGAAGAGCATCTGAGGAAACTGGAGTTGTTTAGTCTGCAGAAGAGGAGGCTCTCCTCCACTCTCCACAACTTCCTGAAAGGAGACTGGAGCAAGGTGAGCACTGGCCTCTTCTTAAATTCAAACCTGATAGGTCAAGAGGAAATGACATCAAGTTACACCAGGAGAGGTTTAGGTTAGACATAAGGAAAAAAATTCTACATGGAAAGGGTTATCAAAGACTGTAATAGGCTGTGCAGGGAAGTGATAGAATCATCAACTCTGGAGGTATTTTAAAATGACTAGATATGGTACCAAAGGATATACAGTATGGCAGTGGCTGTGGTGGAGTTAGATAGTAGCTTGACTTGATAATTCTGTGAAACAAGACTTTAAGACCATCTGCTCTTCAGTGGAGGCAAGAGGCTTTCAGAGGTTCAAGCAAAGGCCAGATTTCCTGAAGAACATCATATGAAGTTGCCAAACAGCCTTTCCAGGCCTGTCATGGCCTAGAAGCCATGAAGTCAGGCAGTTTCTATTTGCATTGCATAATTGGCAGAGCCTGTCACAACAGTGGGAAAGCCAGCTGCTGCTTTCTGCTCAGAGATAATTCTACCTGATTTATTTAATATTGTAATGATTATAATTCTTTTCTGCCACCCCCTTTCCCCGCATGCTCAGACAGCAGTTGGAGAGCTCAGACACTGCAGACAAACCTGCACGAGCAGGTGGTACGGAGTGCCTTGGCTCTTCCACTGAGCGAGCAGCTCAGTGTTGTGCTCCAAAGAGAGAAGCAGGATGCACGCCAGGGGAACACAGCCTTCCACAAAGATTCCTCGCACCTAAGTGGGTCTTGCAGATTTGGTGATATGGCAAATGCATGGACAACTAGGTGTGGTGACAAGCAGAGGACAGAACGTAGTGCTGTAGGAAAAACTATCCTCAGCTTGGATCACAGAGAGCCCAGGAGAGATTTAAAGAGGCTTGGAGAAGTATAAGGGAATGAAAAGGGAAGACTCTCAAGTGTGAAGGTCAAATAAAGGAAATTTGCATGACTTAAGGAAAAATAACAGCAGAGCTGATGAGTAAGGACACAGCATTTAGGGAGAGAGCTGCTGAAGAGCATCAGGAAGATTTGCTGGCAGGCCTCTAATTTCTTCCCACCGTCAAAAAATGAAAACCAAATCCACTGTAATCCAACAGTGGCCAAGCCAGGGGTAGCAGCATCTGAAAATAAAAATAGCCCCAGAAGAAGCTGCTGACAAAAGTTGATGATTACTTAACTTTAAGGCTTCTAACCTATAAAAGTGGAAGCAGGTACAGCTGGCAAGGGATTGAATTCTGCAGAAAAAAAGATGGCTTCCAAAGCTGGATCAAAGTTGGAGCTTTTGGCAGCATAAATCAGATAGTGGCAATAAGCAACAACACCAATTACAGATATGGAAAGAAGCAAAAATGAAGAGAGTAAGAAATAGTGAACCACTTCACACAGCAGTCCAGAGGAAGGAAGGAAGCCTCATACTCCTAGTGTCTCTTGCTGGGGCAAGACCAAAAGAAGACATGAAACCTAGCCTTTCATTCAATAGCAAAATCAATATTGGTTTCAAATTGGCCTTTGTAATCATGTTCAGTGGGTACCCTGACAGGGTGCTTGAAGAATGAAACAGCATTCAGTAGAGATGTTTGAGTGTCACAGCTGTGGGTAAAAAAAGCACAAAAGATGAGAAGGGAGCCTGGAAAATGCTGAGAGGCAGCAATGTTTACCTAACAAAAGATGTGCCACACACAAAGAACCAAGAAGACTTAGGATATGAAGGAAGAATATTGTTCCTTAGAAAACAAGTGCTGAAAGTATTTGTTGGCTCTACAAACATTTCATTTGCTGTCCATACCATGGAAACATCTGGTCACCCCCAGACAATTTGTGACCCTATGTTCTATTCCATCTTTTGCTAAGCTGCCCTCATTTCAGAGCCCATGTTAATTAATAATTTGCAGAAGGTGACTGGAGCAGGTTAGATAGTCAACAGGTGCATTTTCAGTCTGTAAAGTATTTAGGAAGACTATTCCATGAAATCGTTCTATACCCAAACATGCACCAAAAAAAAACCCAAACAACCAACAACAAAACAAAAAGAAAGAAAGAAAAAAAACCCTTATTTTAGAGAGTGTCACATACTATTAGAGTTTTAAGTAGCAGGTCAAACCCAAATATTATTTCCCAAAAATCAGAATAAATAATCTGCAACACATCTGACAAGAAGCTGTGCACAGCAACTCTCATTGATGCAAAAGCCAGGATACTCAAGGTACACTACCATCCAGATGAACTGCCACCTGGAGTGGACAGATGGAGAGGAAGGGGAGGAGGGAGAAAAGCCAGTTGAGTGAATGGTTTCATTAAGCTGTAAGGAGGAAACGAAGTATGTAGAAATAAGAATCGAATCTTTAGACAGTAGCAACAAGTCAGTCTGCTTTTATTGTTCATTGTAAACAAGGACCTGATCCTAATGAAAAGTTTTGATCCATCAAATTGTGGCAGACAGGAGAGGTGCCTGAGGACTGGAGGAGAGCCAATGTCACTCCAGTCTTCAAAAAGGGCAAGAAAGAGGTTCCAGGGAACTATCAACCAGTCAGCCTCACCTCCATCCCTGGAAAAATGATGGAGTGGCTCCTTTTGGAGGGCATCTCAAGGCACTTGGAAAAGAAGAAAGTTATCAGGAGTAGTTAGCATGGATTTACCAGGGGGAAATCATGCTTGACTAACATGATAGCATTCTATGAGGACATACCTGAATGGGCAGATTCAGAGAGACCAGTGGGTGTAGTCTATCTTGACCTTAGCAAGGCCTTTGACACCGTCTCTCATGACATCCTAGTGAGCAAGCTCAGAAAGTGTGGGATGGAAGAGCAAGCAATGAGGTGGGTTAGGAAGTGGTTGCCAGATAGAGTTCAGAGAGTGGTGATCAGTGGTGCCAGGTCCAGTTGGAGAGCTGTGAACAGTAGAGTCCCCAAGGGATCAGTGCTGGGTCCGGTGCTGTTCAGCATCTTCAGCAATGACATTGATGAGGGGACAGACAGACAGAGTCTGCTCAGCAAGATTGCTGATGTCACCAAACTGGGAGTCTTGGCTTATCCAGCTGAAGACTGTGTGGCCATTTCGTGAGACTTGGACAGGCTGGAGAGCTGAGCACAGAGGAGCCAGATGAGGTTCAACAAAGACAAACAGAGTCCTGTATCTGGGGAGGAATAACAAACTGTACCAGTACAGGCTGGGAGGTGATCTGCTGGAGAGCAGCCTTGTGGAAAGGGTCCTGGGAGTGCTGGTGGATAACAACTTAACCGTGGGACAGCAATGTGCCCTTGTGGCCAAGAAGGCCAATGGGATCCTGGGGTGTATTAAGAAGAGTGTATCCAGCAGATCAAGGGAGGTTCTCCTCCTCTTCTACTCTGCCCTAGTGAGATTTCATCTTGAATACTGCCTTCAGTTTTGGGCTCCCCAGTTTAAGATGGACAGAGATCTGCTGGAGAGGGTCCAACACAGGGCTACAAGGATGATTAAGGGACTGGAGCATGCCTTATGAGGAGAGGCTGAGGGACCTGGGGCTTTTTAGTCTGGAGAAGAGAAGACGGAGAGGGGATTTAATAAATGTTTATAAATATCTGAGGGCTGGGTGTTGGGGGTGGGAGGGGGGGGAGTGGGGGAAGGAGGGGCGCAGGCTATTCTCACTTGCTCCCTGGGATAGGACAAGGAGCAGTGGGTGTAAGCTGCAGCACAAGAGGTTCCACCTCAACACAAGAGGGGACTTCTTTACTGTAAGGGTCACAGAACACTGGAACAGGCTCCCCCGAGAGGCTGTGGAGTCTCCTTCTCTGGAGACTTTCAAGGTCCATCTGGATGCATTCCTCTGTGACCTGAGCTAGATTGTATGGACCCACTCTGGCAGAGGTGGTTGGACTCAATGATCTCTTTGGGTCCCTTCCAATCCCTGACATCCTGTGATCCTGTGGTATCCTACCAAGAAATGAACGATGGTGTATTAACATCCTGGCATTACTTTTCTCCCTGATTCTTTGGAAGGGTTTAGGGAAAGACACCCTCCCTCCTACTCCAATTCATCCTTTACAAAGGACAGAGATCATGCTGGGGCAAGTCTTTATAGAATTAGTTAGTTTAGATCCCCAGTCGGGGTAGAGAGGCTCAGTAAAACTGCTAGTCTCTCATATTACTACCAGTTCTTTAGGTATTAATCTCAGGCTCTCAGTGACCTGGAACACCAGCTATGCTAACAACAAACTTCAAGTCACAAAGATGACTGAGTGTGAAACCAGATTTAAAGATTTAGCAGCTATTCTCAGCGGTCCCCTGTTTAGGCAAAATGCGTCAAAGGCATTTGGAAACTACTGAGAGGTGCTCTGAAATGGTAGCTGATTTCATGGCTGACACTGAGAAGCAGAGCAAGGGGCTTATCTCTGAGATAGAAGGGAGCAAAAGGAAAACTGCCACCAGCTAAAGAAAGAGTTGATCCGACTTCCTCACTTGCTTGGCACTGAAAACACAGCTCCCTCCAACAGAGGCACCTGCCCTGTCCTCCTCCAGAAAATGCCATTTCAGAGGAAGAAGTGAGGAATTTGAAGAAGTGAAGAAAGCCGAGGTAGAAGTCTGTAATTAGGGATCCTGATGCCCGCAGGAGCTCTGACTACCCACCCTCTTTCTCTGTCCATTACAGCGCAGAGACACTCCAATCTGCTCAGGTAATGACTGGAGGGAGTGGATTTTCCTATCCTCGGATCTGCTGCCACTCTGAGTTTGCAGCAGACATTTTGTAATCAGAGAGCTTGTCAAAAGAGACAAGAGCCTTTAGCAGAAAAGAGGAATTAATTGCATAACATAGGGTTTAAAATCTTTTGCAAAGGGGGACAATAAAAGAAACAATTACGGAGTTTAACCACTGCTGCTGGCATGGGGTTGAATGTCACTTGTCCTTAGCTACAGTGATATAAACAGCACACACTCATGGCTGCTGGTGATTTTGGAACATCAGCAAAAGTTTTGTTTCANTTTTCTTCCCCTATTTCAAGCATTTAATTAAAAATGATTAGAGGTTTTATTTGAAAAAAAAGGAAAAAAATTGCTTCCAACTGACATAAACCCAAGAATTACAATTTTTTTTTCCTTGAAAATTAAGCATTTTAATTTTGCAGGAATTTGGGTATACTACTGTCAAAATAGACACAAAAGCTGCATGTAGTCAGCATTTATTACCCTATTTTATTCTGTATGCATTCACATAGAAACCCAGCTGAGCCTGTAGCAGTCCATTTTAACAAAGCAGATTTAGGGCCAGCATTTATTTTGCCTTTCATGCACATTTCCAAAGGCATATTTATTAAGCAGAAACATGAGAAGCAATTTCTTGACCTGAAGCACCTAGAGCTGCCTGGAGGAGGCAGGCTTTCTCCTATTCTTGCTCCAAGCAATTACTAGTGGTTCGGCATTACAAGGATTACATTGTAGTGTTTTTGCTATAACCTGCTACAGGGAGCAACCTGGGGCCATTCTGCCTCCCCAGTTGGCATTAGGGAAACTGCTTGAATACTGTGCCTTTCATAGAGGGAACTGGCAATCCATTTCGTGTATTGATGTATGGCACAAACCATCTCAAGCAGTTTGGGACTTCATCTACACACAGAGCTGTAGTTGCTTTTTCCCCTGGTGAAGCTCTGCAGAAGAAGGGCAGCAGAGATTTACTCACTGGCTAAACCCCAGCACTACACACACACGCATCTGACTGTATACTTTCCAGCAGTTTTATTTTACTCCCCCAGAAGAGAAATTCAAGCAAAATTACTTGAATTCCAGTCTAAGGCATTCCTAGAGACACCTTGCAAGTGCTGTTCTTCAAACTAAGTCTAAACAAAAATTAATTCACCTGAAACTAGGCACATAATGCAAAGAGATAACATTTGGAAGGGTTCTGTACTCATGGCTACTGCACCTTACAGTATCATCAGGTGTAAATGGAATAGTAATGATAAGACAGTGGGAGGAATGTTGGACCCTGAAGGACAGTTACCCAAGAGGTTAACATAGCACTTCAAGAAACAGTAGAGATGCCTTAGTAAGTAAGATAATATGGGATGAGGTCTGAATCCAGTCAGTATTTGCAACTGGGAAAATCAGAAAAACAGAATTCTTTAGTTTAATCTGGTTGGTCTTCAAAAAAAGAAACAACTTAACCAGAACATATCAATTTCTAGAGCTCCATCCCTGACTGGCTGTTATCATCCCAAGGTCTTCCTCCCATCAGTATTCTCCAAGAATACTTTCTTTCCTCCTGAAACGTACTAACTTTTTTCATTGCTTCTTTATGTTCACTTCTCACCAATCTAAATAATGGATCAATTGAGGTTTTATTCTTTGCTTTAATTAGGTCTTGAATTTTGAGAGTATTTCACTGTAATTACTTCATTAAATGTGAACTGAAAAGCACAAACCCGCCAAAACAAACAAAGTTGTGTTTCTGCTCTTTCATCAGGGTTTTTGTTTTTTGCTTGAATGTTTTTGCTTTGTTTTGGATTTTTTTTGGTGTTTTTTTTTTCCTATGATACATAAAGGAAGACTCAAAATTTTAATTGAATATGTAGTTGTTTGGGTTTTTTCCCCCCCCTTCAGCTTCATATATAGGAAAACACTGGCACTCCGAGCTCACTGTTTCTAACCACAGAGAGAAAGAAACAGAGGGAGAGAAGGGTGAAGTATGGTTATGGATCAGCTTAGTCAGTCAGTGTTTGGTTCACAGTGTTATCAGAATCCTAACACTGCTGTTATTTCTCATGCATGCATGCAATTGCCTATGCCCTTGATGCTGTACTTTAGGAAAAAAAAAATAGGGTATGGAGGTGCCTTCCTTTTCTTTGTGTGGGGGAACAAGATGGCATAAGCCAGTATTACAACTTCCTACCAACTCCCCATCACACCAGAATAATTCCTCACTGATTGACTCCCCAGGATTTTAACCCTTTCTCCACCAGCTGGCAACTGTATGATATGCAAAATGGAGCATCAATGCACAAAGCTTGTATTCATGGGGAGGTGAGAGGGCAAAACAAGATGCAAGAAGGTGGGCAGTAGGATGGAACCATAGCAACAGCTCCTTTCACATATGGTTAAGTCAGCAGAATTTTTAATATTGAAGTTTGAGGTCCCAAATATATAAAATCTACTTCCTCACACTTTATTAAATATTCTTTGAATTTATTTTTGGGTTTATTGGAGGGAGGATGGCAAAGAGATTATAACAGGGGGTGGGGGAAGGAGTCATCTTTTCCCTCTCTAAAATTTTACTTGAATTCTGAAGAAGCAGAAGTCTTTAAAATCTCAATATTTCTAATGGGAAAAAGCAAAGCATAAATGTGCAACTTCAGAATACTGTCAGATTCTGTACAAAACAGGTGAAGAACATGAGAAGGAAGAGGACTACTACACAGTGCATTTTAAGACCATAAAAATCCCCCTCACAATCATCCCTTCTCCCTGTTCCCCTTGGATTTCTAACTTTGATAACAACTGAGATGCAACCAGGAAAAGATACATCTAATATATCCATATTGTCTCAGTTCTGGATTTGTACAGCCCCTAGCATAAAAAGATCTCTCTTGAAGATTAATTATTTGAAGCACTTATGCTGAACCAGTAAGAAGCAAGAATAATTGTAGTATGTGAAATCAAGAAGATCCATGGAGAAGTCCAGGAAAACTCTACAGAGCTATAAATCTCATGGTGTCAGACTGCAGATTTTAAAGTTATATTGTGTAATAATCATAATGCTACACCAAGGTGTAGTATCTGTAATTTGATAAAGCATCCCATCCCAAACTTCTTACAAATGCAAATCCAGTGGTGCTAGGTCAGAAGATCCTGCTAGATCGCATTTTGCCTCTGACACTGGCTGTAAGCAAATGCCCTATGGAAAGGGTTTAAAAAACATGACAAAAATTCAGCAGTTTCTCCCAACACACAACAACATAGATCTGAAGGACTTCCTGAGTCCTTGATAGACTATTCCATGCACTCCTTAATCCTTTTTTGAACCCATTCATTCTTCTGACCTCCCAGACATCCTGTGGTGACAATTTTCCTACTTAATTGTATAGAGGATATATAATACAATGCGAATATTGCAACTAAATGAAGACTAAAGGGGAAAATGATAAGTCTGCAGGCATGATGAAAGAGAGAAGGGGAGGAAATATTTTGCATGATTAAAGGGGATATGATAAGGAGTGACAGGCTGAAATTATACACAGCTCAAAGAACAGAAAAGATCTCAGTCTATCTGGTGGTTATGTATACCCCAGTGGAGGCATTGACAACTCCACCTTAAACTGGACAGGATAATTCATTTATCTGTGAGCAATACCTGGGGCTCTCCTGTTCTGGAAAGAACAGCCAACAGGCTGGATATAACAGCCATTTTTCAATCTTAGCATAATTTGGTTTTTCACAAAATCAAATACATATTTTTAAAGGAGGGAAGTTTTCTAAAGAGAAGTCTTGGATGGGATTCCCATCTGCTGCCAGGGAGCAGGGAGAAAGCCACTACATGTAATGCTGTGGAAGGCTTGCAGGCTGGAAAAGGCTGTCTCTGGCCTTACAGAGAAGAGGCGTATGGTACAGATTGTTGTGGGATGAATGATGCCAATGGCTCTTCGCAAGGCTGCATTTGATGCTGCTTTTCTTAATATGTTCGCTTCGCTCCGTTGCTTGCTTCGTAAATTTTTGTTAGTCAAACTGGCCAAGAGGGAGCTGGATTAGTATAGAGGGAGGAGTGATATGGCTACCATAGTTGTCATCACAACCGTGCCTGTGCATATGCACTCACACACACGCAATTTTAAAACATACAAATTCCTTGAGCATCCAGTCTTTTTGGTAAGGAGTGGAGAGTAAGAAATGTAAGATTATTGCTATAGGAAGGGCTCTTCATCTGTCTCTGGCAAATGCTAAGTTATTTAAAAAAAAAAAAAATAGAAAATGGAACAGACCTCAGTGTTTTTAAAATCTCAGTACTGAAGTCAAAGAACTCATTAAATTTTTCACAGCTTCCATATATTCTGAAAACCAGGACTACCCCACATATAGTGCTGGGAACAGATATTCCCAAGGCATGTCATTATTCTTATGAATGTTTAACCTCATGATCCACTTCACTGACTCTGCTGGATTCCGTCCTGAAGATAATCTGGTCTAGAGGTGATAGGTTAAGTCACTCTTAATGTTTCAGTTCTGCCCATGCCTCTGTTTAGAGTCCACTAACAAAAGGGGGTCATTTTGAAGTACTGGGCTTTTTGATGTGAACACTTACTCACCAAAACTGGACAGAACAGACCGACTCATTTTGTGTCCCACAGATTGCTGCATTGTAGCAGTTTCCAAGATTACTGAGCTGGGCTGGATTCAAACTGGCAAGCTATACTGCTATGCAATGGCTTTCCATTTCACCTTTGAAGGAAAAATTATCTAAAGTGGTTCTGCCTAAATCAGGGCTTGCTTCTACACTCCTCCCCCTTCTCCACCATATTTCAGGCCTGAGCATGACATCTGGCATGACACATGGGGAACCTGCAATCTCGAAAACTCATCCATCTTCGTAAGTGAAGGACATCCATATATTTCAACATAGCCCAGGAAAGTCTTGCAGCAGGGGAATCCAGTAACCTGACCAGGCACTCTGCATATTTTATGGATGACACCGCCTCAGCCAGTGGGAAAACAAACCCAGACAAAGTGGTTTTCAGAGCACTGACAAAAGGGCAGCAGAGGTATGTATTGCCAGGAGAGAAGACCATCACTGCATTTAATTCTTCTGCTTTCCCCCATGCTTCTCAGTATCTTCACAACTGCAGAGATTCACAGTTCTGCCTTCACTTGTGGAAAGAGGTAAATATTCACACATTGACCATCAGCAACAGTACTCCCCATGCAACCATTCTGCAGTTCCTGTACACACAGGGCTCAGTGATGCATGCTTTGAAGCCCTGCCCTCTACAGCTCTGCAGTCTGTCTCTGCCTCGTTCTCCATCTCCCTGTATGACGCCTGCCTCACAATCCACCACCAATGTCAAATCCCTGCTCCTCTGCCCTTCTCTGGACTTCATCCTGTCTGCTGCTACTGCAGGCTGCTGGCTTCCTCTGTGGTTACATGCTGAAGCTCTGGGAGGACAAGGAATACTTGAAGCACAGGAAAGATGAAAATGCTAGCATAACCTATTTCACTGATGAACAAATCAGGCACACGGGCAAACCCCACTATCTTCTTTGAAACATTCAAAAGTCTGACTGAGTGTAAACAATGTCAACTCAGACCAAGCCTTGCCAACATACTTTAAGCTGAACAGAACACACAGAGCTTACATCTCCAGAGAGCAGTTGTGGTGAAAACCAAGGGAATTCCACTGGCTCCTTCTTCCTATATTCAAACCCAGAAAAAAATAAAGGTCCATCCTGTTCAAAACAAGCCCTCCATGACCAAGACGTGAGGAGGACAGGATCAGTTAATATCCCACTGCTCAGTGAGGTTGGAGATGTCATTTGTCTGTGAGGGGTAACAGTTTGAAGCTCTTCTGAAGCTCTTCAGATTCTGTAGCTGTTGGGAGCCGTTTGGACAGGAGAGCAAACTATTTATGTAACACACACTCCAGGCTTGCATCCAAAATGCTGGCCTTTGATCAGAAAAAAAACATTATCCAAAGCCAACCTAGCGAATGCCAGCAAGAGTGCCAGAGTGGCCAGATGGTGCTTGGGTACCACTGCAGCCCCTGGACCAATTCTCTTGCAAACACTGGCAACTGTGATGAGCAAGGATGCACCCTCCCTTTCCATCGCTCACATCATAAATCCAGCAAGGTGTGCCAGCTTTACCCAGCAGCATCAGGCACTTCTGCAGCTCTCTACTGCTCCTCTCACAAGCAAGACAGCTCTCCCACTACCAAATATTGCTGCATTTTCCAAGCAGCTTCCCTCTCAAGCACTGACAAAGGTGCTATGACAGCATCACTAGTGTTGTGCTTCTCCCTACCCTTTCAGCCATGAGTACAGGAAGTGATGCCAAAGCACCAAAATTGTGCCAGGCATTGATAGAGAGCATTTGTAATAATCCCATCTTGCAAGAAAAGACCCAAGTGTCCAGATGGTGCTCTAATAACCTTCCCTTGCCCTTTATGACTTGCAAACATTGGCAAGGATACCAAGCTGCCCAAAGTAACCTTACAAATCTTTGAGGGGCTCCCTAAACAGAGGAGAAAAATAGTTAAGTGCTGCTGGCAGGTATTTTCTCTTACTCACATGCTATCTCACACACCTATCTACAAATTTACAAGCAGCTGCTTCTACAATGACTACTTCTGTCTCTACCAGGAGCAAAGCTGCTCTAATGAAAAGCCCAGATGTACCCAGGCAGTAGCCTCAAAGGCTGTGTTGCTAAATTGAGCTTCTTCACCTGCCTGTTTGTTATGATGGGTTTCAGAGGCACAGTGCACCCTCTAGCAGGCCATCAGTAGCAAATATCCAGTATAAGTTGAACCTAAAGTTCAGTACATATATAAGGAATCACAGAAAGGCAGGAGTTGGAAGAGGCCTCTGAAGATCTAGTCCTACCCCACTACCAAAGCAGGTTCACCGAGATCAGGGTGCAGAGGAACACATCCAGGCAGGTTTTTAAAGTCTCCAGAGAATGAGACTGCACAACCTCCCTGGGTAGCCTGGTCCAGTGCACCAGCATCTTCAAAGAAGGAAAAAGTAACTATGCCCTAAGTGATGTCTTAGGATGTTAATTTAAAACTGATGCTGTTCCCGCTGTCTTCACACCATTGCTGTCTATTCTTCATGGACCCACAAACCAAAATGGAGCTTTGGTAGACTAAAAGTAGTGAAGCAGTTCTCATAATACCACCTGAAGGCACTGCTTGGCCTCTTTGGCCAGATACGAACCTGTGCCACTTCCTCTTGCAAAGGAAAACACTGGCAGAAGATGAAAGGTGGCTTCTGTGCTCTAAATGCCTCATACTTTGATTAAAAATGTTTTTGTCAATTAGAGATTGATTTTTTTGCTGTTCATTATAGTGATGGATGTCGGTGCTGACAGAGGCGATATTTTACCCTGCGGTGGCCTGCTGTATAGATGGGTAGGAGAAGAAGCCAGAGGCTCCAGTTTTCCTGGATAAAGTTGATGTCCAGGACTGGGCTAAAATAGGCCAAACAGAGGATGGAGCAATGAGTGTCACAGTCCTCAGGGAAGAGCAGGGGAGTAGCTCACATGGCAGAGTTTTGCAGATAGTCTTTGTCACTTTATCTTTCTGAAAGCACAGTGGATTCTGAAGGTAGATTTTAAGCAGAGCTGGGGATGTGGGTTTTTTGGAAGGTTGCTCACAGGGAATGAAGATATGAGTGGCACAGGTGACACAACATGTAAAATGCCCCCCAACTCAAGCTGAGCTTCTCCGTCAGGTACTCACATTGAATCCTTCTGTGACACTGACATCAAAGGGCATTTCCTGAGACAAAGGGCAGGCTGTCCCTAAGCTATGTGGGATAGGTTCAGCTTAAGGTATGATTTCTATGAGAAAATCCAAGAGTGTCAAAAGCAAAAATGAGGGGTTTAACACAGTTTTCTAAAAATTAACATGTTTTAATAATCCATGTTCTGCAGAGCAAGGGTTACACATTAGTTATGTTGCTACCAGCAAGGGGACCTCATTTTTTTCCAGCGTTGTACCCATCCTGCTTTTGGTGTTATACACCCAAGCTATGTGGAGGACAAATATTAGGAACTGCTGCACAAGCAGCCCTACGTGAAATAACAAGGGAGTCAAAATGTCTGCTAGAAGTAGTGGAGCACACAAAAATATGTCATCTCCCTGAGGCTGGATCTCCCCAGTACTACCAACATCTATATAAGAGAGTTTGGGCATCCCCAAACCTTCTGAACTCAGAAACATCCCCCTGACAACCCAGTTGGTTTTTACAGATTAGTGCAACATACTGCACATCCAAGCATGCTTTTCCATGCATGAGAAGAGAAAGAAATATGACTCTTCATTGCCTTAGAGGACAGCAGGAGGAATTCAAGGGCACAGCTTGATGACCAGACAACAATCCCTACATAAAATGTCCCAGAGTCTCCAAGAAACCTTTGCGGGACTAGCACACGATGTCAGGGGTTGGAAGGGACCCAAAGAGATTGAGTCCAACTGCCCTGCCAGAGTACGACCATGCAATATAGCTCAGGTCACAGAGGAATGCATTCAGATGGACCTTGAAAGTCTTCAGAGAAGGAGACTCTCTGGGGAGCCTGTTTCAGTTCTCTGTGACCCTTACAGTAAAACAGTTCCCCCCTTGTGTTGAGGTGGAACCTCCTGTGCTGCATCTTACATCCATTACATCTTACATTCATACATCTTACAGCTTACATACATACATACTTAGCTGATTCAGCCTTTGCAGAAGCAAGAGCAGGAGGATCAGGTGTACAAAAGGGGACCTCTATGACTGCATTAAAAGAGCTGAATAGCATCCTTCATGCCATGCTGCCTCTCTGTCCCCTTTCATTACATGTCTTCAGAAGAGCAGCCACATGACAGTCACCAATGCACAAGGAAGGGCTGAAACACACCTCTGCAAAAATCTACTTACCCATTTTTTACCATTCAAAACTTATATGTGTAGGCTCCCATTCTCCCTCAAATTCCAGTTCTAGACACAAACTGTCTGTATGCCAGCATAAAACACAACACACACAGACACTTATATTTATATGCTGATGAGATCGTTAAATTTATCAGCACTCCAATTCATTTGAGGTTTGTTATGGAGCTGCAGCGCTGCTCCTTTCATCTGGAAATGGAATGGAAACAGCCTTTACCCCTTTCTGGAAATTAAAGCGAAATGGGTACCACTTTATTTTAAGTGCCCATTAACTAAAGCGTAACTGAAACCAAGTTACAATGGGCGCCTCAGGGGAATGTATATAGGAGACACACACATACATATATACACACACATACAGGAGCACACCAGCAGCAAATGACATCGGGCCTTGTGAAATAAACATCAAAGCACTTCAGAGTCTGGTGATAGTTAAAAGCCTATTTTACACCCAGAAACTGGGAGGGATGCAGGTCCAAGAGCTCTCCAGTCCCTTTGAGAGACTCATTTGAGTATTATTAAAATATTACCTGCTTTTTTTTTTTTTTTAAACTAGATTTAAACTCTTAATTCATCTTCTGTAATTTTTTTCTGCACACAGCTATTGTGAGGGGGAAAAAGATTCAATACTGGTAGTAAAAGGATGTAATTGGGAACTTCTTTTCATCTCAGAAGCCCCCTCTCCCTCCTCCTCCTCTCATTCCTTACAGGTTGGGTCACCGTAGCTTTCTTAATCTTTACAGATTATTCTTCTATGGTTTGATGAGACTTCACTAGACTTAAATCTTTTCATTTCACCCCATTTAAATATTTTGGCCAATTGCTGAAGTTAATGATGATGAATAGGATTAAGATTAAAGGCTTAAAAGGGTTAGGAGTAGGAAAAAATATATTTCATTTCCAACAATGCATACAGAAGTCTCCTTCACTCTGTGTTGTATCCTCTCTCCATCAGAGCTGTAGCTTGTAGCTCTTGTTGTGTCTCTGATGTGGCTGTGTCTTTCTGTCTCTCTGCAAACTCCCCCCTTGGCACTGAGCTCAGCAGAAAAAGATCAAGACCTTTGCACTCTCTGCACGTGCTCTCACTTGTTCTCTGCACAGTCTGTCTCTGCTTGTGCTCTCTCTGTGCTTCCATGACTTACTCTAAACCCACGTATATGAATATAACCTTTCAAAGATGTCACTCTTAAAAAAAAAAAAGCACACATTTATACAGCTAAAATTATCCTCATCATTTTACACAGCAATTTAGAAGACAACCAGCCTGAAATTCATGTCTATGCACAGCACAACTCTTCACTGGAGAGAGAAATCTTCTCCTGAATTCTTTAATTTCTTTCTATCCACTGATTTTCTTTGGCAGAAAGTTGGAAATCCATCCTCATGGACTTTGAAGCCGCAGGAACCAAACCAAACTGGAAATCTGACTGCAAGTAAATAAGTCCTATTTCCCCCCCAGTCTTTTTCTTAATGAGAAAAAGGTAATTTCACTGAAATTTAAATGGTAGGAAGCTTTAGGTTGGTTTAGACAGAACTGAATCTCTATGCCTCCCATTTCAAGATCAGTGGAAGACAGAACTCATGGAATGTCTTGGATGGATAACACAAGTGGCCAAATGCAAACAGGCAATTTTCTCTCAATCTCAGATTTGCTAGGTAAATTGTGAGCTCGTAGTACTATACCCTGATGAGCCATATTGGATGGGACCTTGAGCAATCTGGTGCAGTGGAAGGTGTCCTTGCCTATGACAGGGAGGTTGGAACTAGATGATCTTCAAGGTCCCTTCCAATCCAAACCATTCTAAGATTCTATGACAAACTCCTTCACTGCAAAGGCTGAAGCAACATGGATAAAATGAGTGAGATGGCAGCAGACAGGTCTAGGCACAGCTAAATATGAGGTCAACTTGCTGGTGCAGTACAAGGTCCCTGCTCTGACAGAGCATTCTCCATGTTTATCTAGAGACATATCTTCTGTCTTCAGTACTGTAAATCTATATTTTCTCCAACACAAACTTTTTTAATAGGATGGGTAAGGGTGAACACATTTTTGAGACTTCAGTGGGAAAGCTGCATGAAGAAGGAACAGCATTTACAATGCTAAGGATTAAAAATGGTTTACTGAGGGGAGCAAAGTGAGCTATGAGTCTGCTGCAGAGTTCTGGCTTGTTGACCCAACTGTACTAAAGCTCTAACCTTAAATATTTGTAACTATAACAGAATTCATGTTAGACTTGGTTGAGACAGAGTTTGCATTAAGGCACTGAAGTCGTTTAACAGAGGAATGTGCACTGCTGAGTCAGTCTGGACTCAATACAAGATGAGCAAGAAGGAGGATGACAGATGAATGGAGTGGGTTGAAAGACCATTTGGTGTTTCCTTAGGTAAAACACCAGCAAATCCACAAAGATAATCAGAGTACTGGAGCACCTCTCCTATGAGGACAGGCTGAGTGAGTTGGGTTTGTTCAGTCTAGAGAAGACAAGGGTCTAGGGAGACACTATAGCAGCCTTCCAGTACCTGAAGGGGGCCTACAGGGCTGGAGAGGGACTTCTATTAAGGGCACGAGGTGACAGGACCAGGGGCAATGTTTTTAAACTGGAGTGGCACAGACTTAGATTAGACATTAAGAAGAAATTATTTACTATGAGGATGGTGAGATGCTGGAACAGGTTGCCCTGAGAAGTTGTGGATGCCTCATCCCTGGAAGTGTCTAAGACCAGGCTGGATGAGACTTTGAGCAACATGGTCTAAAGGCA
The DNA here is from genome assembly GCA_013396835.1 of Psilopogon haemacephalus. Lineage (NCBI taxonomy): Eukaryota > Metazoa > Chordata > Aves > Piciformes > Megalaimidae > Psilopogon > Psilopogon haemacephalus. Next base: position 216,627 of record VWZI01007258.1, on the reverse strand, counting down.
GGTGTTCCTGTCCATGGCAGAGGGGTTGGAACTAAATGATATTTAAGGTCTCTTCCAACTCAAGCTATTCTACATGTCTTTGCTTAAACAGGAGAAGGAGTCCTGGTAACAACTAATACCAAACTTGAAGGGGGAAAAAAAATGGGATGCAACTATGGACAATTATAAGGATGTCACTCCAGACAAAGAGAAATACACATACAATGAGCAAGTCTATTTAAGGTCATGCTTATACAACACTCTTACCAACTCTGTGCTTTGGCCAGCATGAGTGGACGACATGGAAAGAAAACACCATGAAGTTCAGGGGAATGCAGCACTAGCAAGGGAAGGACAGAGATTGCCTCCTAGAGGAAAGCCTGAGTAAGGATGCCATTTCAGAAGAGGAGACATTTCCTCGTTGCTGAAACAAGAGATTTTTTGGAAAATCCTATCCCTTGCAAGCACTGCACAGCCATTGTTCAGGCACACGGGAAAGGGGACTCTCCCAGTTAAGGCTGCTTATCTAAAACATGTTCAGCAATATGTTCCATTCTTTACACATATTAGAAATCTCAGCAGCAACTTCTCTAAGTGCAGGATGGGAAAATGCTCGTGTTCAAGTGTTTTGGCTGACACGATGTCATTGAAACAGAAACTTGTGAAGAAGTGGTTGTTCATTAGTGGGCTGCAGAGCAGTCTGGTAACTGCATGGGATTTTACTGCTACACAGAGGCAGAGTTTGAGGGATATACAGACTAAGGGGGCTGTTAGTTCTTTAAACAACTCCTTAGAAGTCTTCACCACTGTCAAGTGAAGAGGCTGCTCGAAGAACAGCTGTGATGGGTATGGGGAGTGTGCAATGGGCCATCACAGCTACATCCATTCCCAGTGCACATTTTCCATCTTCATTTGCTGCCCCAGGCGTATGCAGCTTTGTTAAATAGTACACAGATATCATATTCTATGGTGAAGCAGACAATCTCTTTACCAAACACATTTGTAATATAAAGGCTTCATCTGAAGTAATGGATGAAAAAAAGGATAGAGAAAAATGTGATTTAGATTTTTTTTTAAAGATTGTCTGTCTTTTTTTTTTTCTTTTTTTTTTTTAAGATGCATCCAATATCTGTATTTGGAAACTTGTCAGCAGGATCAACGTATTGTTATTAAAAGAAAATTGAAATTAAAAGCCAGTTTAAAAAGAGAAGCAAGGTTTAATAAACATCTGATAGATCTCTTTTTTATCCCTTGTTTCTAGAATCTAAGCCTTGAAAACCTTCAATCTGGTAAATGGAAAAAGGACCTGAGGATATTGCTCCAGGATTCAGGAACTTCAAAAGAGAGATATAAAGAAACATCAAAGGCAGGTGTGTGCGTGCATGCATGTGCTGCCTGTGTATCTGTGCATGTCTCTCCTCTTTCTCAGGGGCACAGCCACAGCCTGGCCTCCTGCCTCGACTCTATAATGAGTTACTATTCCCTCTGAGCTCAGTTTTCTTCAGCATTGGCAAAACAATTGTGTCACTGAGGTTGGAGCTTCAGCTGCCCACAGTTGTAAACCTGTCTAATTTTCTGAGAGCTCTTGGGATACTCTTTGACCTAGGCTGTGGTGCTGCTTTCCCTGAGCCTTCTCTTTAATGATCATTTATTGATTTGTCTTTTTGTCTTTTTAGCAATTAACTGACCATAAAGAAATGCTCAAGTAAAAAAACAAAACAAAACAAAACAAAACAAACAAACAAAAAACCAACCCAAAACACACCAAAACCCAAACCACCAACATTTCTCATTTTTACACCTGAAAAAAAATAAAATCCAAAACTATTACACACTTGGACAGACAGAAGTATGCAATGAAGCTCCACAGGAGACTAGAGTGAGAGGTTAATTCCAGGATAGAGAGATGGTTGTTACACGTATCTGGATATGGGAAAGCCAAGTTTGCATCCCATCTATGATCGTGTCAGTACAGGATTGAACAGTGTCTCCCACATCTCAGATAGACACTAACTACTTGATATGTGATATTCCCAAAAAGCAGAACGAAAAATTTTTCAGTTGATAGCATGCTTATAGAAATACAGCCTCAGTTTTAATAAATTTGCCTCTTCCAAGCAAAATGAAAATTTAAAAAATGCAATAAAAGTCATCAGCTATCCCACAGAATCACAGAACAGTAGGGGTTGGAAGTAACCTCTGGATATGATCTTGCCAAAGCACGTTCACCCAGATCAGGTTGCACAGGAACATGTTCAGGCAGGTTTAGAAAGTCTTCAGAGAAGGAGACTCCCCAACCTCCCTGGGTAGTCTGGTCCAGTACTCCAGAACCCTCAAAGCAAAGAAAATTGTTCTCAGGTTCAAGTGACTCCTACTGAGTTATGGTTTGTACTCATTTCCCCTCATCTTATCATTGGGTACCACCAAAAAGAGCCCAGCTCCATCCTCTTGACTGCCACCATTTAGACATTGATAAGCATTTTTAAGATTCCCTGTCAGTCTGCTCTTCTTCAGGCTAGAGTACCCCAGGCCTCTCAGCTTCTGAGAGAGTAAGAGAGATGCCCCAGTCCCCTCATCATCTTTGAAGCCCCTGGTTCAACTCTCTCCAGTAGTTCCCTGTCCCTCATGAACTACCGAGCCCAGAACTGGACACAGTACATCATGTTCAGCTTCACTAGGGCAGAGGAGAGGGGGAGGAGAATCTCTCCTAACCTGCTGGCCTCAGTATACCCAGCCAGCTCTTCCAACAAATAATTCTGTTGTTGTCCAGGCATAAGTAACAATGACACAAAAAATCATGTTGGCAACAACTGCAGAAGGCCTGTCTGAACAAAGGCTGCTGGGCTACATCTATCTCTGTCTGCCCATGGCCTCACCACTGAGCTGTGCTGGCTCCTGACCTTTACTTCTTTTGGTTGTGACTAATGAGTAGCTATTCACCAGGTAAACTTCACTTCAGCTGAGATTCTTTTGACAACTATTAAATCTCACGGGAGTTTATTTATTTATTTATTTTCTTTTACTTTACCCCTCATTTGTTACACTGCTGTGCACACAGAAGTGAAGTGGCAGCTATGAATTCAGCAATCATCAAGTCCTGGCATTGATCAAGATGAGTATTTTCATTCAAGCATTCTTAAGACTCTTGTCAGTGCATGGCTGCTTTCTTGCAAGCTCCAAATAATCTCTGCACAATTTCTTTTGAATACGATAAAAATAGTCTTTATTGATAAATACTACTGAAAACAAAACAGTAGGTTTTTGCCTACAGAATTAGGTCAGTGCAATCATGAAAAGTGCAGCTGAGTTTCTAATACCAACACAGAGGCTACTCTCTGCCAATCTGATAGAGCCACCAGGCATCAGAGAACAAGAATGGACTGAATAGTAAGGAGGAGGTTGCAAGGGCGTAGTGGATAGATAGAAACATCCCCAGCTTTAAACCCAAGGTATAGAGATTTACAGGAGAACAATCCAAAGGCAAAGATGCAAATGATTTCCATTAGCTGAGACAGTCTCCCAGCTCCAATACATCTATCATATAGTAGAAGCAAGGACATTTTAAGTAGAGAAGTGAAAAGAATGAAGATGATGGTGAAGCTCTGCATAAAGATGTAGGTGGGAGCCCACAATTAGAAATTCAGAGTGAGGCTGCGTCCTGCCATTTAGATCTGAAGTTCTAGCTGGATCATGTTTGAAGGAAAGGTCAACCCCAAAGTCACATCTGGCTTTAGAGCCAAAGATACTCCAAGAGTGGATATGCAGAGTCCCAACACTAAAGTCAATGTTAGGAATGCAAATAAGAAAAGTGCTCCTAAAAGGCACATTTGGAGAATAGCCAAAGCAAAACACTCTGATTCCCTTCAGTCCACCACGATATAAATCAGTCATGCTGCTGAAAAACGGCAGCACCAGCGGGATATGGGCCCAAGCTGCATGACAGTGGGAATGTGCAAGAGGCTCTCAGTTGTGCTCAAATACCTCCCAGCAGCACTAGAGTTTGCAGGTTAAAGGATGAAAATTATGACTAGCAGAAGTGAAAAGAATTTCACAGAAGGCAGTGCAGTAATGTTCTCCGTGCCTGATCTGAATTTCTCCCTCAGCACAAGAACTTTGAGACTATTTTGACCATGGCTTATGGGATGAACGTTGTCTCTTTCTTTTCTGTGTAGAAATTAACTGCAAATGGTGGGTTGCCAGTTTAGTTTTATGAGCTCCGAAAACTATTCTTTGAATAATAATTGGCCTGAAGTTCATCTGTTGAAAGAGTTCAACATTCAGCATTCAGCTCAGGGCAACAGCACATCAGCTCTGAAAGGGGAGGGTTTGAAGAGGGGAATTACTCCCTCCAGAGTCACGGCCACTCCACATGTGGCAAACCAAGTTTAAAATAGCTGCAGACAGAGAGGAGATATGTCATTTGGAAATTACTTGTGCACTGCTTGAAGCAGCCGTTAACTGTGCAGCAAACAGACTCTGCAAATAGAATTGCTGTGTGCAACACAACCTGGGACTAATGTAACCTCCTGTTTCCGATTACTGGGACAAGCTCTGAAGCCTGCCAGCCGCAGAAACTAATACCAAGGACTCAGGAACGGTGAAAGTTTATGGAAGACAGGGTGACAGAAGCCAGTCCGCATGATTAAAATTAAATCTCCAAAAGGAATTGATTGTCTCTCCTTGATGCAGAGCGCTAACTCTAATAAGATCTTTCATCATAAGGAGGCCTCTGCTTGCCTGGCATTGGAGGAGAAAGTAATACTGTGAATTTCTAACCATGAGAGTGTGAATTTAAATAAAACTGGATATGCATTTGCCTAGCTTTTGGTCAGCAACCAAAAAGAAGGGGGGGAAAAGTCTCATCTGATAATGCAGCTTATTGAAACAGTTCCACATAGCAAGCTAAACCACACAAAAACAACGCTGAGATGCAACGAGCCTGTTTTCCTTTGATTTTCTTCTAAATTAGCCTTGCAGTTCTATTAAAAGTGGAAATTTCAGCCTAGGCTGGACAAATACTCTCAATGCCAACTGAGAAATCAGCTCGGTTCAGCCAAATATAAATTCCTTCCAAGGATATATTACTTTAGAATGGTAGAACAGGCTAAAGGGCTCAGATATGGCATGCTCCTTTTCCAGCTCTGTGGGGAAGTCACTCTGTCTTTCTTCCCTACAGATATAACAACACTTCCCTTTGCTTTAATTCTTATGCCTCTCTCAAGGACAGCAGTGCTGGACTCAAGCTCTCTGGGTAGGCAGGATATTGGCAGCTCAGTCCACTGACAGCAAGGTGAATACCTTCAGGAAGTGTTGTATTGCTGGTGGTACTGCTTTTTACACTTGCAGCAATAAAAGGAGCTCTGCAAAGCTAGCCTTCCCTGGCCTTTTCTCACAAGTTGCTGCTCTGAATGGTTTTGCTTTGGGCCAAACAAAATAATTTGTGTCAAGTGAAATGATGTTTTCCATCTGTTTGGTTGTTTTTTTTATTTTTTTCCCCCCTCCTATATGAAAAAGGAGAGCAACTGAACAAGAGGCAAAGTAACCAACACAAAAAGAACTTGGTTCAATGCCAGCCAATTTTTCTGTCTCAAAATGTTTCTGTTTAGAGAAGGTGAAGAGAAAAATATTTGCACAGCCTCAACCCTAACCAGAAAGCTTCATTCAGGAAGTGGTGGCAGTTTGCACACTGTATAGGCGTTAAACTACACACATTTTAATTTAAGCAATTATGTTCTCTGGGCCTAATTCCCACAAGTTTAATCTGGGTATTTTCTGTCATCACTTGTTGTACCCAACAGTTGTAAAATGTTGCCGTGCACTATTAAACAGCTGCTGCCTTCCACAGGTGGCTGCCTTTCAGAATGAGGTGAGGATGTCTCTCGTATTGCACAGAGGAGTTGTGAGGTTTAATTCATTCGTGTTTGTGAACAGCTCTGAAAGCTTCATTTAAAACCTGACGTATTCTTTCCAGGTTACATTTCCCAGCAGAAAAGAATGTAAAATAAAATGGCAGCTTTCACAGAAAAAACAGTGGGTGGACAAGTACAGCTAGACTGATCATGAAAGGAGGCTCACATACAGCACACTACTAAACTCTGCTACACTGCATAGAATCACAGAATGGTTTGTGTTAGAAGGGACCTTAAAAATCCTGTACTTCCAACCCACCTGCCATGGGCAGAGACATCTTCCACTAGACCAGGCTGATCAAAGACCAGTCCAACCTGCCCTTGAGCACTTTCAGAGTGAGGGCATCCAAAACTTCCCATGGCAACTTCTTCCAGTCTCTCACTATCCTTACTGTAAAGGATTTTTTTCCTAACATCCAGTCTAAATCTACCCTCTTCCACCTTACAGCCATTCCTTCTCATCCTATCACTACTAACCTTTGTGAAAAATCCCTCCCCAGATTTCCTGCAGGCCACATTTAGGTACTGGAAGGCCACTGTAAAGTTTCACCAGAGCCTTCTCTTCCCCAGGCTGAACAACTCCAACTCTCACAGCCTGTCCCTATAGGGGAGGTGCTCCAGCCCTCTGCATGTTGTGCATGTGCTTTTTTTCAATACGTATTATGCATACTATACATACGATTCATACAAATATAAAATAGAATCACAGAATTACAGAAACATTTTGATTGGAAAAGACCTTTAAGATCATTGTGTCCAACCACTGACCTCATCACGTTTCAATAAATTCAATGCTGTAGTCCAATAGCTTTGAACTGTGTATATTCTCATCAGTGTCAGCAGGATTATTAGCAGGAGACAAAATGCCAATATTGGACACCTCCAAAAACTTTATCTATAGTAAATATTACATAAGAGCTAAGTGGAGAGTTCATTCAGGTTTTGGGTAAGTCTTCTGCTTCTGCATTGTTTAACAGAACTACAACCACTTACACTTTCCAGGTGTACAGTGAAACTTGTTTGATAATATAGTGAAATTGAGTCAATAAACCTATCACCTGATAGGTCAGTAAATCCTGACCTGGATTTACTGCTGTCTTGTAAACTGAATGTGCATGGGTAGTCTTTCTCTTGAGCTTAACTATTCAGCCATACCAATATGATCAAGCATTTTGCCCCTTTTATTGAAAAAGTAAGGCAGAGGAAAACCAGCTGCATCAGTCCAGCCCTTGTCCCCAAACCAGTGCTATTACATGTTAAGTCACTTCTGCGCTGGTGCCCATCTTCCTCCATAAGGCAGGTAAAACAACAAAGCAACTTCACCCTTTTCTTATTCTGTGAGAGTGACTAAAGACACATGTGATGTGACTAAAGGCTGAGGAAGACAAGCCTCAGGATGTTTGGAGGGAGGGAAGCAGGCAAGGAGGGAGAGGAAGGAAAAGGGGGAGAAAGGGAGGCAGGCAGAGGCAGGCAGGTCTCCTCCACTTACTCCTAGATCTTGAAAACTGACTGTTTGCAAAAAGCGTACCTTGTGCCTCCACAGTATAGTAACTACTCTCAATGTTTCTTACAAGGGTCCTCTCAGAACTATCTCAAAGAGTATGAGCTGTTTACATGAGGGTTATTCTCCAAGGAGCTCTCACAAATGTTGATCCATTGTCACAATCCAGGGTAGTTTCCTTTTAGTCTGGATAACCTTTGCTAATTAGAAAGTCACAGGAATGCACAACTGTGCAGCATGGTCTGTTAGCTCATGCCCCTTAGGCACCCAGGGCTGAACCCCTGTGCCCTAGCTATCAACTGCAGCTCTGCTGCCAGAAAGCTTTCAACCACTTGCATTAAAATTTGATGTTATATTCTTGCTCCTTTGCCCCTGTTCACATGCAGAAAATTCTGGATAATCCATTCAAGCTCTCATAATTCATGCCTCAGACTACAACCTGGCACCTGCCTGCCTTTCCTGTCCCAGGAAAGAAATGTAGCTAATTCACAGTTTCAGTAATAATGTAAATTAATTTGATAACTGAGTTTTGGACTTCCTATAAAACCAGCAGAGAAATACATCATACTCTCCACAGAGGGCAAGCAGGAGTCAAAACCTCAGCAAGGCAATATAATATTGTGTATGGCCCATAACATCCACTGTGAGCAGAGACTCAGAGGCAAGGTCAAGGCTTTTTAAAAGAAAATCTGCCATAAGGGTGTGAGCCTAAACCTGCAGTATGAGTAAAAACATTTTTGGTTAAGCAACCAGAGGTATGAGTGAGCTTGTTTATATAACACAGGAGCACACTTCTATGCTATTGCATCTGTGCTAAGGTTATTCTTAGTCTGGAGGGCAACAATTCTTGACCTCAGAAACAAAGTTGGTTGGTTTGGTTTTGATTTTTTATGTGGTGGGAATGGAAGGAAGAATTCTGTTTTGCTTTTTTTTTTTTTTTTTTTTTACATTTTCAACATCAGCCACAAGCAGAAGAGAGAAGCACTGAGGGCATGGGGTATGCAGTGCAAGCTGGAGTATGTCAGAGCCCCTGGCCTTCCCCAGCATTGCTCCAGTAACCTTGGCTTACACCACTCCAGCTCTGCCTGCTGTTTCACTCTCCGATTCTATGGAGACAGACCTCCCAATCCAGCAAATTAATGTAGCTGCACCTGCAATAAGCTGTGCTGAAGAGACAGACAACACTGCCATGAAGCAGCAGAGGGATTGAGATGATGGCTACCTGCTGCCAGAGCACATCTTAAAGGAAAAGAAGCAACTGCACACCTTCAGGAGAGAGTGCTGCATACAAGCTACCTCCCTCAGCAAGTGGAGGCACATACAACCCCAATCCAAGAACCCCACAGGAGAGACTAGGATTCCTCCTCCTTCATGGGCCTATTTTAGGCTTGGGTAAGAGGCCACAAACTGACTGCAGAAGATCAGTATGAAGCCCCTCCAGGCACTCTTCACTGCTCAACCTCTTGGTGCCCCACAGCGAGCCCCACTATGAGCACAGGCGTACGCACCCTACTGCATCCCAACAGCAGAAGGACATCATTCCAGTGTACCTATGATGAGTAGAGGGTTGGATAACCTTCTGGAGTCCTCTCCAACCTGAATTATCCTACCATTCAATAGGCTGTGGATATGGCTCTGAAGGTGAGTGCGTGTGGGCCTTTCCACCCCAGTAGACCCAGCAGGCACCATGTTTGAGACCTTCACCGCAGATGACATTCAGTTACACAGGCAGACACAGATACACACATGCTCACACTGTGCTGATGAAAAGCACAGCGAAGTACTAATCTCCATTAATGCTGCCTCCTCAAGCTCTTTCTCCAACACCCAGCACTTCATTTCCAGTGTTTGCACTGTCTTAAATAACACGCTACCTTTTGCACAGCTCACAATCAGGAGCTGCTGACTCCTGCATTGCAATCATATTTTTTTTTAGGGGGCCTTTGTGCTGCGTAGGAAGGAGACACACTGAGAAAGTGGGAAAAGTGGACAGCAGCTCATTTAAATGTGCTCTGGAGACAAAGTGGCAGGCAAAGGCAAAAGAAGAGAAAGACAGTGAGTGACAGGGAAGGGGACACTGAGAAACTGAGAGAGACATGGAGAGTAGACAGATACTGAGGGAGATCAGAGCCATGAGCATGATGGAGAATGTGGAAGACCAGAAAAAGTGTTTCCATTTATATTTTTATCTGATCCAAAAATGTGCTCACATAAAAAAAAATGCCAGCTTAGAGGAAGAACAGCTCAGACAGCAAGAAAAGTGGTTTTGACAGAACAGCCAACTTAGGAAAGAGCTGTCTGCATAAGTTATCAGCTCAAACAACACTGACAATTTGCACAGTCCAACCTTCCCTCTTATCCACACTCTCTGGTCCTGGCTTTACTGATTAAAGTAACTGGGTCACCACCCCTGCACCCAGGTGGTTATTTTGATTTCTGACTTGAACTACCACAGCATCACATTAGGTCATGGGGATGCACCAGGTCTCTCAACACAAGCAGAGGGCTTTCTAAGCTGTCTAGCATGATGATTGCCTTGATAGACAATGGCCTGGATTTGTTTTGAGTTTTGTTTAACTGTAATAGCTTTACCCTTGAAAGATCAGAGGGGATGAAGATGTCTTAAATTGAGAGAAGGGAGTCAGTAAGCCTCCTTTCATTAGATAATGACTCTGCCTTCACTGTACTCAAAATTTAAGTCCCTTCCATGAAGTAAAATAGTTTTGTTTGGCTCTGTGTATGTGTATGTTAAAGGAAGAAGTAGATGAAATTCAAGAAAGTGCTGAACGTTCTTGCCCTTTGCTTTGTTGGTTATTTGTCCTCACTGGCAACTGGCCTCCCTCAGAGAATGCCAGCTTGCTGGTGAAATAAAATACAATACAACTGTATTTTGTATAGCACCTCTCAAGTAAACAAGATCACAATTGCTCTGCAGGCTAGGTGATGAAAAACAGCACAGAGAGGAGGAAATTAAGAAAAAGGAATAATGGAAGAAAACCAGATACTTCTAGAGGAAGGAAGCACAGCTCCATGGCTAAGGCTCTGGGTTTGAAAGTGACTGGCACAGGCTTAGCTCTTTGATCTGCCACAAACTTCGTGCTTTGACCTTGAACAAACTCCTCGACCTTACCAGGACTCAGTTTCCTGTGCAAGACTTACGGTCATGATCTCCTCCCTGTCTCAGGAAGTGAGAGATTACTGCATTCATGTCTTCTGACTGCTTTAACAGTACCTGGGCAAGCACTTAAATAGCTGGGTGGGTAGAAGTGTGCTAGAAGCTAGTGGTATACTAACCATTTTCAACTGTTCAGGATTCCAATGCTCAAAAAACAATCACAATACCTCACTGAGTGTGGTGATGCTACTGAAACAATGTGGTGTTAAGACAAAGAGGTGAAAAGTAATTTTTGCTGCAGTAGGGCAGGTTTGCCTCATACCCAATGTGACAAGAAGAGATGGCAGCCATCACATTCCTTAAAAGCAGTTTCACTCTGGGGAGAGCTATTAAGGAATGGAGAAGCTGCCAGTGACAGAACTGTCTGAGCATGTTAAATTTGGAAAGCATGTGGTATGGTGGTCATTTATAACCATGATACTAACAGTACACAACATATTGCTTATCACTATCAGAGGGTCGGGAAGGATGGCTAGAAAAATACCTTGCAATCTGCTGCTGAGCAGCTCAAATACAGAAAATCATGAGAAAGGGTGACCCAAATGGCTAACGAACATGTTTCATTACATGTTGACTGTGAACAGCAGGCTGAAATAAGACTCTTCAAAGCACNTTTTTTTAGCAATCTAGTAATCTGTTTCTGTGAAGAAAGGGCTGGTGTGTTCCCCAGTCTGGCTATGGAGAATAGAGACTGGAGGATATCTGGTAAACACTGGGGTCCTGGGGTCCAGCCATTTCCATTGCTGTTGCAATATTTTCCCCTTTAAGGTGCATAACTAACAATATATGGACAGAAACAGAGAAGGAATGAGCAGGCAGTTGACTAGGATGCATGCTTTTCACAAGACAGACTGACATGAAAACCTATATATGAGCAGTTAGCTTCTTGCTTCTGTATAAGGAAAATTAGTAGCTCTGCCTCTTCTCCCCTCTTCTCTTTAAATCTCCTTCCTTTCCCAAGTCCATCACCCCCTTCCCTTGCATCTAGTTCAGAGCAGAGCCATAAATTAGAGTGGCTAGAAGTTTAGAGAGGGCCCTTGGAGAGAAGGAATAGGAATTGTAGAAGCATAGAATCATTAATGTTGGAAAAAAACTCTAAGATCACCAAGACCAACCATCAATCCAATGCCACCATGCCCTGACTAAACCATGTCCCAAACTACCATGTTCACATGTTCTCTGAACACCTCCACCGCCCTGGGCAACATGGTCCTATACCTGACTACTCTTTCAAGTAAACAATTCTTTCCTAATGTCCAATTTAAACCTCTCCTGGTGCAATTTGAGGCTATTTCCTCTCGTCCTATCACTGATTACATGGGAGAAGAGACCAGCACCCACCTGACCACAGCCTCCTTTCAGGTAGTTGTAGAGATCAATAAGGTGTCCCCTCCTCTTCCCCAAACTAAACAATCCCAGTTCCCTCTGCTTCTCCTGGAAGCTACTGGTCCAGGTTGCTGCTGCCTCTGGAAGGAACAGCACCCAAAGCCTCCAGCTGCACGGAGAGTAGTTGCTGCCTCCCTGCTTGCTGCCACATCATTCATCACTCATCAGTCACATTAGTCATACACCATATGCAATGCCAAATGAGACCCTGACCTCAAGCAACACAGAGTGGTCTTCAGAGCAAGTGATTACACTTCTCCAAAGCACCTTGCTACCTACCACTGCTTATCTGCATTGTGGCAAGGCTGTGGAGAAGGCATGACTCCAGACTCTTCTATGTCTCTCTGCTCAAGGGACTTTTGTGCATTCACTGTCTCCACTTAAGTGGCTTTTGCAGGGACACAGGACTCAGTGTGTGAATATCAATAGGATCTTTAAATCTCCTAGAGATATTTTCTATCTTAAGAGAGTTTCCTGGAGCTGGGCGCTTCAGATTGACGGCTCAGCAGATAGCACATCGATCTCACAATTGCTTTGTGCCAGCTGTAAGAATCACAACTCATCTCCTACAGATCTTTCTCCTTACATAGGACACCTTTCCTTCTCTCTTCCTCATGGCCCAAAGTCAGACCCAAACATTGTCTTCCTCAGCCTTCAGAAGCATTGTGCATCAAGTCTGATGCATCTATGCTGTGTCACCATAGCAACAAAACCAGGCCCAGTGTGGAAAATGAGGAGCAAGAGTTAAAAATATGGAAGAGAGCTCTGCAGATAGGGGATAGGTGAGTTGGTCTCTGAGTTGGTGGCAGGTGGTGACATCTGTCTGTGCCACTGCTGGAGCAGAGAGAGGCCACCGAGAAGCTGCAGCTGGATCTTTAGCCCTCCAAGAGTCTATTTATGCATCTCTCATTACCCTAGTAAAGGCAAATTAAACCCCAATCAAACACTCTGACCATTCCATCTTCTTCCCTTCCTCCTCCTCAGACAGGACACTTCATACAGTTTGTGATTTCAAAAAAACCACATTTTAGCAGAAGGCCTTTTGCCATCAATCTCTGGAGTCCTGGATTTGACATCCAGGATTTCAGACTCTCTCAGTAACATTTAGGCTTCGTCCCTCCTTGGCTGTATTTGTGCTACTGCCTCTTGCAGTCAGGCAATCAGAGTATAAGCTTTTCTTCCAGATCCCCAGCTTAACCTCAGGCTGACCTATGTAGCTTTAAGTAGCATATTACAGTAATGAGGGGCCATGACTATTTCTGAGAATATGCCCTCCCTCTCATTAGTAACCCCCCATGATAAGCAGCTCTATCTTCACCGCTGCCAACAGTCACTTGCAGGCCACTGGAGCTGCAGAAGAAGGACAGAGCAACCTGTCATAAAGAAAAAGTGAGAGGAGTGCATAAACTGGGAGAGAGGGTGGAGGAAGGAATAAGCATTGACATTCAAAATGCGAAAAAGATGAAATGCAATTTTTCTTCAAATGCCTGGAGATAAGACAGATCTCCTGGCTTCCTTCCCCTCCCTTGCCCTCCCGCCTGAAAAGAGAAGAGGTAGTTAACATAGGAAAGCCCCTCAAATAAACCCTGACAGCCACATATTCAGAAACTGATGGCATTTCCCTAAACACTGTTTGTAAAATGGTAATTATCCAGCAGGCAGTGACAGCTGGCACTTAGCACTGAGAGAGAACATGAGCGGACAAGAAAAAAGGGATCCTGCCGTAATTGAACAAAGGGTAAAGAAATATATAAAACATAATCAGAAAAATACCAAGATTGCTGGCTGTGCTAATAGGTCACTTCAGCTTCTTGGTTCATCTTGAAGTGATTGAGTTTGAATGCAGATTCAGACTGACATCCTCCAAACCGTTCAGCTGGAAGCAGTACCTCTGAGGGGAGCACTGGCAGCAAGCAAAGCAAAGAGGCTGAGCAGCTGGCAGCAAGCACATGGGGGATAAACTGGTGGCCAGCTTTTCCCCAAAGTTTCTGGAGCACCTGCTCTGTGACTTTTGTCACAAGATCAGCTGCTGGGAACAAGAGATTCTAGGTGGATGTTTCCTCCCTACTTCAGACCACTCTATCAAGTCACCTGTGCAACAGCACAGCACAATGAAGCTCTTCACTGGAAGCGTCCAGACTGGGCAAAGCCATAGGCAATGTGCGTTACAGCAACCTCTTGAATCGGGACAGGGAGATGGCTAGGCTGATCTGCTCCTGTGGCATTAATCAAAACATTCACTTCTGGGATTTTATTAGAGCAATGGAACAGTTTGTCAGCTCAGGTATCAGTTCTGGCAGATCTCCTGTATGGCCTTGGGGTAGGGTTCTTCTTTCTGTGCCTTGATTTTTTACCTATAAAATTGTTTGAAAGTTGTAGCTTTGCCATGCATCCAAAGCCAGCCTTTTTTCCTATTAAGTCCTACATAAAATCTAGGAGAACAGAGCCCTGAACTGGATTTGAGTCCTTTAAAATCACGATCAGAAATAAAAGTCAAGGTATCTTCCCTCATATAAGAGTCACACTCAAAGAGATTTAAAGCAGAATGAAAATAAACTCATATTAATGAGCAGGGTCATATCTTTGAGCTTGGGAGTTTCCAAACTCGTATTCTGTGGCCATTTGATTTGCTTCCTCATTACTCTAATTAAGATGTTATCTTCCTCCAGTCTGTAGTTGAGAACACTCTGATCTCTCCATAATGCTCCACAACTTGCTTTTGCCTGGATCCTACCCAGAAAGGTTACTGCTGGTATCCAGCAGTGTGTACGTTTGATCACAGCCTCTGAGTCACTCAGTCAGGAACGGGCTAGCAGCCCTAATGAATGATGCCCAGAGAAATGTGGTGAGACACGGACATGTAATGGAGAACTAGAAAACAGGAAGGAGATTTGCTTCTCTCCTTTGTACTAGGAATTGGCTTTGCACAGCAACAGTCCGTGCCTGGGATATGATAGAAATGGCATCTAAACTTCTTGTCGTTCCTCGCCATTCTCTTTTTGACATTGCTTTTCCTTGATCAAAATACACTATTCATGAGAAAGATATAATTGTCCTTATTGACCTATAGAATTTCAACAGCTGAGGGCAAAATCTGTAAAGCTTCTGAACTCCTGCTAAGCACACCTTCCTCCTACCCTGCCTTGACTCTGTTTTACTGGGTGTTGCAAATACTTGGTCCATCACAACAAATGACCTTTAAGCTTCTTTATATGCCATATTCTCCTTGGTACCAGGTCTGTTAATAATTTTCTCAACACCCATGCACATGTGAAATAAGATAGATTTTTCTCTGCTGCAGACAGATACACCTCTGTGCAGTAATTCATTATACTCCTATCTCCAAAGCTGTTTCTTTGAGAAATATGCATACAGAGTTGTATTAACACTCTACAGTTTTCATGACAATAACTGATGATTTGTTTGACTGGGTCTCTTATGTATCAATCTAACTATTTTGTAGTTTGCAGGTGATTTATTTTTTACTGTCTTAATAAAGATCAAATATTACCTTCTCCTAGTAATCAATCTGCTTTCTTTAAACTACTGGTTTTTTGTTGTTTGTTNTAATCCATCCTATACCACCACTGGTCTGAAAGTTGTCAATGTATTTCTAACTGGATGAGTACAAACTGAAAAGTGGATTTTCCCCTCTCCCCCCCACCCGCATCAGATGACTTTAAAAAAATCTGCCTGTTTTCAAGTACAAAGTAATTACTTTAAACAGTAATAGAGCATTTCTCATAAGCTATATTAAAGAAACACCAACAGTGAGACTGCTAATGTTGCAATTTAATTATAAACTCTTCTATAACCTAGCACATCTTCACTATTATTTTTGTCGCAGTTCCTGATCTGTAGCATGGTGCCTAACACAATTTGCTACACTTTTTTTAATTTTTTTTTTTTTTTTAGTCCAAATTACTTTCACAGCTTCTGTTTATCTGCCATATATGGAAAAGCAGGGAGGCACAAAAGATGTTATACAACGGTGATTAAGGTCAAAGAAAAAACAAATAAATCTGAGTAACATTGTGTTATGTGAAAACTTCTATGTAGCCATATAATGAAAGGAGCTAACACGCAGCTGCAGGAAACTAAGAGTAAGACTGAAACTTCAGTTGTGATTTTGGGAAGTAATTTCAGCGTAGCCACTGCAAGGTAGTGCCAGATGACTTCTGAGTAAACATGCATATTCATTATCATTATTAATGTATTTACCACAGCACAGACTCCTTTGCTTCCCTGCAAGGTTTCACATACAATCTAGCCTGGCCATTTCCTGATTTAAGCTCGCTGATGTTCAACAGTTTCTTGATACAACAGATGACATCTTACCTGACATTTAAGATGAGAAAAGAAGAGCTTAGATCACCTAGAGCTTCTCCCTGAGTGAGGCAAGCCTTCAATTCACCTATTGTTTCCCCATTCCTAACTCAAAAACTTGTGAGCAGAGCAAAGAAAGCCTTTGAGAAAGATATTTTAATGTTGATTTGAAAACTACAAGTGATGTAGAGCTGAACATATCCCTGGGTAATCTAATTTATTTTATGGAATAAATTCAGACAATACAAAGATTCCTGTACACATATGCACACATGCTCATACACTCAAAATAAAAGCACCTTAATAATCCTCTCTGTCACAATAATAGCTAGCACACATCACTTGGCTTTGATGACTGTCCAAGCACACTCACTGCTGCTGGAGGAAACTTTTCTTGGTTTTGTCCTATAAAATCCACCCGGCATTCAGCATCAGTACTTAACACACATTAATTTAATAATGCACTCCTTAAGCTGCTGCGAGTTCGGGAAGATGCAGCACATCACTGTCAGCAATGGTTTTGTCACTGCCAGACAGTTATTTGTGTTGGATGGCCATGGTGGTTTTTTCAGCTTGTCTGTAGGGCTTGCAGAGCAGTGGGATGCAAAGTAAAACACAAGGAGGGATGCAGGCTGACTCAAACTGTGTGCAGCTCTAGACTATCGGATGTGAATTACAGAAACATAGAATCATAGAATGGTTTGGGTTGGAAGTGATCTCAAAAATCATTGAGGTCCAACCTCACCCTGCATGGGCAGGCATACCTTGCACTAGACGAGGTTGCTCAAGTCCCTGTCCAACCTGGCATTGAGTACCTCCAGCAAGGAGGCATCCACAAATTACCTGGGCAACCTGTTCTGGTGTCTCACCATTCTTACTATAAAGAATTTTGTCCTAATATCCAGTCTAACTCTATCATCCTCAAGCTTCAATCCATTTCCTCTTGTCCCATCACTACAAGCCTGTATTGTGTTTGGATGAGCTGGAGTTAATTCTACTTAGAGCATCTTTCATAGTGCTGTGCTTTGCAGCACTGTAGCTAGGTGTTGATAACACACCACTGTTTTGGCTACTGCTGAGCCAAGATGTGCTTTTCTAACATTTCCCCACTCCAAGAGTACTCTGAGGGATGGGCAAGATCTTGGGAGGAGACCCAGCTGGGCCAGCTGACCCAAACCAACCAAAGGAGCATTCCATGCTGTATGACATCAACTCAGATATATAAGATAAGTGGTAAAAGGAACTGGGGGGACACACATCTGTTGACAGCACCTATACTCCTGAGCAACCCCTACGTGTATTGAAACTCTGCTTCCCAGGAGTGACCCAAACACTGTCTGTCTTGATGGAAATACAGAATAAGATGTTTGTTTGCTTTTGCTTCCATGTGTGACCTTTGCTTTTGCTTTGCATTATTAAAAATGCTTCTCTTGTTAAGGGTGGTTATATTTTCCCCTCTATCCTATCCATCTAAGAAGGAGAGTGATAGAGCAGTTTTGGTGGGCATTTGGCCCTCAAGCCAGCACCAAACCACCACAAAGGCCTTGTAAAATGTCCCTCCACAGCTTTGCTATAGGCCTCCTTCAGGTACTGGAAAGCTGTTACAAGGTCTCCCCAAGCCTTCCTTTCTCTGTGCTGAACAGCCACAACTCTTGATAGAGGAGGTGCTCCAACTCCCTGATTGTGTGAAGGAGATCTGGCCAGCATATTACCAGAGGCATGGACAGACGTGAGTACATCTCTAAGGCTTCCAAACCTGAACTGGGCAATTCTCAGCAGTTCTGATCATTGAAAATAAAAACCTTCTTCTGCCTGCCCTTGTTCTGCATCTCTCACTGCCAGACAGATAGAAGGGGAGATTTCAGGGGGGCATGGAAGGGGCATGTGTGCACAGGTGCTTTAGGATTAAAGCACACAGAAATATATGTGAAATGGAGACAAAAAGAGACAAGAGGTCACACAGAAACAAAAGATCAGCAAACAAGAAGTAAAAGTGAAAATGTAGGAGAAAGACCAAGAGGGAGCAAAGTAGCAAGAAAAGGAGAGAGATAAAGCATTTGGACTAATTGGCAGTTCAGGTCATCAGACATTAGAGTTGCAGGTGTGCACAGGAACAGGAACATGAACACCAGGAATGAATGTTCCTGTGCAAACATTCATACATATGGTACCACACATTGAATTAGGCACAGATGACAAATCACAGACTCGTTTGCTTGAGTAAAAACCTCTGGAGAATCATCCAAGCCATTGCTGCACATTGTGGCAGGTCTGATTATACCTAAACCATTGCTGACAGATGGGAGACTCATCTCTGCCTTGAATCTCTCCAATGCTGGTGCTTCTACAGCCTGCCTTGGCAGCCTGCTCTGTCACCAAACTGTTCCTAGAGTTATAAAGTTTTCCCTCATATTTTTTAACTAACTGTTCCCTGCTGCACCTCAGGACCATTATGTCTTAGGCCTGTTTGTACCAACCACTGAGAAAAATGGATCCCCATCCTCTCAGAATCGTCTCTTTATGGATTTGCAGACAGTGTTTACATCTCCCTTCACACATCTTTTCTCCTCAATGAATATATACCAACCTCCTTAATCTTCTCACTTATGCCATACTTTCCAAACCTATCAGCATTTTTGTCACTTTTTTCATTTTTTCCTGGAGTTTCCTCCAATACATTGTGGCTTTGGGAACTGCAGGAGATAGCATTAATTCAGCTTCCTGCCTCTTAACCTGTGCCATGTCCAATCAGGAAAGGTTGATGATTGCTTTATTTCCTTTCCTGACTACCATTTGCTTCCTGCACACCTCTTGCCCTATCCTCCTGTGCATACCCACCTGCATATTTTATGCATTATATAGATATAAACAAAGATCTTGCCTACTAAGGGTTCCAACACTAAAAGCTTCCTTAGAAGATGAGCTGGGCCAGTTGTGATGAAGAGTGTCTGGAGGAATAGAGAATGCTAGTGTCACTTTATACACTGGAAGAATCCCCTTTTGATGGCATCCTAATGATGGACTGAACACTGTAAAAAGTAGGATATTTTCTTGCTGTCATCAGACCCAAATATTATTTAAATTTATGCAGTCCATAACCATTTAATCTAGGTCTTTTGTCTTCTGTGTCCCTGTATACTGCATCCATTATTCTTTCCTTCTTGTTAAAGCCACCACTTACAAGACCAGTTAGGCTAGCTCTCAACAGGTCTGCCTCCCTATTGTAGAAGTGATGTGCATGAATGGTTCCTACACAATGCAAAATTGTCCTTGGCAGCATGATTTTAGTTGCAAANTAAGTCATTTGAGATACTATGCAGCCATCTCCACTTGCTTTCTTCAGTTTCTGAAAAGCATCTTGGGGCTTGAATTAGAAGATGGACCTTTAAAAACACCTGTAAAGAATATCCAGCAGAGCATCCAAGAATACCACAGCATTTCCTCTATGGATTTCCCATAGAGAGCAACTTCCAAGTAAAGCACATAACAAACAGAACACACTGGGTCTTGGTGAGATGCTACAATGACAATGAAGAGAGAACAATTTCAAAAGGTCACAAATATACATCTACAATCAGCTACTACCACAAAGGCATGCCATTTCTATACCTAACAGCCTGACATGAAGGCCCAAACCATGACATATCCCTCTACCAAGGGACCAGTGACCACTTGTTTGCTCCATGCCACCTCAGAACTAGATGGTGCAATGAACTGACAGGATTTTGGCTCTAGGGTTGTTGAAACTAGATGTCAGGCTCTGAGAAAGTCATCTTCAACCCATTACAGCTACAGGCTTATTGGCACTGACAGCAACTTATAGATGTGTCTGTGTGGCAGACTAAGGGTCAATAATATTTCTTTTCAATACCCTCCCGCAACATCAAGTCTACCATCATGTTTATTAAGTCTCATGGAATTTCCTGTCTCTTCTGGAGACTGCAGGGTTTTGCTCTGATTGTACCAGTCGTAAATGAAAATCTGAAAAATCAGTTAAGAAATGGAGAAGCATCTCATTCCTCACAAAGAAAATAATATGAGATGTAAAATGTCATTGCTTTGATGTGCTGGCAAACGTCCTGGAATCAGTCGACCAAAGATAACTATGTTTATAAATATTTGGGATACGAAGATACTGTATATAAATTGCATTTTTAGTATTATTATAAAAGTGCGGTGTGGGTTGTTGCTTTTTTTTTTTTTAATAAAAAAGTGGGGAAAGAGTTCAGCAGTGTACTCTAAATATATATGTTAGGGTGTTCTGTGTTGTGCACAGCCTCTTGTTAATATGGAAGAAATAGAATTCTACCTTCTCCCTATTCCTTTAGCAGAGCAATGTAGCTATTCCCTTCTCAAGTTCTCCCAGCAAGAGGTGCTACAAGGCTGATGGAACAGCACTGGAGTTGCCCACAGCTAAAACAGCACAGGTGAGAAGCACTCTGAAGATCCCTCTATCTCAAAGTTTTGTGCTGCTGACCCGTAACCCTGGTATCTGAGAATCTCCCATGTAAAATCGATAGCAATAACAGAATCCCTTAGAGACTTCATGGAGTCTCTTGAATGATATAGCCAAGGCTGTGCTGGTAGAATAGCTGCGGATGGCTACAGCTTGTTCCAGCTGCTCCTGGCAGGTTTTATTGCAGGGAGAGGCTCAGGACTGCTGCCCACGTAACTCTCACAATCCAGATAATTGCTTTTCTATTCTTTTTACAACTGATATTTCATTCTCGTTAAGACAGGAGAACTGCTGAAATACGAGAGAAGTGGCTCCCACACCCACATACATTCTGTTCCTGGCCAGCTGGCCTCCACTCTATGCCAGTCCAGGACTCTGCACCCAGCTTTGGCAACCTCTCTGCAGCAACCCCTGCTGTTCCTGCTGATTTACACAGCTCTGCTTGGTAGACCTCAGCTGCCCTGTACAACCTCACTTCATCCAAAGCCTGGCCCCCCTGCAGTCCCACTAACGCATCCCAAGCCCAAGCAACAGCTCCTTCTGCTACAGCCATTCCTGTGCAAATCTGTTCCTCTCTAATTGCTCTCTCCCACCTTGCAGCTCTATCAACATCTACATGTTGTCTTTTCTTTTTTTTTGTCTTCCCAGCCTCTATCCCACTATGATCCTGCAATAAAAGAAAGCATGCCACAAACAAATCCACAGCCATTCTTCTTTCTAAACCACAGCTTAGAACTAAGTATTGCCCAAACCCACCTGGAATATGTTAAGCTGTCAGCTGACTCCATGAAATAGAGGTAAACGATTAAGGCATGATGGTGGTGAGACACTGGAACAGGTTGCCCAGAGAACGTGTAGACACCTCATCCCTGGAAGTGTTTAAGACCATGCTGGATGAGGCTTTGCGTAGCCTGGTCTAGTGGAAGGTGTCCTTGTCCATGACAAGGGGATTGGAACTAGAGGATTTTAAAGGGCTCTTCTTATTCAAGCCATTCTAAGATTCTGAGAAGCATTCCTGGAGCTTCAAGGACCTGACTTGCACTGCAGTCAGCCAGCAGCTTATGGAAACAGGCCAGTGAAATGCCCAGCATTTAGCACCTTTCACTCCACCTAAAGAATGCATTTGATAGATATTGCACTAGATACTCAAACCAGTCCCAAAGCAAGAGCAGAGAGATGGATACAGAAACAGCTGGAGGGAGACCTTACATCATTCCTGCATTATAAAAAATGGCTTGTATTGCATTCTTTAAAAGCAGGAAGAAAAATTCTGCTGACATTCATATACAGACTTATTTGTGTTTGGGGGAAAGAGAATTGCCAGCATTCAAGATCAATCAGCCCTCAGTGGGGTTCAAGGTTTGGAAAATCATGCCTGGTTTGCTTTCCCCATTGTAAATGTTAACTAAACGTAGTTCTGGTGAGAGGTGCCAGCTCAATAGCCCCGGAGATTAACCTGCCAAATTCTACTCTCAGTCACAACACTGTAAACCCTGAGTAATTCCAACTATAATCAGCAGAGCTACTTCAGAATTGCAGCCAGGGGTAGATTTTGGCACTGCAACTGTCCGTTCTCATCCACAACAGAAAAGAGATCCAGTTTCAGTACACAATAGCTCTCCCAACAACCTCAAGTCCCAGATTTGACCCCACAGCAGATACAGCACTGGCAGTGACAGTGTTTGCTTTATCAAAATGAAAGCCAGAAATGTGTCCCTTACTCCACCAGCTAATGAGCCTTACACTTTACCTCAGTCCCTGTTGGAAAGACCAACCCTGCTTCATAGCTCACATACAGTGAACGCACAATTAGCACCAAGGATGAAATTTTTCAGAAAGATGACTTCTGCCTAATCACACCCATTCAAACCAATGGGTTTTACACCATTGATTTTGATGGAAGCATAATTACATAAAAATCAAGCACTAAGAGCAGCAGAAAGAACTGGGTTTGTTGGATGTGCTTCTGGGTGGCCACATGAAGTTTTCATCAACAGGGGCTTGCTACATGATATATCCAAAAGGATGATAGCATTCTCTACCTCTCCAGTTCCACTCTACCATCTCCTGGACCTATGCTGTGAAGTTACTAAACTGTAGCTGAGGCCTGACTTGTCTCTGCTCAAGGCATGAGAACGGCCTGAAGAACTCCAGCACAGACCAGGATTTCCCTAGACCTCTCCATGTCACAACCAAGAATCCACAAGACCAAGGCAGCCTATTATCTTCATTTCACAGTTTTCCTTTTCATTGGTAATGCTGGTATTTGACCAGATCAAATTCCTCTAAAGATGGAAAGTCTGACATTAAATTAGTGGAAATACAGTTTAATGCTAAAGAGTGAGCTAGTTCACTGAAAAATTCTCTCTCTTCCTCCATGCTTTCATACTTCCTACACTGCATGTGTGATGATTTATGATCTTGACATAATCATGAAGCTTCCTCACTATTTTCACAAAAGGCCTTACAAAGAGAGGATTTTGGCTCAGTAGTGTTGGATGAGATTCAGCATAAAAGTGTGAGGTGTTTGGAGGGCCTGCAGTCCACAAAACCTCTAAACCTTTGGAGATTCATCCATCATTTGGGATAGATTACTGGCATGTTCTGCCATGGGTTGGATGAAGACTAGGTGTTTAATGGGCCCTGAGGATCCAAAAGCTTGCCATATGCAGAGCAGTACTTGAAAATTTTTACCAAGAACAGATGCCCATCTCTTTGTTCTCACATCTTGTGCCTGTAAGTATCCAAAGACAGAGCCTTTAATCACCTTGTAACCTTCCCTGAGCCCTTTTTAGTGTATGTGGAACTGCCCGGGGTAGGGAGGGATTTCAGTGCCTGAAGGGGGCCTACAGGAAATCCAGGGAGGGACATTTTATAAGGGCAGGTAGTGATAGGACAAGGGACAATGTTTTTTAACTAGAGCAAGGTAGATTTAGATTAGACATTAGGAAGAAGTTCTTTACTGTGACAGTGGTGAGACAATGGAACGGGTTGCCAAAAAAGATGGATGCTCATCTGTAGACGTGCTTAAGACCAGGCTGGATAAGCAACCTGATCTAGTGGGTAATGTCCCTGCTCATGGCAGGGGGATTGGAATTAGATGATCTTTAAGGTCCCTTCCAACTATAGCCATTCTATGATTCTACAAAATACCTTTTTCTGTGTGGAGCTCATGCAGGACACTATCTTCACTTCCGAGCTCCTCATTATGCAAAATATATTGACAACAATGAACAAGAGCAGAAGAGAGCAACAAAACAGTCAGATAATTAGAGTGGTCAAAGAATGAAAGGGTCAAATATGCCTGTTGTGGCTGTGAACAGCAGACAGGACATCAATATGAATACAACAAAGAGAAAAAAAGTAAACACAAACCACACATGATAAAAACTTCCTTCCTGACAGCAAGGTACAGCAGCAGGTTGCAGGATGTCTCCCAAAGCATGTAACTGGGACCTCACTGCTAGAAAATATATCAGAGGAAACCATGCCGGTACACAGCTCAGTGCCCAAGAGGATGCTTGCTTGGCAGTAATGACCAGCTATGTTATCACTCCTTGCAATTTCAACAGGATGTTTTCATCTGTGTTGCAAGTCTCCAGCTCACAGACAGCCTGCTGCTGTGCAGATGTTAAGCAGATGTCATCTCCCTCCCTCCGGTGGTTACAGTGATTTCAGGATGAGATGATAATTATTCCCTGAAAGACTGTGTGCAAAATGCAGTGGGGTGCAGTAGGTTGTACTCTAGTGCAACTGAGAGCTGGGGCATGCCACACGTGAAATGTTAAGACACGGTCACAATGTAAGCTGATTTCTCCACGTGTTTGTGCACACCCACTCCTTGGCTTGCTGTTGAGGAAGCTAGAGAAGAGGCTCCACTGAGCAGTATGCTAAGTGCCAGGCACTATTAGACATGGTGTTCATTCAGTCCCCTATCCTGTCCATGACAGCAGAGGTTTCAGGAAGGTACAACTGTGCCATGCAGACAGATGCAGAACAATTTATCTCTGGGTTTTGAGATCTAGAGAAGCCTTAAACCCTAGTGACTGCTTTGTGGCTGTCCTCTGTCCCCAGATGTATTCTCCGGGATTAAGACAACTCTGGATACTCTCAGTGAATACTGGAACTATTTCATTCTTGAGCCTTTCTGAAAGCTAACTGGTGATGTTATGTGACAATGATTTCTACAGCAAACTTGCCTATTACAGGGAAAATATATTTCTCTTTTTTCATCTTGTAGTGTCATCAAACGTGCACTTGTTCTGTCCTCTGAAGACTAAGGCTCTCTCTCACAAACATGCAGACTTTTACACATCTCTTCTTAGCAACATACAAGCTATGTTGGTCCCAAACTTTCAAAGAATGTCCTCTTTGCATGAGAATCCACCCAGGCACATCATTATTTCTATCACTCAGCATTCAACCACCTCTCTTCTGAGACAGTGTGGCAAGTTCTGCATGCAATTTTTTTCATCAGCTGGGAATGTGGAATCGATCCATACGCCATCCCATTAAGATGTTGTAAAGCTATCCTCACAGTCTCCATTTCTCTGTGCTTTGCAGGTAGACCCTTGCAGTAACACAGCACTGCTCTGCCAGTTTGTTTCTTCCCTGTTGCTTCCTCAATCTTTTTATTTAAGCCTTCCACTCATATGCCTCAGGCTTGGCGCTCATGTTGTGTACATTAAAGGGCTGTATAAAAACGGGATATAATTAGTACTCCTCCAGTTTGGGGAGGGATATATAATGAGTGGCCTTTTAAGGACATCCCTGTAGAGGGGGGGAAAAAAAAAAAAAAAGGTGTTTTGTCTTCACTAAATCCGTCTACTACTCTTCTCCATTATAATCAATAAATCAGTTCCCTTTTTATATGGTGATGTTGGCTCAGCTATGATTTTTTGATGGCAAAATTCATTACTCAATTGTCTCACTGCTTCCTTTCTAAGTTCAAAAACATCCATTAGCACCACTATGTGAAGCCCCATTAATCTACTTTCGTTCTAATAATGTTCTTAGTCTTTCATAGCATCTTTATTGCATCCCACTCATCCTTGTTGTCTCATAGGAGGTTTTAATTAATGCACTAAGAACTGATATAAAGAACTAGCTTTTTTTTTTTTTTTNATATTTTGGTGACTGCAAAAAAATTAACCAAATTCACTCAAGTGACCCTGTTCTAGAATGGGGAGAGATGGAAGACAGAATCATAGAACTGTTGCTGTTGGAAGAGACCTTTGAGGTCATGAAGTCCACCTGCTTGTCTAGAGCGTACAATCCCACCATCACTGCTAATCTACTACCACTAAACCATGTCTCTCAGCACCAATCCACGTCTTTTAAATACCTCCAGGTTTGGTGACTCCACCACCTCTCTGGGCAGCTTGTTCCAATGCTTGATAACCCTTTCTGACCTGAACTTCCCTTGGCACAACTTTTCCTCATTTCCTCTTTTCCTGTCACTTTGTTGCATGTGAGCACATTTGAGCTGAAGGACTCTTGAAGAGGAATGCTGCTGTCCTAAAGGTTTTCCCTATATGTAGAGCAGGTTTGCTGCTCTGTATATAGCACACTGTGATCTCCTTCAATGCACCACTTGTTAGGGAACATCATTTGCAACAATCCTAAAGGGGCCAAACCTTTACCCCAAGCTGTTAAGCCCTCGTGTGCAGTTCAAGTAGCTGGGAAGGAGTCTCATCATGCAGTTCAGAACAGCCAAAACTAGGGTGCTTGGGAGCAAGAGCTTGAATCTAGTCGTTGGCAATTTTGCTGTTTACGTATCACTTGAGGATGCCTTTCTACGATGAAAGATGGTATGCATTTATTTGGAAGAAGGAGAGATTACGGCTTTTATGGGTAGAGCTGGAGCAAAACACCAAGTGAGAACTATTTGCCATGCCCTTACAGAGTGTTTAGGATAAGATACATGAAACAAAAAACTGGGCAATATTAAATTCCCTTCCTTTGAGCCTCACAAAGGGACAAACAGGGTTGGTGAACAATAGTTTTCTGGACTCTTCTAATGAAATCACCCCTTCTTCTTAAACATTGCTAGTCAATGGAAAATTGGCATGTTTACTTCCTTCTAGGAGACCAAATGTAGAACTGCCTAGAAAAAAAGGCAAACAAAGGGGTATGTTGTGAGCTGATATCTCTGACAAGTCAGAGGAAAGGAAAAAAAAAACAAAACTGTACACAGATTATAGAATTTATCATTAAAAAAAAAGAAAACCCAAATCCAAGAACTTTGCATGATACTTCAAAAGAAAAGAAGGAAAGGGGAGGTGGAAGGGGGGAACAAAAAGAAAAGAAAATCTGTCAAGAATTTTCTCACTGCATCCAAAATGCCTCAGTGAGCAGAGATACAGAAACAAGCTAATTACTGTCTTTCTTTTACTCTTCAGGTTCTGAACTCCACACACAACATTTTCACAATTATTAATAAAGAAACACTTTTATCTCTGTCTTATTATGAGTTCTAGGGGTAGGAGTACAGCATCTGACAGATAACATACGGGATAGGGTGAAAACAGGAGAAAATGAAGGAAAGTAAGATAGAAGCAAGGAGTCAGCTTAGAAATCTCTCCATAGTTCCTAGGATACATGTCCAAACTATTGGAGCTTTCAATATAATTGGAGCAATTTCTGCTTGCCATACTCTTCGATATTTATTTTCAAGGCTCTGAGGCTTAGCACAGCAGGGAACAGAGCATGGAGTCTGCAGTCATCTGCATGGAGAAAGGGTCATTTCCGCGTGTCCCTGAAAATGAAAGCCCAACCTCTGAGAAGCCAGGGAAGGTGTGGATCATGAGAGGGAGAGCTGTATGACAAACCCAGGAATGCTCTCAGGTGTGCTATCGTACTGGCAGAGACAGTAAGGGGAGCCTCAGGCTGGGGAGCAGGAGGAGGCATTGGCAAAGCTGGTGTAGAAAGCCCTGGGCTGGATGCTGGTCTAAAGAGAGATCTGATGGTTTGAAGGTCTGACTCCAGCTTTTGCTTTCAGCTCCTTGCTTCCATAAATATCACAACACTGGAGTTAGAAAAACAATAGAAATTCTTAGATCACAGCCCCCATCCCCTTCGGGTACTAAATATTCTCTGAGTTTGGAAGAGCAACATAGACCAGCTGCTTTTTTGAATAAGTCAAGGAAGATGGCAGGAGCCAGAAGGCACAAGAAGAAGAGCACTCTCTCACTGCCTGAATTCTGCCTGTACTACACATGACCATTTTAAGCACCAGCATAACTCCTTAGAAACATGAAATCACCATCACAGAATCATACAATCACAGAGATCACTCTGTGACTACCTAATGCAATCCCACTGGTGACACAAGGTCATCCAAGGGGATGATCCAAGTGGATTCATTTCCACTATGGAAATGAATGCCAGCCCACCATCCAGGTGACTGCAGGGATGAGCCTCCACTGCCTCTCCAGGCAGCTTGTTCGAGTGCTGAGTCTTCACAGCACTGTTGTCTGTCCCACATGGAGTCTTTGCATTCTGTCTTATTAGTGTTGTAGATCAATCCAAGCTGGAGTTACCAGACACTTGGCATCCCTGGGTGCAGACCCACTACTGACACCAAATTGCTAACAGGAAGACAAATCCTTTCCATGAAGCACTGACTAAATACTACAGTAGGGAGAAATACAGATTATGCCAACCATTTCTACCTGTAGTCCTAAGGTAAATACTCAAGCTTCCTCCAGGTTTAAAATCCTCCATGGTGGATGAAGTCTATAAAGTATTGTTTCCTATAATTCTCTAGACAACAGAGAATTATAGGAATGTGTTCCATTTGGTAAACCAGAGCTCCGCAGGTTAAAAGCCAGAGATTTCTCAAATCAAACCCTACCCTGGTGATGTTTTAGCATTATGCTCACCCACAGCCAACAGCAGGATCACAGAATCACAGAAAGATGGAGGTTTGAAGGTATCTACAAAGATCAAGATCCTCCCACCAGAGTAAGTTCACTCAGAGCAGTTTGCTCAGGACAACTTGCTCCAGAGAAGCAGATTCCACCATCTCTCTGGGCAGCCCAGTCCAGTGTTCCACCACCCTTAAAGAAGTTGCTCCTTATATTTAGATAGAACTTCCTAAGTTGAAGTTTCTGCCCATTACCTCTTGCCTTGTTGCTAGCCACCATTGAAAAAAAGACTGGTCCCTTCCTCCTGACACACACCCTTGAAGTATTGAAGGATAAGCATCGGTAAGATCCTCCCTCCTTTGCCATTTAACCTAGGAGATAATCCAACATCTTTCAGGTAACTTTTCATTGCAGAGCAGAGATTACTGTTATTAAATACTGTTTTATGTAGAAGCCCCATGTCTAAAAACAATCTGTCCTTCCTATGGGGCACTGTAGGTTTTATACTGCATGACTTAAAAGAGACCAAACTTGATGATGCAGCTGGTCCCATCAAATCTGTTGCAATCAGTGAGAATCAGCTCTCATTCTGGCAATTGCATTGTAGCTGCAAGAAAGCCACAAGAAGAACTTGTCCTAGAGCAGATCCCTGATGGAGATTCTCACCCTGGCATTGAATGGCCTCTTCTCCTTGTCCTAGCAGAAGGATGTGGGCTGGAGAGGTAAAATGGGTGATAAGTGCAAAAAAAAAAAAGGGAGTTGTCAGACTGTTTCATTGCCATGCCAGCATTGTGTTGCAGGATAGTTCATAAGAAGCTAGACAGGAGGGTGCCATAATTTAAACATCCCTGGGTCTCCTCTCAGAGGATGCTCAGAGGACTCCTAAGCACTACTCTGAAACCTGGACTGGTTTAAAGAACCTTCTTCCTCCAGTTAGGTCAATTGTAGCTTATCCCTCAAAAGCAACAGCAGAGATATGAGAGGATCAACAAGCCATGAAGCTGTTTCCTTTTGCAGTGAGTTGTGTAAGCAAAACAAACCCAAAAAAACTCATCCCAAGTGTCAATCTCAAGTACCCCTCTAGCTTCCATAGTAGTCCATAAGTGCAGACCCATGAATCTTCTCACACTGAATTTCCAGTGTTAAAAGTGAACATTGGCGTTTTTCAAGAAAAGTAATCTGGGCTATTCTGGTGCCACTACCAGGACAGCAAACACTCAGAACAATCCATGTAACAAAACCCCTCCTTCCACGGCATCTTCAAAGATAGCTGTTTATATTCTTTTTGGATTATGAGGGACTAAGAGGTGGCAGAAGACATCTTTCCTGAGTACAGAGCAGTCACTGCTCCTACATAAAGCAAGAGTTAATGATTCTGCTGATTTACAACCTATTTTCCACTAATACATCCAGCAGTGAATTCCCAATAGGCTTTCCCTGTAGGCAAATCTGGAATACAGGACAGTGATAAAGCTATGTTTAGCTAAAAGATGAAAAAACAAATGATAGGTAGGAGCCAAAATTTCAAATCTGGGTTAATTTGTCAACGCCTTCTATCTCAAAAAACTACTTTAACTAATTTTCTTTGAGCTATATGGGGAAAAAAATTCCCTTTTGCTTTCAAAGTAAATTCAATAGGGATCAGGGCACATCAATTTTGCTAATGGAACCTGGTTGCAGCCTTAATTATTATTATCTCTTTGTGATAGATTAGCCATTTACCCAGATTATATAGACATAGTGAGATGAGATTAGATAGTCCAGGCTCCATATGCTTTTTCTATCTCCCTGTGCAATACAGCATTCGACTAACTGGATCCCCCCTTGTATACGTGGTAATGAGATATCTTAGTGCATTTACTTTAAGCTCTGTTTTCAAGGAAAATTGACCAAGTTGCTGGGAAAAGAGGTAGCAAGAAAGATACTTGGATATCAGGGGTACCCTGATTTTAAAGGCCTAGCAGCAGTGGGATGTTTGACCATACAGTACTCTTCAAGGTCAGATGTTACTTTCACAGCAAGTGGAGCGTAGCTGAGGAGAAATACCCACAATTACAACAGAGGCACTCCCTGTCCTCTACAAAGGGTGCATCTGCTGCCAGGCTCCTACAAGGAAATGGGGCCACTTTAGTTAGCAAACTGCATGGGATACAATTTCTCTGTATGATCAAAACCTGGGATTAAAAGAACAAGCCTAGATAAATCTTGTGGGATTTTGAATGCATTTAACAAGGTGCAGCCAAGTTTTCCTAACTGAAAGGGCAAAAGAAGAAAAATCCCTATGTCCCTACTGGGCTTGCAAGGTTACCTCAGTCCCCCAGCAAGCTTTATCATCATGGGATGAGATAACAGGCAAGTGAAAAGAAAAGTTTTCCCTTTTCACACCAGGCTGAAGCTTGCCAGGTAATGAATCGGCAAGGATGGAACTTCTGCACAGATTTCACATGGATAGTCCTGTGTACTGGTTTGCTTTGCAGCCAGCTTCACCAGGCAAATTTTTAGACAAATCTTGGATCTACATTTCTGAAACACTAGAGATTTCAAGATATTATTCAAAGCAATGACTTCTCCTCCAGATCCTTTGTTCATCAGTATCCCTTCCTACACCATTTCATATCGAGCTCCAAACATGGAGAAAGTTGCATTCTGAATGCTCTCTACTGGGAGAGGTTGTAAAGCAATTTGGCATCAAAGGCAGGGAGGAAATCTAAATCCCTACATGGTATTTACAAGGTCGTGGTCCTTCTCTGAAACTCCTTCAACAAAAAAATCAGGCATAGTAAACAGCAAGGACAGAATGTCACCTCTACATTCCCAGAAAACCTGAGAAAACACAAAGAGCAATGACATTCCAAATTTTGTTGTTCACCATGCTTATGAAAGCCACAAGAAGCTGGCTGTATAGAGCAGCTTTTGTAGACAAAAACACCCATATGTGCTTTTATCCAGAACTTTTATAGACCTTCCTTTGAAAAAATCTGGTTAACAGATTCCTACAGATGCATTCTGCTAACTCTCAAGAATTCTTCTGTTTGTCTTTTGCACACCCTGTATTTTGTTTCATCAGGTGCTTCAAGAAACTGAACACCTTTCCTCAGGTATTTCTTAGATAGAAATAAACCTTGGCAGTTTATTCTCTCAGGAAAAAAAAAAAATGTCAAACACTTGGAGAAACGCTGAAAAGCGGCATTTATTTAGCACACCTCATCAAACTGCTCTGAAAAACATGAGTACTCAAGGACAGCTGGAGAAAGGTTAGAACAGCAAGTTACATTGACATTGCTGTCTCGCTGTTTCTTCCAGGAGTCCCACGTTCGGGAGATCTGTGTTTAATCTGGCTTGCTCCCTCCCTCTGTCCTTCTGCATTCCACTGTTTGTACATACAGCCATCAGCTTAATTCCCTGAAAGACGAAAAAGAACAGCATGGTTCCTTCTCCCTGTCCTATAATAATGAAAATCTGCACAAGAAGACAGAGCGATGCACACTGGGACCTCTCTTACCCTCCCCTTCCCAAATGCCTCAAGCCTGCTTGGTGAAGTGTTCCCTGCATTGAGCTTGCTGCCTTTTCTTTCTTTATTTCCTCTTTATTTTTTTTTTCCCAAGAGTTTAGGGTGGAGCTCTGCTTTATTTCTTCCCCTCTTTGGGGCTTGATTGTTTATATTTTCCCATTTTGAAAGCTGTGAGTCACACTTTGATTTACAGCCTGTCCCAGGAGAGACAGGAGACCCTAATGAAAGAGCAGGCTGCAAGGGTAATTAATACCTACCAGACATCCAACCATACTATTAGTGAGCAATATGTGCGTATGTGTGTGCGTGAGCGCTGACAACTGGAGATGAACAGACAGAGATGATACCCACACCAGTACATCTCTGAGCACCCAGCTAACCCCCAGCCACAGCTACTGACAAAGAAAGGAGAGACTAAAATTGTTGTGGGGAGCAAACCTGGAAATGGCGAAACAAGATGACTAGGGGGAGCCGTGGGCTGGGGTTGCTAGTGAGGGACAGAGGAGGGAGGTTGGCGCAGTGCATTGATTGGGGATGCTGCGATGGAGAGAAGTCGTGAGGGTGATGGATCGCCCCTGCTTAAAACAAACAAAAACCAGGCAACTTGCCAGGAACAGCTTAGGCCAGTTTCATTAAAACTCTTCATTCATCATGCTGAAATGAGGCGGTGTTTGTTATTGCAGCGGTGGTATAGTGGTGCAGTAGCTATTACGAGAGTGGGTGGCAATACAAGGAGGGGGTAGTGGGAGGAGATGGGAGAGTAATGAAGGATGGAGGTGGCTGGGAGGCAACGGGGCTCAAGTATCACTTACCATCCATTGAAGGGACTAAAAATCACCTTGTCTCCTGCATGGAATGGGGCTGATAAGGCTTCACAGCCTTGCAGCCAAATCCCCAGGATAAGAGAGGGTTCCCTACTTCCAGGTGTATTTATTCCCCTCATTAGACCAAATAATGGCACCACAACATGCTGGGGCTTGCTGTGGTGTCAGGCTCAGCTGTGGCCATGAATCCACTTAATGGATTCACCTCAGGAAATCCTAACAGCATGATGCTCAAATAAAAGCACTGAACCTGCCTGGAAAAGGACTGGATGGATCTCTTAGGCCTTTTCTATCTCTGCACTTTGTGTTAGATCCCACTCCCACTGCCCATGCACACAGGGAAAGCAAAAGCCAGAGGGAGTGAAAACCAACTCACTACATGGATGAGAAATCTTCACTCTTGCATTTGCTTCCACTTCATTGCATCTCCCAGGCACCTCTCGAGACAAAGCACCATCAACAATAAGCACAATACCATGCCCTAGCACAAACTAATGAGGGCACAATGCTACCTGCTGAGTGGCTTTCTGAGTGACCTTAATGCCAGGGTCATACCTCCTCAAAAGATGTAGTCTTCCTGTTCACCTGTGTCCAAACAAACTCTCTCTGAATTTTTTCATCAGGTCCCTAGTCACCCATGCACCTGGCAGTTGCAAGGCTGGAATTTAGGCCAGCCATCAATGTGATAGCAATTCCTATGGAGAAATCTGGCTCCATGTAAGAGTACCAATTAAATTACATCCATGCTGGCCTATCCACAAGGACTGCAGCCAGGTAATGGCTATGTGCTTGGATGTGTGAGGAACAGAAGAGAAAGGGAGAGCTCATTTTATTGTAGCGTGTTCTACTGAGCAGGAAGTGACACTGCTTTTATGCTGGTAACAGAAATTCAGGAACGCAAGCTTCTAAAGATTGAGAGGGAGAAAATCAATATGTGTATGGGTGTGGGTATGACATGGAACATTTACACCATTTACATATCTTCACGGGCATCCAACAAAAGAAAGCCTTGAGGTGTGCATGTGGACATGCATGTGTCTAAACTGTGCCGTCAGTCTGGCTTGAAATC
Source organism: Psilopogon haemacephalus (assembly GCA_013396835.1). Taxonomy (NCBI): domain Eukaryota; kingdom Metazoa; phylum Chordata; class Aves; order Piciformes; family Megalaimidae; genus Psilopogon; species Psilopogon haemacephalus. The sequence continues at coordinate 182,623 of VWZI01007258.1, read as the reverse complement.
AGAGACCAGGTTCCTTGGTCTGAATTTCTGCTAGGAGTATTAATTTCCATAGTGGGCTAACCTTCCAAGGGAAATAGCTTTGTATTTATGACTGAAGCCACAAACAACCTCAAAAGTAAGACAGTCAACTGCAGAGACATTTGAAACACATCAATAGGTACACACAGGGCCCTCAAAGGAAACCGTAAGATCCTTCTCTGCCAGGATGATGACAGGCTGGTAAATGTGCAAGTGCATTGTGGTACACCTTCTTCCCACATCCTAGTTATGGAAACAGGAATAATTTCATTGTGAGTGTAAGACACGAGGCTGCACTAATAACAGCTCTCAGGTGAGGAAATGCAATATCCTCAGTCCATCTGGGTCACAGCTAACAAGTGTTTTTGCTAAGCCCTTTGGTGTCATGAGGCACAGGATACAAAACAATGTTCTCACTGGTACAAGTCACAAAACACTAGTACAGGCTACAAACCAGCGTTCTCACTGGCACAGGCTACAAACCAGCGTTCTCACTGGCACAGGCTACAAAACAGTGTTCTCACTGGCACAGGCTACAAACCAATGTTCTCACTGGCACAGACTACAAACCAGTGTTCTCAATGGCTATGTTTTAACATAGCTACTTCAACAACAGCAACTGCAGAGTGGTAGTTTGTATTAGCCCAATATTTTTGAAAGGAACATTTTTGGGGAGAAAACTCAAGTTAAGTAGAAATAGCATCTTCTGCAGGAAATGATCAATTTTTGCTGAAATCTTCAAGGAAAATATTCATGACAGCATCTCATCTGGGTAAAGCTGGAAAAAAAAGGGTTGGTTTTGCATTACATGAATGTATCATAAAGGAGAAATTAAATGCTTAGGTAAGGTTTAAGCAAAACATTTTTAGACACTTTATAAATGGTTCCACAACTATGGCTTTCCCCATCATCTTTTCTCAGGTCAAGTGACATAAATTTTGAAATCTTAGATTTTCCAGAGATGAAATACTAGTTTTCAAGCACTCAGAATGTTCCTAAGGGTTGAGGTTTTTCTTGGCATTTTTACAAATTTCTGTCTAGTTTTCAGCAAGCAGGAAAATAAATGCCTTCTCTACAGCAATGCAGATGGCACAAATATTCATTCAGTGGAGACAACCCTAAACCTGGGCAGGTCTACCTGACCTCGCAGCTCTGCGAGCCAATGGCCAAGTAGCTATCAACATTCATATTGCTCATGTCTTAATAAATCTATGTCTGTTATTTGGCAGCAGACTTATTTCAGCTACAGATAGCTTAGATTTGCCCGCAGGCACTGCAAATCATAACCCTCCACAGAATTGCTGTTACTCAGTGTCAGAGTCAGGACTGGACTTCAGCTTCATACCCTAGCATCCCCAGATCCCCGTTCTTCTAAGCACACCATGCTCATTTGTTTCCCAGCCTACAAATGCAGGACTGATTTTCCAACATCCACCTAACCTTAGCTGATTAATAACTCACCCACTAGAAAGTTTCTTCTAACACTTGACCTAAATATTCTCCACACTTTCTCTGTTGGCTAGTAAGAATAATTGGGCTCTCTCCTTTTTTGCAACCTACTCCTTCATGTATCAACAGGCAAGCCTCACAGCTCCTTTCTGTCTCTTCCAGACTTCAATGGCATTGCACTAGGGCTGAGGGTGTAATTTCACCCATTTGTGTCCAATTCTTTCAGCCTTCCCCTCAGAGGTATTCCTGTGCAGGAAGAATTTGTCTGGTTTTCTCCACTTTAATGGTGCACAGGAGTGTTGTCCCTGCTTCTCCAACGCGTGTCCAGCACAGATGTGCCTCAGGAAACTGGATTTAAAGAGAATGATATTTGCCCATTTGCATCGATTCTGGGACTGAAAGGTCCTAACAAATCCTATTCTAAAATCAATGTTTCTGACTTAAAGGGCCCCTGCTGTATTCTGGTAACGAGAATAAAATATCGCATTTCACCAAAATCCCATTATATTGTCATGAATGTCTCATCATGCTGTCAAGAACCAGGCAGTGGTTCTCTATACTGTCTTCCTTATCAACGGGCAGTCATCCTGCTTAAAGTTTCAGTTTGAAAAAGAGCTCTGTAATAGGTTAAGGAACTTCCCCCCCTCCCCAACTGAGAATTTACCAGACCAGCTAAGATGGATTGGAAGATAAAGCTATACTTACAGCAAAGCTAAATTTACAAGCATGCAAACACAATATACTTACATGTATTTACAATTATATACAATTGAGAAATAATACAGAAATCCAGATTTCCTCCCAGGCATACAAAAGAAGCCCAGGAGGGGCTCAATGCCACCGCCTCTCTCCCAGACAGAAAACAATCAGCAAAGCTTACTTGTTATGTTAGTGGAAGGAATTAGAGTGGAGCAAAGGACAAGTAAAAGGAGCAAGTGCTCTGAGGCAAAAAGAGGGGCAAATTATTTATACTTTGGCTTTTTATCCCTTTTAGTAAAACAATGAATTATATAGATTTTATCATTATTATTCTTTTATAACGAGTAATCTAGTTTCTCTTACTAGAATATCCCAATTATCCTCAAACAAGCACAGGCTCAAAAGGTCTGGATCCTTTCCTGCAGTGCACAGAAGCCCAGCAGTTTCTCCTGAGCAGCATCCATTCCAGTCAGCCCTGCCAGTGCAGACCTCCCTCCATACTTAACTGAGTGGGCAACTAAAGATCCATATCATTCAAGTGGTGCCTGTCAACCTCCAGGATTATGCTCTGAGCCATGAGACCTCACAAGAGAGAGATGATATCTGTGGCTCTTTTCCTGCAAATGACACTGTACATGTTCAGGAACAAGGGCTGCACCATCTTTTCTCAATCACTAGTCCTTCAGGTCATCTTGGGCCACCATGTTGTTTTGTTCCATGTCCTCAATCTTGTGATTTTTACCAGCAGACCCAGGATGCTGAGGAACTCTGATGTAATGTTTGGTGCACCACTCTAGGACATACAGGGAGAGGCCAATCCAAAGAGGTATGCATATACTCCCCCCACTCCTTTCCAGATTTCTCACAGGCTCCAAGTCAAGGCTCAGATATTTTATCTTGGACAGAGACAGAAAGAAGGAAAAATAAGTAAAATCTGAATTTTTAAAAAGTTGTGGAGAATAAAAACTTTTGAATCCAGATCCAGGAATAAATCTTACAGCACCTATTTGTCTTAATTACAAATGAAATGTAAAGCTCTGATTATGCCACAAGCTTTAAATCACTTACAAGCTACCTGTTTTTCAAAATTTTCAAGTTAAACCATGTTCTTCTAACTTAGATTACTTCCTACTTTCTCCAGCTGGCCTCTCCCATCACTTCTCTAAGCTCAAGTAAGTGTGTAAACAGATCTTCCCAGGTCATCTTCCCAGCTTTCATCTCAAGGGTACTGCTGTTCCTTCCACTCCCCTCACAAGAAATGGGGATGGTGTGGCCTTGCAACAGTGCCTCCTTCATTGAAAACACAAACTGAACCTCAAGAAAATTCCACTTGAAACACAGGATAAAACTTTTTAATTATGAGTGTAGTCCAACACTGGAACACGATGTCTGGAGAGGAGTCTGCATCTGTGGAAATACTCAAACCCCAACTCAACATGGTCCTTAGCAGCCTGCATCATCCACCCCTGCTTGAGCAATGTAATCAGACTAGATAGTCTCAAGAGATGTCTTTGAACTCCAACCATTCTGTAATACATTCGCTTTGTTAAAAATTAGGATTATTCAGTTTTCACATAAAAACTTATAGAATATAGAAAACATTTTCTAAGAAAGCATCTATCCTGCAAAATTCCTTAAAAAAGAAAAAGAACCCTACTAAACAGATACACTGAAAATATGATAGCTCCACCAGTATGCTAATGCAAAGAAATGTTAGAAGTACGTGTCACATCCTTCATCTTATTCCTGAAATAACAAGATATATTATGTCACTCACTGTTCTTCATATCTTATGCAGCACACAGAATGAGAGGCAAGGTTCTTCTACTCTACAACTTATCTGCAGCTTATCAAACCTTAATATTCTCCTAGTTTGCTCTTTCCTTTCTTTCGTTTGCTCTCTTCCTCCCTTCTTCTTTCCTTTTTCCTGCTTCGCTTCTATTTCTTTCTCTTTCTCTTCNCTATCTGGTGATAGGATGAGAGTAAATCACTTGAAATCATGCTAGGGGATGTTTAGACTGGATATTAGGAGAAATTTATTTACTGAAAGAGTGGTAAGGCATCAGAATGCTACCTTACCTCAGGAGGAAGTGAAGTCACCACCCCTGGAGGTGTTCATGAAACATGTAAAGGTGGCACTTCAGGATACAGTTTAAGGGCCATGGTGGTGTTAAGACAATGGTTGGACTCCATGATCTTAGAGGTCTTGTCCAACCAAAATAATTCTATGATACTACAACTAAATTGCAGGCAAAAATAATATATTGATATTTCGAGAGCTTATGGCTGAGATTTCCAAGGCTGCCTGACGGATTTACATGGGGAACTCCCATTGATTTACTTGTTAATTTCATCATAATGCCCTCTAATTCAATTGGCAGGGTGTAGAAGGAGCAGCTTTCATGCTTCCTACCCACACCAAAACCTTTTGGTCTTCTTTAGGGGAGGTAAGTTCCAAACTACTTTCCTTTTAATTAGTGTTTTCTTGTAAGTTGCAAGTATAGTTACTTCTGTGGGGGCAGGTGACTATGCTAAGACCATATATGAAGCAGACCAACAACTTCTCCACTTGGAAAGGTGTTACTCCATGCAATAAGATCTTGAAAAGCCTGCAAGGTGGAGTAGCGACTGACTCATCAAGCATTTTGATATTCAAATCATAACTGACAATTACCCCAAAGGTAGTCCTGAATGTCCCCATGAAGATGTCTTGCCTTGCTTGCTACTCACAAACAGAGGTTTCCAAGTTTCCCTTGCTGAATAAGCCCTGCTGCCATTTCTGTTCATCTTTATCACCCTTACACACCAAGCATCCTTGGCCACACTCACAGACCTTCTAAAGGGCTTTCACAAACTCAGGAGTAGTGAATATGGGAAGAAAGACTTTCTGAGGGAAGAGTGCCAGACTCCACTCTATTTGGCAGGCTCATTTAATTGATTCTGCCCACTGCCATCACATGGGATCCTCTCTGCTCCACAGTTCAGGTCTCCTAGGCTTGGGGGGCAAGGTGGGGGCGCAGGGAGGGGAAAGGCTGGAGCAGAAGGACTAAATTACAACCCAAAGTTCATAGCTGGTGGGTTTCATGTGGAATTGGCTGGACTTGGTCAGGAAGAGCTGAGATGCAGCAAGCAGCATGCTGGTGACAGATAACCTGGGCTTGTTGGCCCGGCTGCCACTGCCTGCCCTCAGCAGAGGAGATGAGCATGTTATCTTCCAGCTGCACATGCCTAGCAGCCACTTACAGTGATCCAAGGGGAGATTTAGGCACAGGCACACAAAGACGAAATGCTTCCCGTCTTTTCAAAATTGTAAACCAAATGCATTTGTCTGCTCCCAGGAAGAGAAATTAAATGGGAGGAATTCACCACTCTGCTATTCATCTCCTTCTCAAAGATCACAGAAGTGCAGAATAATAGGGATGGAGATCATCTAGTCCAACCCCACTGCTACCGCTGCTTCACCTAGAGAAGATCACATAGGAAAGTGTCCAGGTGGGTTTTGAAAGTCTACAGAAAAGGAGACTCCACAACCTCTCTGGGCAGCCTGATTCAGTGCTCTGGTAACCTCACAGGCAAGATGTTTAAGGTCAAGTGAAACCTCATAGTTTGTACCCATTGCCCTTTGTCCTATCACTGGACACCACTGAAAAATGCCCAGCCCCATCCTCATCACCTTGACCCTTTATATGTTTATAAGCATTGATAAGATTTCCTCTCAGAAATCTTTTCTCCAGGTTAAAGAGCCCCAGGTCTCTCAACCTCTCTTCATAAAAGAGATGCTGCAGTCCCCTCATCATCTTTGTACCCCTCCATAGAACTCTCTCCCGTAGTTCCCTGTCTCTCTTGAATTTGGGAGCTTACAACTGGAAACAATATTCCAGTGGAACTTCACCAGGACAGAGTAGAGGAGAACCTGCCTCACTCTGCTATTGCACTCTTCTTAACACTCCAGGATAGAGCTGGCCTTCTTGCTGACTCATGGTTTACTTGTCCACCAACACTCCCAGGTCCTTCTCTGCAGAGCTGCTTTACAGGAGGTCAACCCCTAAGTTGTGTTTGTTTGTAGGGTTATGCCCTTGTTGAACTTTGTGGAGTTCGCCTCTGTCTAGCTCTCCAGCCTAACTAGGTATCACAGCACGATAGTGTCAGCTGCTCCTCTCTGTTTTGCATCATCATCAGACTTGTGAGAGTACAGTCTGTTCCTTCTTTCAGATCATTCAAGATATTGAAAGAGACTGGAGACAGTACTGACCCTTGGAGAATACCAGCTAAACCCTGAGCCGTGGATCACTACCCAAAATATGCCACCCTAGGTGTCCTATCATGGTCAGGATGCTGCATGGCACTGTTCTCAGGCATCTTTTCTTCAGGAAGGGAAACAAACACATCTTCCTAGGGCTTTTCTCTAAAATAAGGAGGAAGAAAAGAGTGAGGGGATTCCTTTGGCATAGAAAACTCCTTTGAATCTATCCTGGGTGCAAATATATGCCTCTGTCTTTCACAGTTTTTAATACTTTTCAGACACCTGATAAGGTGTGAGCTGGAGATATTTAGCATGAAGAAAAGGAAACTGAGGAAGATCTCATCAGTGTTTATCAATATCTAAAGGATGAGTGTCATGAGGATAGAGCCAGACTCTTCTCAGTGGTATCTAGTGACAAGACAAGGGACAATAGACACATACTAGAAAGATCTTCCATTTAAACAGAAGTAAAATAAAATTCACTTTGAGGGTGGAGGAGCACTGGAACAGGCTGTCCAGACAGGTCCTGGAGTCTCCATATCTGCCAGTATTCAAAAGCCACCTGGACATATTCCTGGGTAATTTACTCTAGGTGATCATGCTCTAGCACATGGATTAGACTAAATGATCTTCTAAGGCCCCTTCCATTCTGTGATTCTGAGACATTTTGCTTGAAATACAGAGCCCTCACTCCACACTGAAGCCTCATTTGATGAAAACATCATCACCTCTTGCTTCCTGTTCTCATCACATGATAGACTGCAAAGATATGGCTCCTAACAATATAAGTAATGTCTGCTTTAAGCTAAAAAAACAGCAAGAAGCATCACACACTGCTGGTTTTTTTGCAAACAAAACAGACCACGTGCTTATTTGGGGTCTTTTATTTTACAGATGTAAAAAGAGGACTCATGGATGATGAAAATGTTGAGAACATTACATTGTCACACAGTACCTTGAGGCTCCCAATGTCTAAGCCCAACTGACCTTGACTCTGCCTATCATCTAGAGACAGAAGACAAAGCACAGACAGGGTAAACTCAGGCACTAGCAAAACCCACTGCAAAGTAGGATGCTGCAGAGAGAATACAGGACAAAGGTTGAAAGACTTGCAAACTGAGGGCAACAGGTCAGAGCTGGAGTTGCCAAATTTGATTTGGTCTAGCTGTCAAAATCCATATGTGAAAATGGAAATCCTTCTACCCTTTCCAGAGGTGCAAGGAAAGTTCTCCATCAGTCCTGAGGTTCAGTCTGAATCTCCTACTACATTTGATCTTTCACTAGGCTGTAGTCCAGCTCCTGTGCTATGGAGCAGCACAGCTCATACTTTTTGAATAACCCATGGTCTGCAACCACAGGCACTTGTTAAGGAAATAGGTTTCCTACTTAACTGCATTTACTGTTTCTGAATCTCTGTGGTTATTTTGCTGTGAATGCTACAGCTTTCAGCAGAACATTTCGGTCTTTATCAGATAAAAAAAGAAAAGATAAAAAAAATTATCCAAAACATTCTAAATTTGCCTGCCAGTCACAATTTTCAACTCAAAAAGCTCTCTGGCGCAGCACTGGAAAAGCTATAAGCTGCAGAGCTGCATTATTCAGATTTCTCCATTTCTAGATGTATTATTTAACTTCTTGGCAATAATGTCACGGACATAATCCAACAGAAATGCACAGGAACAAAGGAATCAAAAATTTCAGAACAGCTCAGATTGTTTTTCAGCACTTTATAGAAATTCAAAGAAAAGAAAGAAACAAAAGAAAAAAAGAGAGACATAACATTACCAGCATAGAGGTGAGAAAGCATCACACGCTTATGGAGGCAAACCTAGAACCCCCATTCCTTTGACTCCTACTAGAAAGTCTTTAGCTACTGGAGTCAAGAGAACTCCCCTGGCTGCTGCTTGTCCCCTGTGTATCCAACAACAGCCAGCCACTCTCTCCCTTGTTGAGTCAAAAGCTACATTTCAAAAAAAGGAAATTTATTGAGTGCCCAATCTCATTTACATGCCCCACTACTCATCTTCCCCAGGGCAGGATAATTTTTTTTTCACAGGTGTCTGTGAGGTTGACTTACCCAGAAGTCCATGTCCTCATGGGTGAGATATGCTGAACATAAACCACCCATTCCCAGCACTCTCCCCAGTCATGTTTCCCACCTTAATCCCCTTCGTAATTAAGTCTCAGTTGTCACTAATATTCATTTGTTCTTGCTGCAAGATCATCAGGGTAGGAACCTTGCTCTATTTTATAGCAGTAAAATGCCCACCAGGAATAACAAGGAGGAGAATCAATGTTTATAGTTTACAAGATGCCTTGAATTTCTGAGATTAAAGGTCCTTTTTTTGCTATTATTCTAAAGTATGCTCTTAAACAAACACCTACTGTTCTCAGATACCAGAATATGTCCCTTTTCTTCCATTATTATTATTACTCTAAAAATGTTAAATAGCCCTTCATTTTCCTCAAGGATCAAAAGAGCTTGTGACAAATACCAATTTGTTCCTGACGCTGAGGAGCAAGCTGAAACACAGAGAAACCAAGTACACAAAAGTCTGTGACTGAGACACGAAAATAGATGCCCCTGATCCCATCTGCACTGCCTTTGCTCTGAGATGCACTTTATCACTGCACAAGGAGCACACAATAAAGGTGGGGTGGCAAAGACTGGAAGTGCAGAGAACAAGACTGATTGTAGAAGGGGTGAGAGGACTTGCTGCAAGGGTGAAGCATTGCAGAGCAGATGATGCCACCAAACAACAATTTCTCTGACAAGGGCCATGTTCTCCTAGTTACAGTGAAGGGGAGGGGGCACATCTCCCTGGCTGATGCTCAGCAGCTCAGAACTTGTATATTTATAACACTTTTTATATTGTCAGACCTTTAAGATCATAAAATATCTTCTGTACTCCACAACGTTACAGTTAGATGTCTCAAGTTTTAGAGGGAGTGGGTTAGGAATTTAAAAATCCTCCCCATACACTGAGGAAATTCAAACAACCCAGCTACTAAAAAGTAAAAGTAAAAGCTCTTTAAAATGCAGCTGCAGAGTTTGGTTGTTTTTTCTAGTGTGCTTGTTTTTTCTAGTGGGGTTTTGGTTTTGTTNAGTGTTTTTTTAAATTTTAAAGGATTATTATGCTATGGGGCAAGGACTGGCAAAGTCTCTATTCCAGAACAGCCAGTGAGCATCCCGCAGCTGTAGGCCACTTCAGAGCTTCTCATTTATTTGCCCCCCAAACTACACACTAGTGTGGCACAGAGATTACTGCAAAGGAGAAATTGTATTATAAACCCAAATTGTTAAGGACACTCCTGTAGTTACTTCATAGATGCTGAAATGAAGTCTGGATTCATCATTCTAACTCACAAGGCAACAAACAATCTCTTTCTCAGTGGTGATGGTGGGTTTGTGGATGAGAATTTATTTGGAAGCCAGGCAAAATATCTTATCAAAATCTTAGACAGTTGAAAAACCTGCTCAGCAGCATTAAAATGACAACCATTAGCAGTCTGGTCTACTAAATTGCGCTCCAGACCATGAAATGGTCCAGTGAAGCCTTGGGAATAGAAAAAAAAGAAACAATCTTAAGCCCTAATATCCAAACACCAATCTAGCCAGAGTTTTCCAGAGCATCCATGGAGGTCAAGGCCAGCAGCACTCCATTTCAAGCCTTCTGCTCATAAGATGGCAGAAAATTAGAAGAGGAAAATGGAAATGACCAGGCTGCTCAGCCTGCAGGTATGGAGTGATGGTGTGGAGCTGTCTGCCTGTCAGGTACTGCAGAAGGGACACAAAATCATGCAGCATGCTGCTCCATGATTCAGGAACTTGACTTCAGGTGCTGAAGACCAGCAGGTCACAAAACTGCATGGTGTGACATGGCACACAGTCTTTCTTCCTGGAGGCACAGCAAACAGCAGCATGCATTCATTCTTGTAGCTGAAGGGGTGGTGAGGCAGCTGAAACATAGCTGTTGCCTGACCATACCCAGCAAGGTATGGACCCGTGCTTGACACCTGGTAGGGGCACATGTTGTGTCAGGGGTGCAGGGTATTGATACCTAAAACTCAGAGAGAAATGCAGCAGAGAGCAGGAGGCTGTGCACGGGGTGCTGCCTTGGCCCAAAAGCACACTTTCTGAAAGGGTAGGGTGGAACAGAAAGCTGCCACACTTAGGATAAAGTGCCTAAACAGTCTCAGTACACCTGGGAGAAGAAAAGGCTGAGAGAAGACTGTATTGCTGTTTACCTGAAAGACGGCTCTAGTGAGGTGGGTGTTGGTCTGTTCTGCTAAGTAATTAGTGATAGGACAAGATGAAATGACCTCAAGTTGTGCTAGGAGAAGTTTAGACTTGATATTATGAAAAAATACTTTACCGAAAGAGTGGTCATGTATTGGAAGATTATGCCCAGGGTGGGGATGGAATCATCATTCCTGGAGGTGTTAAAAACCATGTAGACATGAGTTTTTAGTGACTGTGTTTGGTTGATATTTGGACTTGACAGTCTTAGAGGTCTTTTCCAGCTATACTGATTCTATGATTCGACCTCTGAGGATTCAGGAAGATTCAAGGCTCCAAACATGGAGCATGGGACAAGTGTGGCATCAAATCCCAAGGCACAGCTCCCAGCCTTGCAGCTCCCAGCCCAGGGGACCAGTGCAGCCACGGGCTCCTGTCACCTGGCTCCTGAGGAGGCAAGAAAGTGCTGCTTCCAGCCCTCATTCCAGCGATGCAAATGCCACAGGAAGCAACATCACACGTCCCCATTTGTCACCAGGACCAGCATTAACAGAATGTTTAAAAGTCATGATGTCATCGCTATTAATCAGGGCCCTGCTGGGCCATGCTTCGATGCTGCATATTAATCACCAGCGGCCCGGGGACTCGCTTATCTGGAGAGGCTAAGTTTAGATCCATAAAACATGATTTATTTTTAAAAGTAGCATTATTAAAGATGAGCTATAGCCTCGCTCGCACTCCTGTTGGAGTCTCCTTTAGGAAAAGGTTGGTATTTTGGAGTCGGTATGGAAACTGTCATTATTATTTTGAGCCTGAGAATGCTGTCAGGTGTGCTACTGGCCTTTGAATGTCTCGGATCCCGCCCCTACAGAGGAGAATCATCCCAGTGCCCCAGCAGAGCCACAGCTTTGGGGAAAAAGATTCCCATTTGAAGCACTTTCAGCTACAGATGGAAGAGCACTAACACCTCAGCAAGGAGGGCAAATGATGCTGAAGGGCTGGTTAGAAACAGACCTGAGTGTCCCCATGATAGTAACAAATGGTAGTGTCCCATCCTGCATGCCAGGATGTGACCTTTACCAACAGATGAGCCCTATGAATACCAGTCCATAGCCAACATCTATCATATTAACTTATTTTCTATGCTCTGTGACAGGCTTCTGATAGATCAAACAGCATGATTGATCCACAGAAATTAATTCATAAAAGCCTCTCTGTACTCAAAGTTATGCGAGATTAACTACTGTGACTTTAACAATCACTTTAGCTCTGGTCCAACACACACACAGGAACTATACCAGTTTAATAAAATAATTTTCTAAATCAGCCTGCTAAATTTGATTGAGTCCTTGCTCTTCTGCTCATACTTTGCAGTAAAGCAGTTCTGGTATCAGTTTGGTGTGCAGAAGTGACATCTTCATGGGGTCCCCCAAAGCAAGCCAAGAGAAACCACCAACCTGTTCCAGCAGTTCAATTAACTCTGTTCCTAGACAACCCAGTTAAACTCAGTGCAAATCTTGGTTGCAGGCTCAAGCCAAGAAATTTGAAAGACAGAGCAGGAGAGAGGAATGCCTCACTAAGACAAGACATGGGACACAAATTCCCTGGATGGAGGAAGACCTGCTCCTTTATTGCCCACAGTAGCCATCAGCAATTATCAATGGTTTCCTCTCACAGGAATCATGGGTGATACCAGTTCCCATGTGTCTGTAGGAATAATACCAGGATCCAGGCCATTTCCACGCTACCTGGTCTCACCAGGTTAGTTGCCAAGACCAGTCCCATGCTTCTCTGAAGAAAACCACCCGAATCCTGATGTTTCACCAGCACTGTCCTGCTCTCATCACCAACGAGAGTTGAATGATGAATCATCTGACAGCTTCACTGCTCCCAGGCTAGTGACTCCTCTTCTCAGCCTGCCTTCCTGGCCACACCATCACCTCAGGCAGGGCTGTGCAGTGAAGTTCATTCAAATGAGCATGGGGCCTCTTACTCATACACAGAGAGAGAGACCTAACACAGCGATCAGTCATGTTGACAAGACTTGGGATCCCATCTGACAGCAGCAAGGGGATTCAGCAGACCAGGATATTCATCAAAGTGCTTAAATACAAAACTGCCTGGCTATTCACTGTTATCTCAAAGGAGTTAAAGAGTGGCCTGCCAGTCAACATATACCTCTCCCTTCAGGTCAGGCTTTTGACAAATGCAATCTCATACAGATTTTTCCCACTGCCTGGACATGAATTCCCTGAATCTGGATATCTTGACTGCCAACATCACATTTGAGAACAGACCTTCTGAAACCCAAGAACCAAAGGGAGCTGAGCAAGCCTCCTGCAATCATACTGCAGAGGGTTCATGTAGCCACGTTTGCTGAGAGCAGGGCCAGAACAGAAGGCAAGATCTGCAGTCTAAATGACAAGGTTAAGTTGTCTGTTACCTGTGTCTAATGTACTGAATCAGCATGCTGCAGACAACAAACACAATTACCACACAATTTGCCATCACACCCCTTTGGGAGGTAGGACCATAATGTGGTCCTTCTACTTCAGAGTTTCCAGAGCTGAGTTCACATTGGAGGGCTTATTCTATTAGACACGGCCATGATTTTCTGCAGAGTCTTTGCAGGGTTCAGATTGGGGGGGGTGGGGGGGGCTTNTTTTCTTTGTTGATCACTATCTTTCATGACCTAAAGCAAAGGGTGGACAATCTTGGAAAAAGTCTGCAAGGAGACTCAGCTCAAGCCTCCAAAGCTCCATTTTTCCTTCTGGTGGGTGTGGGCTTGAGTGTCCATTCAAGACAGTCTGGCTCTGGGACAATAAGATAAATAGAAGTAATGACAGCACCAGAGCTGCTGATCAGACAAAAGAAACAGGGCCAAAACACCCCCCACTGGGTCTGATTAAGTAGTTCCCAAATGGGGCTTCGGTTCAGCTTTGCCAACTGAAACTACCAAGTGAACACCACCACCTACATTCCCTTCCACATGTTCATGACACTGATGCCCTCTATGGGGAAAACTGTACAGGAAACTAACCCAAAAAAAAGAAGGCACTTTTTCTGCCATCCACTTCTGCACATCTCCTCTTTCCCATTTCAATATCCTGTGAACCATGCTATTTAAATCCCTGTTTTACTGCAGTTGGATCATCATGTTCCTCTGCTCATTAGGCTGGCAGCATGGGCTCAGCAAAGTTTGCATTTCAGAATCAGAATTTCTGCTGTGAAGTATGACTGTCATCCACTTGCTTGGACATGTTGTTCCTAAAAATAGCCTCATCCCTGTTTTCTAACTCTCTAACAAAACAGGCAGTCTGTCTTCCTGAACCTTGATCATTAAATTCCCTTCTCAGATCCTCACAATTGTCCTCTCAGAGAGGACTCTGTGTAAACTGTTACTGCCATCAGCACACCCCAAATTTCCCACCAACCTCCTGAAGGGTAGAGGATGGGTATTCAGTTACCCACATGCAAAGTGGGTCTCCTGTAATGAACAGCTTAGCCACAGACTGTCACTGATACTGAATGGTCACAGATGGCTGGGGAACCAGATTAAGACCTGTAAGCTGGGTGTGGTAAACCCCTAGCAGTACTCCCTACTTATGACAAGAGTGTGCCTACAGGGATGAATTCCACTTCTGACAGAGACACATAGCTTATTCCATCTGGAGCAGACTGATGCTACAACTTGAGAGGGAGAAGAAGCAATTAACAGCTCCTCATACTCAGGGATTTCAGTATAAGACACAGGAAGCCTTTGGCTGTTTGTGCATCTATACTAGCAGTAGAGAGAAGCTGCACCAAATAATGCATAACTGCAGCAGCATGGGTGTCAGCTTCCTGTCCTCCTCTATTTATCCTTCTAGCCTCCACCACCTCAAACACCTCTACCACACACAAAAAGACAGAGCAGCAATGCTCTTCTCAGCATGAGGGAGAGGTTTTTTGGGTTGCCAACTCCAGCGTTTGTGCTCTGTTGCCAGTAACCCACACCTCTTAGAATCTCTAAGCAAACCAGAAAGATCACATGTCCTCAGACTTCTATAAAAGGGAATTGGGACTTCATTATCTTGTGGAATTGGTGATGAAAAGCAGCATCATAGCACATCCCAGGGCTCCTAAGCACAGTACATACCAAAGCCTTACTAACTGTTTATTATTAAGATCTAAAAATCAGTTGTGTGTCTTTGTAACTCCTCAGTTGATGAGAAGAGTACCTCGAGGGAAGGGAAAACATTTTCAGGCAAGAAGCTTTGAATATCAGGAGGCAGAAAGCAGTGTTCATTCTTCATGCCTTAAATGCTGGGTGCCAGCACTTTCTCCATGCAAGCAAGGTGGAAGGAGCAAGCTACTAAGATAGCTCCAGGTGGGTAGGCAGCACTGGGCAGTTGCTCACTGCCACTGAATATGCAGAGTGGACTGTTCAACTGAATAGAGCAGACCAGTTCTTGCAATTATTCCAACCCACAGATCTCCCCTCACTTGAATTGGAGGGGAAAAAATTGTGGAAGCAAGCTTCATAGAAAAATCTAAACCATCTAGTCATAATTTATCCTCCTTTGGGAGTGAAGTGAGTTCCCTTGAAGTTCTCATGAGTGCCTAGTCACACAATCTGGGCCAGCAGACAAGAGCATCCACTTCCCAAGTATTTGCTGTTTAGTGCATTATGCTTTGCCTGAGAAGGGATGATCCCATCCCTCCAGACACATAATGCATGAGACAGAAGCAGACAGGCTCTTTCCCAAGTGCTTCGGGCACTGGTTTTTATCACCTGTGTCATGGATTGAGTTGAACCTGCTGCTGCTATTAATTTGTACCACGTCACAGTCATGACAGCTTTGACAATAAAAGCACTAACTGGAGCAAAGTTTGAAGTTCATATTGCAACATGTGAGGCTTCCTGTTGATGCTTCTGGTTTCTGGCTTCTTGGGTGTGATCTCTTTTCTGCAGGAATGGTGGCAGAACGGGTGGGAGTCGGCTAGCTGCTGCTTTTGGTTTTCTGTTTTAGGCTCGTTGTTTTTTTCCTTGCATTTCACTGCATTTCTTTTCCAAATAGGCTAAGCCAAGGTAATCATGCATTGTATGATTAGATTAATTAGATTACTAGCCAAGGTAATTACACATTGTGCTTATAATAACTTATGTTACATTAAACTCTTATTTCTTTATCTGAGCCCTGAGTTTTCTGTATTACTCTTCCTCTCATTTTCGTACTGGGGGAGTGGGGGTTTAGCCTTTGTGCTAAACCCTTACATTCTCGCATCTTGAATTATGATTTCTAAATCTGGGTAAAGCAGCTACCAAGCAATCTTTTTCTGATTTGGTAATGATCTAAGTACTCAATACAAGCATAAACAGCTACAGCTAGCTTTAAGTGAACTGAAAATCTTGCTTATGTGAACTCACTAATAGCCTTCAGCTTCTAGTGGCTCCAGAACTGCCATCCATTTACACACATCCTTCTTTCTTTCCTCTCTAAATAACATTTGCATTTTCTCAAAATCCAAAAGGTCAGGCCAGGAGTCTTTGTGCTGCACCTAGAAGGTACAGTCACTGCATGAGCTGGAATACCTGACCACATCACTGCGCTTAATCAGTCTCCTGAAGTTATCCACTGTGGATCCAATGCCTGCACAGCTCCACTATGGCAAATCTCCACATCTTGCAGTGTGGGCGCAGAGCAATGCAGAAGCTCCACCAAAGTGCTGCAGCGGGTGAAGGAATCTGAATGCATAATGTATTGCTCTGTGTTTTGTTGGATTCTCTTGTTTGAATGGATGCAATGCTTTCTCTAGTTCAGCTCCAGAACCTGGATTCAGAGACAGTGCACTGTCTGTGCTATCCGGGGTCACCATGCAGGATGCCCTGAAGTTATAATTAAGATTTAACCACAAAGAAATTCACAAAGCTGCAAAGCTTTCCAAGAGCCAGGTCTGTATCTAGGTGAAAATACTTCTCAGTTCTATGACAATAGCAAGTCAAAATTGCTTTGAAATGTGAGACTAAATGGTGGCAAATGTGTATCTGAAATTGGTTCCTTGCTGAGAGAAAAAACAGCAAAACATGGCTGTGACAGATCCAGCAGAAGGACTAGGTCAGAGGGGAGAATGAGAGCTGGAAGGATTCTTTCCCAGTCCTCACCTCCCTCCACAAGTGAAAGAAGTCAGATCTCTACTCTGAATATTTTCCTTTGGTTCCTTGTTGCATCTCCTTAGAAAGGATATCTAATGAAAACACAGGAGAGTCTGTTCTTTGTGGCCATGAGGTTAATAAGAGTGGAACACAGGAGCAGCAGGAGCTGCAGGAAAAATAATTCCTTTTAAAGCTGGAGATAGGAAGCCTATAGGTGGTAAGTATGACATTTCCACACGGAGGAGTCCAACTTAATTACCTACACTTCAAAGGCAGAAAGTTATACATTAAGCCAGGCAAAAATAAAGTGGTAGGAGAGCACAGACTTTGGCCACTCATGAAGATTTAACATCATTAACACTCCGGCATCCAAGAATGTTACTGTATTTTCACTGGACAAATACCAATACAGCTAATTGCATTTGTGTTACCTGCAGTTCAGTGAGGAATTGTCTCTTTCTCATTGCCTGCACTGTCACATAGCAAGGAACACACAGCAGTACCAAGCAGAGTGGCTCTGCTTCATTTGTAGGTAAAACAATTCCTGCGTGCATTGAGCTTGGCTCAGTAAGACACACAAACAACACCAAGAGGCTCGAGCTGCTGCTATTCAGATGGCAGTCAGCTCTGGCATGCTGACAGGGACAGCATCCACAGGTGCTAAGTGCCTGAAAGTTATTTGGCAGAGCCTGCATGACTGGGTAGTGCTGGTAATCATAATATCTGGCCAACTGAGTATCTGAGTCACCTATTCACCTACTCAGTATTTGTGTATGCTACAGACAGACATATGGTCTAGAGCAAACTAGGGAACAGACAGTGCTGCACACTCATTTCTTCATCTTTCCCAGGATTCATTGATGCATTCTCAGATAAACAGACACAGACCAAACTTCCTATCCAATATACCACTAAAAAGGCTATATTCTGAGAGCTGTTGTTATTGCCTTAATGTATTCTCTGCTCCTCATGCCTCATAAAATGAAGAAACAGTGGCCACCTCTGAGTTACCAGGCTCTCAAAGTCAGACATACTGGAACGACCAAGATCTTGGTTCTTTCGTGCATTTTCTTGGGTTATGAAATCAGTCTAAGAGTCTCTCATCATTCTCATCCTCTTGTCCTCACACTACTCAGTTGCACCACACAAAAGACATTTAAAAACCATATTAAAGCCCTGTAGCTAAACAGCATCATTTCCCTGAGCTGACAGTAGCCATAATGCAGCTCACATAGTAGAAAGCAGAGGCACCAGAGCACCACAAGGAGAGCTCCTTCCCTTGGGCCTCCTGTGAGCAGATAAGAGTGGAGACCTGTCACCCAGCCTGGACTCACCCCCTAAAGGCAGTGGGAGAGAATTAGCATCCACTTGTGGATGTCAGACAAAGCAAAATATTGCATGGATTCATCTGTAATGTTCTTTCCAGGGCACCAGTTGGCTAAATTTCCTCTGAAATGGGTACTCTGATGAACAGAGAACAGCCAACAGGCCCACTCCTTCTGTGGTCTGGCTGCTGACCACGAAGAACCTGCAGGAAAATACACTCTATACCCACTATATTCACCACATCCAGTTCCTCAGCTGCACCAGGATAAAAAGCCACCACCTGCAAGCTGCCAAGAGTCAATTATGATCAGATTTTGTTCTTTTGCCTTGCAACACTGCAGTAAAGGCTGATTCTGCATGCCCTTACTCTGAGCACCTCTCTGCATCACCACTTC
The DNA here is from genome assembly GCA_013396835.1 of Psilopogon haemacephalus. Classification (NCBI taxonomy): domain Eukaryota; kingdom Metazoa; phylum Chordata; class Aves; order Piciformes; family Megalaimidae; genus Psilopogon; species Psilopogon haemacephalus. The sequence continues at coordinate 164,117 of VWZI01007258.1, read as the reverse complement.
TCAACTGCTGCAAGCAGGGCTGGAGGATCACTCTGGAATCCCATCTTCCATGCTACTGTACTTGATGTTTGGTAAAAACATCCAAGACCAATGAGACTGGGTGATCTCATGGACAGAGAAGTGCCAGTGCTGGAACACCAACACAAGATGCAAAGGGCTGGAGTCTTAATGTAGGGATGACTCACAAGCGTATTTAGGAGCATTCTGGAGAAACCCCTTGCTTTAGAGCTGAGTGAACATCCAAAGCATTAACAGTGGAAGGTTCAGAAGAGCTCCAGATTTTTTGCCTTTAAATACTCGCTACTGATTTCAGCCTATTCCTGCCTTTTCTCTCTGCCCTCAAGCAAGGGGACATAGGGAAAATTCAAAGGTGAAATTTTCAGAAGTTGACATCCCTATGGCAACCTAGAACAGAGACACCTGGCTTCTGAATAGCCTTCCTCTACCTCATTCTGCATGTATTGGTCATAGGGGATTAAAGTGGCAGATCTGGAAGGGCAAAATAAGCTTCATTATGAAGGGGCTGGAGTCTTTACACAGCTGAGGTTGGAATCAGTCTCCACCCTCAGCTGAAACTTAAATAACTCTTCAGACACATTCCTCTAACTTCAGCTCTTAATTGCAGGGTTTGATAGTGAAGCTAAAAAAAAAAAATGTTTTTCCCCCTTCCCTCCGCCTCCCTGCACTTTGAAGAATTTGGACCTGTAATTCAAAGTAGGGCAATGCCAGACAGAACCTTTGCCAGACTAAATGTTTCCTTAGCTTCTTTCACTAGAGAAAAACAAAATGAGAGCCCCTCCCTGAAAAAGAGGTTTGGGGTTTTTTATCAGCTCTCTAAATGACTCAAAATTCCAATCTCTTTCAAAACATATGCGTAGGCAGCAGTTGCAGAAAATAAGGTGCAAGTCAGAAAGTCATAAACAACCAGTGCATTTAGCTGTAATAAACCAAGTGTATAACCTACTTGGTATTCTGGTAGCCAATGCTAGCTGGAAAACCTCCCAAAAGCAGAAATCACACGATCAAAGAGTTTTTTCTGGGTTTAGACAAAACCAAAAATCTCCTAAAACCCAGAAGACTCTTTTCTATTGAAGAGATGGAAAAATATCAAAACACTTTCCACTTGCTCTGGAAGAAGCGAATGGCTGCGTACAGAAAACATAAAATTCTTGCTGTGCTGTACTAAAGCAGATTAGACTTCCCATTTCTTTGACTCTTTATTTATTTATTTATTTCTAGAGGTTAACGTTTTGGCCCCAATTATAGGTGGAACTTGATATTTTTGCTATTTGCATAAACCTGATGTTTGCACTGGATTCAACATAAAATAGGATCCAGCCACTTACTTTGTTCCTACTGTAGTATACACCCCCCAAAAGGAAGGAATCCATCTCTGCAAGCTGTAAATATTTTTTTTTTTCATATTGATTGCTGTCTTCAAATTTCTGCATGTGGCCAATTAACAATTCTTTTTCAAAACTCATTACAAAGACAGAAATCCTGTGCATTTGTGGTAGCAGAGAACATCATGTGGCAAAGATCTGTGTATCTGCTGTCTGTTCCTGACAGGCACTTTGTCAGCCTTGCACAAATGCTTTGGGTTTTGGCAATTCAGTCCATATCCATGGAAGACTCCTTTAAAAAACAGGGAACTACTCCAGCTGTCCAAGCTGCAGTCATGCAGAGCAAGGAAAGAGAGCGGCACAATCAACAGGGAAGAAATCCAAAGGTACCCAGAGTGGAAACATGGGGCAGAGGGGGGTACAGGACACAAACATGGACCTTAAGCTGTTCATGGATTAACCTGTTCAGAGTATAGCAGAAATATGAGCCCCATATAAATAACTAAATAAAACCTTACACAGGCTTCATTAATTTGAATTTAATGATTACTGTGACTTGCATCTGTAAACAGTTATGCTCATATATAGCTCGAGTCACTTGTAGCTCTACTGATGCCAGTAAGAATTCGCAAACTTTATATAACTTACTGATGAATATGGGTATGGCAACCTCTGGCTGCTGCATTTAAACCTCCCCTCTAGGCATCTAATAGCCAATAAATAGATAACGGAAAAGGAAAGCAAGTGCATCTTGCTGTAGGAGGCCTGGCAAAATAAAAGCCATCTTACTAAACACCCTGCTGCATGTTTCCAAACACCCTCACTCAATTCTGCCTGCCTAGTGGACAATGACTACCTGTTTCTGAAAGACACACTTCTAACACTCACAACCAGACATTGAAAAAAATCATTGTCTACAGGAAAAAATAAATCCATAGAAGGCATGATATTTCGACATCTCTCCTCCTCCGGACAATTTCACCTGGCATGTAAGTAATGTACCCGTGTGGTTTGACAAAATGGATGCTCTGACCCTTTCTTTTCACTTGAAGATTGATTGATTGTTTTGTACCTGAACAATTATGCCTTAGCAAACAAGACAAAGGGAGAAACAAATATTTGGCCACGATATTTAATTTCTGCAGCAACATTTCACAGCTGTTGCTTCCCTGTTTACTCAGAGGAACTTGCATCTTGCTTTGTAAAATGCTTTACGTTCCCACTCTCATTTCCATACTCCGCTGTAGGTAAAAACCTATTTCCTTTGAGTTCCTTAATTGAAATACATCTAATTCCACAGGCGCTTTCCAAGATTTGTTTACAGCAGAACTAGCCACTTAAAAAGCAACAATGTTTTTTTTTCAAGGAACACATTCTCTTATTCGTATTTCAAATGGGTCCTCAGATTACTGTCAGGAGGGGTATTCTCAAATACCTCTAGCCTTTCACACTCTCCCCATTAGCTTTTCGCACTCCTCTTAGCTTGGACAACGAAAATCAATGTAGCAACTTCCCTTTTTCTCTCAAGTCAGTGTGAGTATCAGGTGACAGGGGAGCAGCTTTTGTTTTAAGACAACCTTTAGCACTGGAACTTTTTTCAAAAATGAACTACTTGGTGAAAATGATTTGCTTTTGGCTTGGGTGGGGGAAAATCCCCAAACCACACAACAATCCAGCCACCACTTTTTCTGGTTTTGATTGATGAGTTGTTTAGTGTGTGCGTTGGAGTGAGCGTGGTGGTGTTTGTGGGTTTGGTTCTGGTGTTGGGTTTGCAGGGTAGGGGTGGTGGTGTNGTTTGGTTAGTTGGTTTTGCGTTTTTTTTTTCCTTCTTTTTAAACAAAGCAAAAATTTGTCAGCCAAATAGGAATTGACAGCATTCCTTTAAAAGGCACAAATAAAGCTCGCCCCAGCTGGGCACTCACCAGGCTGCTATATTTGTGTCTCACGTGCTGTGCCCATGTGCAGTTCAGCTTCCCTTGCTCTGAACAGCCTTGCCGTACTCTGCCTTCCCTTGTCCCCCCGGCACGCTCAAGCTTTTTCTCTGCCTCCCGCTCCCTGTCACCTCTGTGCCCCAGTTGAGTCCAGCTGATCCAAGCCCCCAGGAGCAGCTCAGGCTCTGGCTCGTGCTCTGGCTCCAGCCCCAAACTCTGAAAAAGCTCACACTCATCTTGCCTCCAGTCCTCCAGAACTGCAAATATAGGCTGGAAATCGACACTCAACATTCCACAAACACATCCTAGAGAAAACTTACAGGCTCTACTGAGGTTTCCTCAGTCGATCGTTTTAAACTTGGGCTGGCAGATGAAACTGAAAAATCTATAAAAATACTAAAAAAATGTTTCAATTGTATTCTGACTCTGTTTCCTCATCATTTGGATACATTTTTTGAAAGAAGTCTGCTAAGCAGCCAAAGGTCCAAGCTCAGAAACAGGAAATACATTTACTTCTTAATTTGTTTTTGTTGGTTTTTTTTTTTTTAGCAGCTGAATTTCCTCCCATCTACCTGGCTTCACAATTTAAACAGATTCCTCCACTATTAAAACATACATTTTTGCTCCTCCCTATGACAAGGCTTCTTCTGGTTCCTCATTCTCCCTGAAGGCTCTAGATCACAAGTAAGGATGACAGCCATCATGTTGACTTAAAATGTCCTCCTTGTGTCCTAATGCAGAAAGACTTGGGATGTTCATACAAAGCTCCTGCAGCTTTGCACTTCACGGCTTGGAATTTTGAGATAAATAGTCACAAATCTTAATGTGCCTTAAAACACCAGACCATAAACTAGAGTTGTTCAAGATCTGCTTCCTGAGAAGCTCAACTGCCCAGGGATGGGACAGGTATGGTCTGCATTCTGAGCCTTTTAGGACGTGCAGTGTGTCTTAATTCCTGACATCTTTGTTCTTCTGGTGGAAAACATTTATCTTTCCATCTTCCTCCTCTGAAGAAAACATTCACCAGCTGTATGTGTAGCTGTCCTCCTCTTGCCCCCAGTTTCAGGTTATTTCTATTAGCAGGATAAACCCAAGACCTAATGAGCTTCCTTTATTATGCCAATGTATTTGTAACAGCTTCTGAACACTGGCCGCAATTTATGATTGGTTCTCTAAATGAGCACAGAGAATTTACACTTGCTTTTTTTTACTACAGAAATCTTATTTTAACAAAATCCAAAATAAACAATCACCTACAAACTAAGGGCATGTTTCTGAAACATAAAATGAAACAATAGCTTTCCATGGCTTGTCTGCATCAACACAGAGCTTCTCTGACATTAATTCTTATCAGCATCAGACAAGGAAGTCATCACCATTAAATTGTTCCTACTAAAAGCACTGCCCTGAACAAAGGATGATGCAATTCAAAAGGAAGAGAAAGAACTGCTGGTAGAGCTTGTTTTCCCTCTTGGGGCTCAGTTCAGCTCCTCCTGAAGGTTTTTGTTTTCTTGTTGCATTAACATTTATATGCAGGTCATCTGAATGTGTCTGGGGCGGGGGGGTGGAATTTCAGTTAATAAATCCTCTTTGACAATTGCTTTGTAGCTTCAGTATTTGCAACCTGCTAAACAAATTAAGAATAGAAACAGAAATAAGAATTAGGTCTTCAGCAGTCATTTGGCATCCTATTTTAAGCCCATTTCTGATGACATGCCCTCTGACATTTTTTTTATAATGTCAGTGACTTTTAAAATTAGAGTTCAATCAACTAATTTTCAGTACTCTTGAGCATTAGATTCCAACAAGATGAGTCTGCTGAAGTAGATTTAATCTCTGGGGTTTTGGGTTTGGGTTTTTTTGTTGTTGGTTTTTTTGTTCTTTGTTTGTTTGTTCTTTTCCTATAGAGTGGCAAAGTGAATGAAAGGACATTTTGCTGTCTGAAAAACTCCACCTTTAGGTAGCTATATCCAAGAATCCTGTGAATTCTTTTAATTTTGCACTAGGTAAAAGCCTCTTAGTCAAGGCTTCGCATGGTCTGTCTTTTGGGGAGGGTTTTATTTCTTTGTTTATCTATCTCATAAGGCAAACATCTGTTCAAAATCATGTAGACTCCAGTTGAAACTTTAACTACAGAAGAGCTACATTCAATTCAGAATAACTTTAGTTAGAAGAATTCATTCACCAGTGTCCTTGCACAAATGCAGAAAACTACAAACAACAAATTATTTTACAGAAGCAAAAACACATTAAAATTTGCATTGTAACACAAGTGACTTTAAAATTGGAATGGGAAAAGACACACAGAAACAAAAACAGGCACTGGTTATATCTCGTGCATTTGCAATTTGCTCCTTCTGCACAGTTGTGGCAATGGAATGGGATATTCAAAACAGAAACACAAAATGTAGAAGCAAAGATACTTGAGAAGCCACTTCTGTTTAGAGAAGATATCTTAAGTGGGCTTGCATCAATTGTAGGAGTGACTGAATTTGACACAAGAAGATAACACTATCAGGTAGTTACTGGTACTGATACGTATATCAAAGCAGAGCTGCAAAAGGTGAGCCGTTCAACTTCAATAATCATTAAATGAGGGGGGGAAAAAAAAAAAGCAAAGCATCCATGAAGTTCACACAATGTGAGGGGAACTCAAAGGAATACAAAAGCCCAGGTTAAAAAATAATATTTTTTTTTTTAAATAAAAAGACAGGAAAAAAATACCACAAAAAAACCGTGACCCAGCAGGAGAAGGGCAGTTAGGCAGCAGCTCCAGTTCTCTGTGCAGCTCAATCAGTGCTTACAAGCGTTACTGTTTTAAGTACATTAACTAGAGAGGGAAGAGAAGTAAGACATGAAAGGGAAACACCAGTACAGCAGCAAAAGCTCTGGAGCAGAAAGAGGTGCAGTCTCAGAGACAGAATCTCTTTGGTGATACAAGCTTGCTTAATACCTGGAACCAAGGTAAACTGGGATTATGAAAGTAGAAGATGACTTTGACAAAAGTGAATGAGAAGTGAGAGCTCAAAACCCATACAAAAAGTAAGACAGAAAACGACAACGTAAATTCAGAGATTTAGTGAGGCAGACTGCAATACACATCGAAAACAGGCAGGTAGGCTCTCATAGAAACTGAGTCTAAAAAAGAACACAAGCAAAGCTGGCAATTAGTCAGGGAAACAATACTGAAAGACCCAGTGCAAAGTGTCCTATTGCAGCACATTGGAAGGCAGGATGGAAGGAAGTAGGAAACCAACCTGACTAATCAAGAGAATTTTCTTGAGCTCATATGAGGCGAGGACAGACCATAGGCCGGGCCACTCTGATGGAGATAAAAGGATGCAGGGATGAAGTTGAAAAATCATGAGAAAGTATTCCCTTCATTCACTGGCAGTGAGAAGAATGGGGACGGGACAGAAGACAGCCTAAGGCTGAATAATTTTTGGAGATCGGTTCATTAAAAAGGTCAAGGGCAAGCACCTAACACTACACTATTAATGTCAACAGCATGAAAGTTTGGGCTATGAAAGCCAAGGGAAAAAAAAAAAAAACAGGGGAATAAGTTTCCAAGACAGCTGGTCCTCATGAACTTCTTTCTTTGAATACTTAGAGAACCAGCTGAAGCAATTTCAGTTCATGGAGAGCATGAATCATAGAGAACAGAAAAGATTATAGAAGTCTGGAAAGGGGAAACATGTTGTCTAGCTGTAAGAAATTATGCTAGGGAATTACAGACCACTCACTTTAACTTCCAACCCAAGAAAAAATATTGAAACAAATAATTGAACTATGTGTAGGAAGCTAAAAGGATAAGTATGAAGAAATGAGTAACAGACCCTGTTGAATTGTCAGAAAGAAATTGTGTCAAGCCAATTTAATTTCTTTGTGTGACAGGTAATGGGCCTTGGGCAAAGGTGACAAGCAATAGATGCCATATATCTTGACTCTTAGCAGGATTTGTGACACCAGTGCCTGTGATATTCTCCTCTGTGATCTCAGAAAACATGGACTAGGGACTACTTGAGGGTAGGTGTAAAACCAGTGGCACAGCCTTACTCAGCAGCTCTCAGTGGTTTCTGTCAAAAAGGGAAGATGCCCCAAGTGAGATTCTCCATGGGTCTCACCCAGGACAAACATACTGAACATTGCCCTCAGCCTGAATGGTAGTGTGGAGCAGAGATCACGCTTACAAATCATGTAGGTGATACCTTGTTAGGAAGACTTCAAGAATGCTGAAAGACAACATTTGGTTTTAAAAGGTCTTTACAATGTGGAGAAGCACTCTTAGAAATGGAATTAATTTAACAAAGATCAATTAAAGCCTTTAACAAGAATAAATAATTGCATGGATACAAGATAAGGGAACAACTAATTAATCAGAAGTTCTTCAGAAAGAAAATAATCTAAGGTGGGCAGAAGGTAGTGATTTGCCAGCTGGACTTGTATCAGTAGCATTATGATACTGTGAAAAAGCCAAGCATCGTGCAGACGTAGGAATCTGGGCACACGCTGCAATCTTTCCACTCATTGTGTGGTTTCAGCTGGAATACTGTGTCCTGTTTTCAGGCATGACATTTTAAGAAAGATGTTGACCCAAGAAAAGAAAGCCTAGAGGAGATCAAACAAGAACAGTTACAACTCCAGAAAACACCTCTGTCAGTGGTAAGTTGAAAGAAGCTGGGCTAATCAGACAGCAGAAGGAGACACTGGGGGAGGCACGAGAAAAATCTTCATGTATATAAAAGATTGTTCACAAAAGGGAACAGGATTATTTGTTATTTATGTCCACTGAAGATAGAACAAAGAGCAACTGGTTTGAGTTTCAGAAGGAAAGATGCAAGCTAGCCAGCAAGCAGAACAAAAGCTCTACAGGTAAGCAAAACCCTTTGGAAGGGTGTGGAGTTCCCATTACTGGGCAGCTTTCAAAACAAATCATACAGCAGGACTGACAGATGTACAGGTGACTACTTGAAGGTAGAGAGATGGGATTGTGATGTTTTTAGGACCACTTCAGTTCTATTTTTAAGTTTCTCTGAAAATGTTCAAATGAAAGCACTCTGAACACTAGCATCAGCCTTGCTTTCTACTAAAAATTATGTTTTAGAGATGCAATTAAAAAAAATAAAATAATGTTTTAGGTTTATTTCCTAAAATGTGCAGAGCTGCCACTGCTCTGCAAAATTAAATCACTAGAGCTTTTCCTTCTGAGCTTCAGTGAAAGACTGTGTCACAGCAATGGTTATATTGACATCAATTAAAAGATATTATTTATCAGCAAAACCTAAAACTTTTATCATGACATAAAGCCTGTTAACACTTGCTCTTATAAAGCCCTGAGCATCTGGGTAACATATTCCTACAGAGAAGGCATAAGCTGATTTAGGTAAAACAAGAGAGACTGTGTGGGATTTAACTTGAATGTGAGATCTTGTATTTCCATTGTGCAGACTGCCTTTCAGTATGTTGGTGGGTTAAGAGACATGCTGAGGTCTTAAGGGAATACTTTTAAGAACAGCCTTGAAGTAATTGAATTAAATCACTCCTCCACACACCAAGTCTTTGCAGGAAAAGCTAACAATAAATACACAAATATCTATGTAAGGACTTCATTAAGATAATTTACATTTGGAGCTAGATTATTTTTTTTCAGTCATTTCCAAATGCCACCGATTTTCTACAGTAAGCTCTTCCAACTTCTTGACAACTAAGGCAGCAATTTCTGCTAAGGCACTTTCTCTGGGAGACTGAATGGTAAATGCACTTTATGATATTTCATACTGATAGTTAAACTACTTCAATATAGCAGGATATCATCCCTGCAACCACAATTCAGCCTGGAAGGTACCAGCAGAACAGCCTTGAGTTGTAAGACAATGACATGGACTTTGTTTTTAGGGGTGAAGGACAGAAAAAGGGACAAAAGCCCAGATTCCCAAAGTGTTCATGGGCTCTGCCTATATGAGACTAGCTCCATGGCTCTATTGCAGTAATCCAAGAAGGCAGAGCATAGCTGGACCCACTGTCAACTGAGACACCAGACAGGAGATAATTTGATTTAGTTCTGACACAGAAATGCTGGCCTTTCACCTACTACATTCTTATGAACTTCAGAAGTGTAGTGAAAAGAAGAACAGAAGTCTTGTTAGGGCCTCTCCTTCCCAAAAAAGAAAAGGCTACGACTTACTGGACATCAGAAAAGCACTAAGGGTTGCTGCTGTTATGAATGTCATAGCAAAATAGGACACTGGGGAATCCAACCACACAATACATGAGAGGGCATTGCACAAGGGACAATGTGTGGCTTTAGCTTAGTTACAGTTAGCTTAGTTTTACCTTGGTTATAAGCAATTTTAGGCAATTGTTACTGCTGAATTTGAAGAGATTCTGGTTTCTGAAGGAAACGAAACCACTAACAAGTGGTCTGAAAACATGACAAGGGTCATGAGTGAAATCTATCCTGAATGTGAAGCTGTCCATTCTTCTCCTCAGCCCACACTGAAGGGCAAGAAAGTCAAGGTGGAAGGGAAGAGGCAGACACATACTCTTCCCACATCCCCTTGCACCATATTGCTGGGTGGGCCAGGGCTGAGATTGCTGGTTTGTGACTATGGCTGGCAAGCTGGAGTTGTGATTCAACCGGAGGGGTTTAAAGCTTGTAGGGAACAAAATCCTGACCTGCCTTATATAAGCTTCCTTCATTTCTTGACAGCCCCATCATGTAGACAGGGGAGCACCTGAACTGGTATGCCCAACTCCTTCCTGTCAGTAAGGGCTGGTATCTCTGATGGCTGCTTGCACTATTTGCAAACCTCCTTGAGTGCCCAAAGTACAACTATTGCCTGACATTTCTCTTTGGTGCTCCAGGATCAGGATGGCCTCAAGGTTTCACAGACACCAAGAACAGGCCATAATGGTCTTTATTATCTAATGTGTGATTGGTGCAAAAGCAGCTGGGCTGTGCAACAGCTAAGCATTAGAGAATGTAGACCAGAACAGAGAACAAACAGGGCGCCAGAGACTTACAGAATTGTGTGAGTGGAAATGGATCTCCTGAGTCCTCTAGACCTATCCTCTGCTCAAGGCACAGTCAGCCAGACCAGTATTATCCCAGACATCCCATAGAAAGCCAAAATGGGTGTTGGCTTTAAGCCCCTGTATCCATGCATCTCTGCTGTGCTCAGAGTACTTGTTTTTCCTGCTGGCTTGCAATGTGAGTGCTTTTCTTCCTTGGCTGCTAGCTGCCTTGCATCAGCACGTAGGTATTTTGCAATCTATAAGAGGAAAGGATGGCAGCAATGACACAGAATAAAGAAGTGACCAAGTTCAGGGTCCTGCACCTGGGCCCAAACAATCCTCATTATCAATACAGGCTGGGGGATGAGGGGATAGAAAGCCGCCCTATGGAAAAAGACTTGGGAATTGTGGTGGATGAGAATATGGACATGAGCCAATGTGTGCTTGCAGCCAAAAAGGCAAATTGCATTCTAGGCTGCATCAAAAGAAACATGGCCAGCAGGCTGACAGAGGTGATTCTGCCACTTTGCACTGGTGAGACCTTGCATGAAATATTGTATCCAGTTCTGGTCCCTCAAGACAAGATGGACAAGAATTGAAGCGGGTCCAGAGGAGGGCTCCAAAAACGATCCAGGGCACTGGAACCCCTCTCTGAAGCTGAGGGAAACAGGGTTATTCAGCCTGCAGAAGAGAGGGCTCTGGGGACACCTAATAGAGGCCTTTCAGTAGCTGAAGGGGGCCTACAAGAAGGCTGGAAAGGGACTGTTTACAAAGGCCTGTAGTAACAGGACAAGGGACAATGTTTTTAAATTAAACAAGAGTAGATTTAGATTGGAGATTAGGAGGAAGTTATTTACCATGAAGGTAATAGAACACAGGAACAGGTTGCCCGTGGAAGTAGTTGAGCCCCCATCATTGAAGATATTGAAGGTCAGGTTAGACAGGGCTTTGAGCAACCTGATCTAGTGGAGGTTGTCCCTGCACATTGTAGGGAGCTTGGACTAGATGATCTCTGGATGCCCCTTCCAACCCAAACCATTCTATGCTTCTATGATTTGGCTGGGATCCCTGAAGTAGTATCATTGCCTTACTTTGCCAAAGACTTCATGCATAGCCATGGACACCTCCCATGAACATCCATCACACAGAGTGAGATTCATCTACTCTAACATCTTACATACAAGGTGGACTTCTATCATAAGCTCCTATTATAGCCTAGAGAGGAAAAATTACAGGAGCAGGAAATTCTTCATTCCATCCTAAACCAGGAATTGCATTTGGGTGGCTTGACCCTTGTCTTGAGCCTCTGAGTTTCTGAGCCTCCCATGAAAAACAAAGTAACTCAGGTACTTTGCAGGAGTATTATGTGCATCAATACAGTAAATATTTTCAGACCTGCAGCTACTAGTCGTGATCAAGAGAATAGAAGAACCAGAGGCAGAAACCTACTCCAAAAACCTTTGCTCTTTCTTGTAAATCCTGATCACCAGAGATGGATGAATTATTTGCAGGAAAAAAAAAAAATGCAGTGTTTCTTCATGAAATTTTGGCACATAGACATTTTTTATTAATTTGTTCCTTATGCACACTTATTTAAAGGAGAATTGATGCAAATGTATTTCAGCTCGTGGACTAAACAATAAAACTTTTATTCCCCATGACTAGAGCAAATTAAAAATTTCAAATGTGAAGCGCAATGTGGTTTTTGGTTTGGGTTTTTTTTGCAAGAAAGGAACAAAATGACAACATCCTCACACATTTCTATTTCAGTAAGTTAAACCACGATGTCCAACCATAATTCTTTCAAGAATTTGTATGCTTTTCAAAAGCTGGCTAGTAAATCATGTGGTATGACAAAGCAAAGTCAAATAACACTGGTAATTCTCCCTGACTGGATGAGTTCAGCCTAACAGGACTTTTAGAAGCATATATATTTTTTCCTTTGCTTCTTTCTGTGATTCCATAATTGTGAAAAAAAATTCACTCAAGAAATGTTTCTGAAAGAATATTAAGCAGAGCAGTGAAAGTAAGCCCTGTCAACATGCTGTGAAAGAGAGGATCATGAGATCCTTGATCAAATGTCCCTTACAAAGGCATGTAGTGATAGGGTGGGGGGCAATGCTTTTGAACTAGCACAAGGTTAGACATAAGGAGGAAGTTCTTCACAATGAGGGTAGTGAAATATTGGAACAGGTTGCTGAGAGAGGTGGTAGAGGCACCATTCCTGGACGCATTCAAGGTCATACTTGATGGGGCCCTGAGCAACGTGATCTAGTTGCAGATGACCCCGTACACTGCATGGGGGTCAACCTTTTAGCACCCCTTTCAATCTAATGCATTCTATGATCCTTTGACTCCAAACCAGAGCGAGAAGACCTCTAAAATCCTGCTAGTGCAACTGAAGTTAGACGTAGGTGAATGTGGTGCACCATAAGGACAGGAAAGCCAGGGATAGCAATGCTGGCCTATCAGACTGAAACTAGACACAGTATGAGAAGCCCTGCACAAAGAAACACCTCCCTGCCTGCTGCAGTCAGAACTACTCAGGCTAAGGGTTTCATCTCAGGGCTCCATAAAAGATGCTGGACTAAGCCATCATCCTGCTGGGAGAGCCTGGCGCAGGAGCTGCAGGTGCCCTCCTGCACTGCTGTTCCTAGGGAAACAAACATTAGCAAATGCCTTTTTATGGAATTCATTTACCATAGCTCTTCCTGATGACAGGCTACTGGGAAGCAGAGTTATGACATCCAGAAACTGACAACAAGAGCAATAAAACCTGACATATATCACAAAAGCCAGGCTATGGTACTATGTGTAATTAACAGAGAGTGTAATTATTCACCTCAAGAAGGACTTTGATGGATGCCTCATAGTTAATTCTTTTTTTCCTGTGTTTCATCTTCTCTCTTTCACAGCAGGCAGGAAGGCTAGCTTGCAACTTTCAGCTTTTTCCCCTATTTCTCATCCAAAGATGTTGTATTTTTATGGCCTGTAGCCAGGCTTGCACCAGACTCAGGCTTGATGCTCCGTCTAACCCTGAAGCCTAGGGGCTGTAGATCAGCATGGGACAAAGCAGATAGGTGTGTATATTAAAACTCAAAGCATGCTCAGTATCACTTAGATGTTTCCAAGACCCTGAGTATACTCATATGCATGAGTCATCTTTGTTTTTGCAAAAAAGACCATGCCTCTCTTCCTTAGTGCCCTCTAAATACTGACACAAGTTACAGCTGGAAGGGGAATGTTCATTTACCCCCAGATTCTTTGATTTGCCAAGAAATATGAATAGAAAGAAGAGAGAATCAGGAAGAGTTTGAACAGTTGCCCAGCCCAAATAAGCTACAGAGAAGGCACTCAAAAAGCTGCCATAGCATCCACACACTGCACTCAGTGCCGTTTGCTGGTGTGTGCTGCTTTTACATAGGAGGTGACGCAGCTGGGGAGGATTTGGCTCAGACTCTGAAAATCAGAGGCAAAAGCTGCTACTATACAAAATGTGATCATCTAAAAACATTGCAACCATGGGTAATGTGATCTAGCTGATGCACTGGGGACTGGATAGAAATTTAAGCTCGGTCATATGAATTTGAAGAGCTCCACAACCTTTAAATGAATGAGAAATTCATAGCCTTGGGACAAAATGACTGAAGCCTTATCTAAAACCCATTGAAGGCAACTAGAATGATTCCACAGGCTTTTGAGGGTGTTGGATCAGCCCCCAGATGGATGCAGACCTCTGAAGAAGAGGCTACATAACCTTAATGCAGGAACAGAGACATTTTAAAAGTCAGCAAAAGGCACAGTTGGGCTCTGTGTGACTCAGTGATGAATGACCGTCCATGTTGCATCATTTCAAAAAGAGAAAGCTGGAGATGAAGGAAATCTGAAAAAAAGAATCTGAAAGAGAATAAAAGTTCCTCTGATAATCACAAAACTCAGGCCAAACAATGAGTTTGGGTACAGAAGATAGATTCCAGGATTTGTCCAAATACCCTATAAACACAAAAAAAAAAAAAAAAAAAAAAAAAAAAAAAGAAAGAAGGTCTGCCTGAAAGCTGTGGCACATATATTAGAATCAAGAGGCTGTGGCACATACATTAAAATTAGGGGGCTTCACATTTAAGGAACAGAAAGGCAATGGTGCATGTATTTTTTTGTAGGCATAGAGAGTGCAAAATAAATGGCTTAGACAGAGAAACACAGATAAACATTAACAGCATGGCTGTACTCTTTTAAATTGGGTAACTGCAATGTGTTCCAAGGAAAATACCGGGGCTAGAAAGTGGCATAGCCTAAGTTAGTAAAAAGTGAGATGTGTTGAAAGCTCTAATAGAATTCTAAACAGGCTACGCAAATACATCTCCAAATACCACTTTGATAAATTAAGTCATTCCCATGTGATGCTGACCCACAAAAAGGTACCATTTACCATAATGAGTAGGAAGCCTGAATTTGATCATAGAGAAGCAGCAAGCACTTATTGGTACAGAAGAACAATTCATAGTTTGAAAGAGTTACGTGGTTGTAACTGAGAAGTCAAATATGCTATAGATCTGTATTGATTCACATAACTGAAATGAAGCCATGAAGTCTCTATAGCATCTGATCAACATCATTAAAGAAAGGATAGCTAAGATCTTAGCAGAAAAATAAAACAATTCTAAATATTAGATATCATACAGGATTTTTTTTTAACAAAGAGAAAAGAAAAAGAAAAGAAAAAAAAAAAGAAGAAGAGCTCAGGCTCTAAGCCAGTGATTTTTAATACACCATTTGGATATTATACAGTGAATTTAAGTAAAGGCCATTTGGTACAAGTTCTGTTCCCGAGGTATTATGAAGAGTAATTGCACAGATCTTTGAGGGATTATGAGATGTCAGACTTCTAATGGATGATGTTTTAATTTGAGTACAGGGAAGGTAACACAAAGAAAGACTCTGGCAAGTATTGCAGGAAGCCAGAGAGAGATGCCAATCTAGTACATAAAACACTTATGGTCTAAAACTAAATGTTGTGGCCAGAAGTTGGGTAAAGATGGTTTAACTACAGTTCCACATAAAATAGAAGTAACAGCAGGATGTCCGCTTTACAATGCAAATTAGATCTACAGAGATTTATGAAGCTGATAAACTGCATTTCATTATTCATTCCAATCCTGAACTAGGGTCAGTACGTCCTTAAGTAATTACAGGAAAAGTAAGCTACCTGGTATTGAGGAGATTAATATGAACAAGGAAATAAACAGTTAAAACCAGTGACACTAATCCACTAGCTTAAAAATATCATAATGGCACTTTCTGAAGAGCCATAATATGTGCATATCTTACCTGCTTAGACTGAGATTTCTAAGCAGAAACTATCTGCCAGGTTGACAAAGAAGTGCTAGTAATTTTATTTGCGCCTCTAAACTTCCTTCAATCTAGATAAATATGAAAGATATTGAGGAAATAGACTACAAAGCACTTTGAAGTGGTCATAAAAAATCTTTTGCCTAATTTTCACAGATACTAAGCATTAGCTTGAGCTGGAAATGCAGACAGTAAGCACCTTGCAAAATCAGTCCATTTGTCTTTGGCATCATCTACAACTTCATAGATAATGCTGATGTTCTTTTACCAGGGAAGAAGATTTCAAAGGCACAAATTGCTGCTTGATGCCCAGTGTCTAATGCACAGCCTTGCTCCTAGCTGAAAGTTAAAGGTTTAAAAAATTCTCTTATTTTCCTTTGGATTGAAATTGGATTAAAACATCCATGCCAAACTGTGACGGCAATGAAAAGTGGGTATCATTTACACACCAAACTGTGTCTTCTGATGTAGTCAAAACAAGTAAAGACCGCACCAGCAAAAAAACTAAGTGCAGCAATCTGTGGTATGGAAGACAGCAACTGTTTGTGTTTTTTTCAGTGCCGAATCAATACAAAATAAAATTAAAAAAAAAAAAAAGAAAAAGAAAGAAAGAAAAAAAAAAGAAAGATGCAGAAGATTTTAATTGCAAAGAGGAGGAATTTAGAAAGTGACACATAATTATTTGTACTGGAATTTGGCAAAGACATTGAAAAGGGATTGGAGTGAGGTGGAGATCAGTCTCTTCTCGCATGCAACAAGTGACAGGACAAGAGGCAGCAGGCTCAAGTTGTGCCAAGAGAGGTTCAGGTCACATATTAGGAAGAACATTCTTTGCAGAAAGGGTTATAAAACATTGGAACAGTCTGTCCAGGGAGGTGATGGAGTCACCATCCCTGACAATATTTAAAAGGTGCATGGATGTGGTGCTTAGGGACGTGGTTTAGTGGTAGTGGGTAGTAGTGGTGGGATTGTAAACTCTAAGTAAGCAGTTGGGCTTGAGGATCTCAAAAGTTTCTTCCAATCTCAGCAGTTCTATAATTCCATGATTCTGTGTTAACATCCCTGTATTTATAGGAAGTACTGTATGATATCTGATGTCAACAAATGCCCCGTGTATCGTTTTGACACACTATCCAAAGGATTACTCCTCCATCAGCATGGGGAGCTGCACACTGCCTTCATAGAGTTCCCATCAGGAGCCTGTCATTTTCAGGCAGCTGACCCCACCTTACACTCTGTGGTGGAGAGATCTATCTTGATCCCAGTACCAGGTGACATGGTTTCAGGACATAACATTAAAGTACTTCTAGAGGCAGAGCTGCAACCAAGGTTTAAAATTGGCAATGTTCATGAGAAGCATGAATCTAGAAACTATCAACATACATGCACAATACAGAAGACAAACAAATGTGGTGTCTGATTGTCAGACTCCCAGGACTATAACAGGATGTGACATAAGTCAAGTCTGAGTGGAATATCTACCTCCTACGGTGAAGCCTGGCACTAGTATATCAGTAGATTTAACAGGACAGGATAAAATTAGCAGATCTGTAGGAAACCTCTAAGAACATGAAGAATACAAGTTATTAGAAGTGGAACATACTGGGACAGTTGGTGTGGGGATCCTTGGTCTGGGAAAATGGGAATGGAGGACAGGATGGGGCCCCGTCAGAGCTTTTCAGTATGAGGTTTCTATTCAGCTCTATCCATTCTTCATCTTTTCTATACTGTGCAGTTTTGTAGCATCTACAACAGCAGATGTGAGCCCTACAGCACAAATTGCTCTGATTTTATATTTGTGGGGCCTTTGTAAAAGTCCCTTCCACGAGTCATCTTATAAGGCTGTAATGCACAACACACGCCAAGCTGTTTGGCATGGCTGGGCAAAGTGGTGAGAGGCTGCTGGCAGCACTGATGAGCAGCAAGCCTTGTGCTGGGGAGAGAGGTGTGCAGAACCTCTGCCAAGAGCACATGGCCCCGAGCTTTCTCCTGTGCCACTGTGGGTTTAACATTTTGGCTTCTCTCACCCACTTATTCCCAGCTACTGAGTCATGGGTTCCTGAGGCACATTGAAATGCTGTTACAAGAACACAGAGGTTCAAATGCTCTACTTCATGGCCTCCTTCTCACGGCTTTGTTTCCCTTTCTGCACTCCTCCTCCTTATCTTTTTTCTCTCTCTCCCTTTCCTCATTGTGGCAAGGGAGGGAAAGAAAAAGAAACACTTCAGAAATGAAAGATTAGTTTGCTGTATCATAAAGATGAGCTTTGTAATCACTTTCCTTTAAGCAAAGAATTAAAAGATAATAAAAGCCCTAATTAAGGACCTCGTTAGCTTAACTAGATTTTCATATGCAAAGTGATGTTTGCCACGTGCTGCTGCCATCTGAAAATTTTGCCTGGCCCTACTTGGGAAGCACCTGTGCCAATTCCTAACTGCATTTTATTTCTTCGTTTCACTTATCTTTTTTTCTTTTTCCTCCTCCTTCCCACTCTGCACCAGAGTTCAGTAGACCTGTGCTGATATGGAGCTCCTTTGTGCAGAGCACACAAGAGACATACTTAGTGTACCTTAGGAACAAGGCAAAAGGAATGTGCATGAGACAATAAAGCATGGAAGATGGAGAAGATTAGAAAGGATTGATAAGAGCCAAAGGCACACAGCTTTGGCTCGAGAGTAGGAGGAAGACAAATAAATCACTCAGGCCAAGCTGGTCCCATGGCTGGTCCAAGGGCAGGATGTATCTGAGTCCAGCTGAATACAAGGATACCTTGGGTGGGTCTTTATAGCCACATGGCAGAAATGGAGGGAGGGACATGTTGGCTGGGACCACACTAGGTCTTGCCCGTGTAAAGAACTTAGGTAAGATGTAGGCAAAGCCTTGCATTAAGGGTTTGGTTTCATGCTTAACCAGAATCAAAAGTTGAATCTTTGGAGACACTTTTGGAGGAAGGGCTTTCTAGTGTTCTCATCTTGATCCCAAAAGAACCTTGGTGCCTTCTAGCAGGTGGATAGGTAGCTGCTTGGGGATGTGCTTAAGAAGAGCAATTAGCAAATCATTACATCACTATGCCACACTAATGTGAACAAGTGAGTGAACAAAATGACTGCTCACTGCCACGTGAGAAAGCAACCTGGCTCGGCTGGGCACAGAGCATTCTGCTATCTGCAGCACAGCCAGCAGGCAGTGCCCAGCAGAGGCCACAGCAAAGCCAGGAGTAGGCATCCGCCCCGCTGTAACAATCTGATAAATTCCTACAGCTGGGAACTCAGCACGAGATGGGAATCGGGATTTTCATCCTCGTTAAAACTGTAATCGGAGCCTCATTCTACTTCGTTTAGACCCTGCTGTGAACGTGAGCAAAGCTGGCAGGGTGCTGAGCAGGGAGGTCACCCCAGGGCGATGGCGAGGTGGCATGGCAGCCAGAAGCAGCAGGAGGCTGGAGGGAGGGCACCGAGATAGAGAGCAGTGTAGCCTGCATGTGCCTCATGCAGGTATGCAAAGACCCCTGTTGTGAGGTCCCCAGCTTTTGACTGTTTTATTTATTTAGAGAATAAGAAAACATTGCAGTGCTGAGCAGAGAGGGGTTTGAAATAGAGCCTCGAGCTTGAGCTTCTCAGAGTGAGCAGCTGGGCACTTTCAGCCCAAACCTAGTGCACCTCAGATCCTTGTCTGAACCCTCAGTTATACAATCAATAGCCCCCATCTTAATCTTTAGTCCAGGCCAAGACGTAAGGAGACTTGCTATAGCATTACTAGAATGGAAAGGAGGTCAATCTGTTCATTAGCTGAGAATTTTCACTGTTTAATGTAATTGATTATTGCCTTTCTTCTGCAAAGCATGGGAATAGCTCAAAACAGAGGGGTTCACTTAGTTTGAGAACAATGAAGAAGAGCTATAGAATCATAAAATGATTTGGCTTGAAAGGGACTTCCAAAGGTCATCTAGTCCAAACCCTCTGCAGGAAGCAGGGACATCCTCCAATAGATCAGGTTGTTTGTCAAGCCTGACCTGGAATACTGCCAGAGATGGGGCCTCAGCTACCTCCCTGGGCAACCAGTTCCAGATCCACCTTCTCTCGGTGGATGAGAAGCTGGACATGAGCCTGCAAAGTGTACTTACAGTCTAAAAGGAAAATCACATCTTGAACATCCTGGGATGCATCAAAAGAACCATGGCCAGCAGATCAAGAAAGCTGATTCTTCCACTCTGCTCTGGTGAGAACTCACCTAGAATGTCACTGTGCCCAGCTATGTGACATACAACATAAGAGATGCATGGACCTGCTGGACCAGGTACAGAGGAGGGCCACAAAGATGATCAGAGATCTGGAACACCTCTCCTATGAAGACAGGCTGGGAGAGTTGGGGCCGTTTAACCTGCAGAAGAGATGGCTCTGAGAACACCTTATAATTACATTTCAAAATCTGAAAGAGACCTACAGGAAAGCTGGGGAAGGATGGTTTTAGAAGAGCTTGTAGCAATAGGACAAGTGGCAATGGTTTTAAAGTAGAGCAGGCTAGGCTTAGGTTGGATGTGAGGAAGAGGTTCTTTACAACAAGAGTGGCAAAATACTGGAAAAGATTGCCAAGCAATGTGATTGAGGTCCTGTCCCCAGTGACATTTGATGTCAAGAGAAGCGTGGCCAGCAGGTTGAAGGAGGTGATTCTTCCCCTCTATACCACTCTTATGAGACCCCAGCTGGAGTACCGCATCTGTTTCCAGAGCCCCTATTACAAGAACATGGACATGCTGGCATGTGTCCAGAGAAAGGCCACAAGGATGGTCAGAGGGTTGGAGCACCTCTCTCATGAAGACAGAGAGTTGGGATTGTTCATTCTGGAGAAGAGAAGGCTCCAAGGAGACCTTATTGAGGCCTTTCAGTATCTGAAGAGGGCCTACAAGACAGCTGGTGAGAGACTTTTGAGAGTGTCAGGATCCAAGCTAGAGGAGGGTAGATTTAGATTAGACATTAGAAGGAAGTTCTTCAGCATAAGAGTAGTGAGACATTGGAACATATTGCCCAAAGAGGTGGTGAAAGCCCCATTCCTGGAATATTTTAAGGCCAGGCTGGATGGGGCTCTGGGCAACAAGATCTAGTAGAAAGTGTCCCTGCCCATGGCAGTGGTCTTGGAACTACATGATCCTTGAGGTCTCTTCCAACCCTAACAATTCTATAATTCTATGATTTGATGTGGCCCTGGGCAGTCTGATCTAATTGGAGGTGTCCCTGCTCACTGCAGTGGGGTTGAGCAAGACAACCTTTGAGGGTTCCTTCCCAATGCAATCTCTTAATCTTGCAAATTAGCTGAGAATTTTCTTTGTTTAATATAATTGATAAGTGCCTTTCTTCTGCAAAACATGGGACTGGCTCAGTACAGAAACGTTCATCTAGTTAGAGAACAGCGAAGATCTATAAATGAATGACAAATTTGGTGGCTTTTATGATGAAGTCACAGCAACAGTGGACAAGGGAAGGGCAACTGATGTCATCTACCTGGACCTGAGTAAGGCATTTGACTGTGTCCCACATGACATCCTGGTCACCAAGCTGGAAAAACACAGACTTGATGGGTGGACAACTCGCTGGGTAAGGAGTTGGTCACATGGTCGCATGCAGATAGTGGTGATCCATGGCACAATGTCCACCTGGAGACCAGTGACAAGTGGCATCTCTCAGGGGCCAGTGCTGGGACCAGTGTTGTTTAACATCTTTGTCAGTGACATGGACAGAGGAATCGAGTGCAACCTCAGCAAGTTTGCAGATGACACCAAGCTGTGTGGCACAGTCGACTTGCTGGAGGGCAGGGATCCATCCAGAGGGACCTGCACAGGCTGGAGAGGTGGGCCCAGGCCAACCTCATGACATTCAACAAGGCCAAGTGTAAGGTCCTGCACCTGGGTCAGCACAATCCCAAGCACAACTCCAGGCTGGGTGGCAAATGGCTGAGAGCAGCCCTGAGGAAAAGGACCTGGGGGTCTGGACTGATGAAAAGCTCAACATGAGCCAACACTGTGTGCATGCAGCCCAGACAGCAACTGTGTGCTGGGCTGCATCAAGAGCAGTGTGGCCAGCAAGGCAAGGGAGGTGATTCTCCCCCTTTACTCTGCTCTCATCAGACCCCACCTGGAGTACTGTGTGCAGTTCTGGAGCCCCCAACACAAGAAGGACATGGAACTGTTGGAGCCAGTCCAGAGGTGGGCCATAAAAATGATCAGAGAGCTGGAACACCTCTGCTATGAGGGCAGGCTACAAGAGTTGGGTCTCTTTAGCTTGGAGAAGAGAAGGTTTTGAGGAGACCTTGTAGTGGCCTTCCAGTGTCTGAAGGGGGCCTACAGGAAGGCTGGGGAGGGACTATTTACAAGGTCTTGTAATGACAAGGATGAGGAGTAATGGGTTTAAACTGGCAGAGGGGAGATTTAAGCCAGATATTAGGAAGAAGTTCTTTACAGTGAGGGTAGTGAGACACTGGAACAGGCTGCCCAGGGATGTTGTGGATGCTCTCTCCCTAGAGGTGTTCAAGGCTTGATTGGATAAGGCCTTGAGCGATCTGTTCTAGTGGGAGGTGTCCCTGCCTATGGCAGGGGGTTGGAAGTGGATGAGCTTTGATGTCCCTTCCAACCAAAACCATTCTATGAATATAAACCAGATCCAGACTCCTAGCTGGGAGCATCTCCAATCACTGTACGTACTCATGCAGAAGAGGAAATTACCAATGCACCTTAAATATAGTTTTAAAATAATCAACAAGAATCAAACTACTTCTACTACATTACAAGTTAAGAGTGAGGCAATTTGTTAGTGAGGGTCAGGTAGACTACCTTAATTTGGCCTTCCACCACTTCCCACCTGGTGGACCAACAAGTGTCTGGTAACTATTAGAACAACTGCACCGAGTGTTGCAATTACTCATGTCAAATGAAAATGTAATGCTGTTAACGTGCATGCTGGCTCCCTGCTGCTACTGCTGATGATTATTGCTATTAGAGCATGACCAAATAGTCATTCAAATATAAACACCAGATTTGTTTTGATGGTGTTCGTGGCCCATTTTATTCACTTTCTGTGAACATTAACACAAATGGCTTTGGTTTGCAAGATTGTCCCTGGGGAGAAAGGCAAAGTCAGGAGTAGCATTGAGCTGACTGTATATCAGATATACTATCTGCACTGGGAAAGTTTTGCATGGCTGTATGGAAAACTTGACAACTACCTCATCAGAAAAAACAGAGGTATGCAAGTCTGAGTACTTGTGCACAATCATGAAACCACAGAATGGTAGAGATTGGAAGGGATTTCTAGAGATCAGCTAGTCCGACACCTCTGTAGACATTCAAAACCCCCATGGATGCATTCATGGATGTGTGACCTACTCTAGGTGATCCTGCTCTGGAAGGGAGGTTGAACTAGATGGTCTTGACAGGTTCCTTCCAACTTCTAATGTTCTGTGATTCCGTGTGAACAGAAACACAGCTTTATGGTGTGAGTACACAGTGCTTGAACAAATTGTTCAGGGGCAGTCCACTGAAGGGAACTCTCACACTCCTGCTAGCCATTCAGTAAAGGCCCAGGAACAACAGCAGCATTAAAAAGTGGTACCCAGGTCATTCACAAAAGTTTCTGATCCAAAGCCAGCTGAAGGAAAATGTGTCTTTATATTGACCCGAATGGTTTGTGTGCTATAGAGTAACCCATGGGGCTAAATTTACTACAAGCTAATTAAGATAATTATTGTTGTTGCTCTTTACATTGCCCTTTAGAGGAATTCCTTATCTCTACATCAGTTTCCAGGATGGGAGCTCTGTTGCTTTCTCCATCTTGTCTGAGCTGCTCACTGCAAGCGGTTTTACCTCCTAAAGATGAGAGCTAATCCTAATGGCCACTGATGTGATTACATTGTGCAGCTGATTGCAGGACCTCTCCTTTGCTAAAGGACGGCTGCAGAAGGTGTCAATCCCTGGATGCAGGAGATCAAACTAATTACCTAACTGCACCAAGGCCATGACCCTTGCCAGATGATTTGATAACAGCTCCTGTTTATCTCTTCTGCAGAAGCACATGCAGGAATACTGAGGAAAGGCTGGGACTTTTTCACATTACAGGACTGACTTTGAGGCCAGGCCTCAGTCTCACAGCTTGAATTAATTTTGACAGGTTTGTGAGAGGTGTCAGCCTCCTCTGAGGAGCACAGTGCTCTGAAAGGAGCTGCTGCTTGTCTCAGAGAGGACAAATCAAGGGTCTCAGTGAGGAAAATTAGTAAGAATGCAGGAAATGCAGTCAGCACACATTCCTCAGAAGTCCTTTTTTGGTGGAAAGTTAAATACAGAATAGTAATATTTGTGATATATAAAAGTCAGACAGACAGACATAAATGTGGAGCTTTGAGGAATCATTCCCAAGCTGATTTCTAGTACCAGTTCAAGGGAAGGGTTACTAGCTGTGCAGCATGAAAGGCGCTAAGGATGTTTGGAGTGTCTCCTTGTGCAAATTCTTGCTTGGGTGTTTCTTCACACAGCAAAAAGATTGTGTTTCTCCAGGCTACAGAACAAATGATGAGCACTAAATATGACATAGAAATTACAAAATCATGAGCATCATGAATCAAGTGAATCACAGAATCACAGAATATTAAGGGTTGGAAGAAAACTTGAAAGATCTTCTAGTTCAACCACTCTGCTAGAGAAGGATCACCTAGAGCAGATCACACAGGAACATATCCAGGCAGGTTTTGAATGTCTCCAGTGGAAGAGACTCCACAACCTCTCTTGATCAGCCTGTTTCATTGTTCTGTCACCTTCATTGTGAAAAAGCTTTTCCCTACACTCACATGGAACTTGCTGTGCTGCAGCTTGCACACATTGCCCTTTGTCCTATCATTGGGTACCACTGATAAGAGCCTGGGTCCACCCTCCTGACACTTGTCCTTCACATATTTAGAAACATTAATGATGTCAGTCTGAAGTCTCCTCCTTTCCGAGCTACAGGGACCCAGCTCCCTCCCTCAGCGTTTCCTCAAAATGGAGATGTTCAGCTCCCTTAATCATCTTTGTGACTCTGCACTGGACTCTTTCAAGTAGTTCCCTGTCCTTAAACTGAGAGGCTCAGAACTAGACAAAAGATCATTCACTGATTCTTCCAGTAGAAACAATGGAAACTTGGTAAAGCAATCAGATGACGAGGAAATGCAAAACAGAGCAAGCAGAGCAGAGTTCAGATGTGGAACTCACTGCCACAGGACACTGCAGGACCTAAACTGCTGTGGGACAAATTCACCAAGCACAAAGTGGACACTACTGGCTCAGGAAGTCTCCATGCTGCAAATCACTGGAAGCTCAGAAAGTGTTACAGAGCAGTATCATTACATACTTACACCACTCATATTTTTTTCCTGGCATCTGCTATAGGTCACTGCTAGTGACATATGGGAAAAGGCAGCTAGACAGATCCTTGGTTCTGCCTGGTATGGCAGCTCTGATGTTACTAATTGGGTGTGCTGTATGGCTCAGATCCTTAATCGGGAAGTGAGGCATGTCTGTGCTTAGAGAGCTATGAAATGATCTGTTAATTTTTCTTTTCTTTTCTTTCCTCCTCTCTCCCTCCCTCATGTTTCCTATTCCCACAGACCATCCCAAGGAATTGAGTTACTGGAGACAGTCCAATGGAAGGCCATGAAGATGATAAGGGGACTGGAGTATCTCCCTTCTGAGGACAAGATGAGACAGCTGGGGCTCTTCAGCCTGGAAACGAGAAGACTGAGTTGGGATCTCATTGATGCTTATAAATACCTAAAAAAAATGGGGTTGGGCTCTTTCAGTGGTATTCCGTAATAGGACAAGGGGTGATAGGTACAAACTGGAACACAGGAAATTTCAGTTGAACTTAAGGAAAAACTTTCTTCACTTTGAGGGTGCTGGAGCCCTGGACCGGGCTGCCCAGAGATGTTGTGGAGCCTGCTTCTCTGAAGACACTCAAAACCTGACTGGACGCACTCCTGTGTGATCTCCATAGGTCACTTCCAACCCCTACCAATCTGTGTCTCTGTGAGCAGGAGCTCCTGGTAAAGTCTGAGACAAACAGAGTCCCACATCTATGTATGAACAGGAAGATGTGTGTGGTGAAAAAAAAAGTCATAATCACACCACATATCTACACCCATTTGCTGCCTACCAGCAGGAGCAACAATCCCAGACTAAGTAAATCTAGAAGCTTAATGTGCCAGCACAGCATGGCAAGGTACTCTGAGTGTGATCTTCCTATATGTCAGTGTGAGCATTAAGATAGCACAGGCATGCAGTGCAACTGCAAATGTGAGATAAAAGCATGGAGGTGCACAGGTTTCTGCAACAGGAAGAAGGGAGAAAGAGGAGCTTGTCTGCAAACATTTTTATGGTGCACGTATTTAGAGTATTTATCAGAAGCCACCCATCCATGCACTCTACCAGAAAGTGCAGCCTGCAAGGCAGTGGTTTGTCTGAAACGAGATGTGTGTGAGTATCTTCCAGGACTGCACTAAGGTACAGGCACAGCAACATACCAAATAAGGAAGCAGCTGAGAATAGCATGAGGGTAAAAGGGCATTTCTTAGGGAGACAGGGGTAGGGTTATGGGACTGCTCCCCAGGTGGAACAAAGGAGAATCTCGGGAACAATCCTCAAGGAGAGTTTTCCTATGCAGGCAGAGGGAAATTGATTGTACTCACACTGTTTCTGTGAGCAAAGTGAGATAATTTGGGCAGGCAGGAGAAGGTGGCATCTGTCCCACTCTGAGAGCAAAGAGCTGAGCAGCTGAAAATACTTGTGTCAAATCCCCACTTAGGCATCTCTTACCCCTCAGCCCTTGTTCTCCCTCCCCGTGCTTCACCATTCATTTCTCTTTCTGCAGCTCTTCAGCACTAGGTCCTTCTCCTGATTAACATTTCAAATCCATTGATAGTTTGTGCTGGCTTAGACAAACTAATCATCATGAGCACTTCAGAAACCTGTCCAGCTTTCACTCCCAGAGTCACAGGTGCCACCCTCAGCTGTTTGGGAAAAAGATACAGCAGCCACAACAGGCTCTCTCGGGGATGCCATCAAGAGGTACCAGCTCACATCCCTGGCAGACAGGGAGATTACAGTCATGGATTCACACATAGCATTGTGTTGGAAGGACTCTCAGAGGTCATCCTTTCCAAACCCATGCACTGAGCAGAGACAACTCCAACTAGATCAAATTGCCTAGGGCAACACCAAGTCTAATCTTGAATGTCTCCAGGGATGGGGCTTCAACCACATCCCTGGGCAACCTGTTCCACTATTTTACCACTGTCATTGTAAAGAGCTTCCTCATATGTCTAGCCTAAATCTACCCTGCTCTAGTTTAAAAGCATTGACCATCATCCTATTGCTACAAGTCCTTCTAAGCCAGCCCTCTCCAGCCTTCCTGTAGGTGCCTTTCAGATATTGAAATGTAGTTATAAGGCATTCAAGGCCAGGCTGGATGAGGTCTTGAGTGACCTGATCTAGTGGGAGGTGTCCCTGCCTGTGGCGGGGGGTTAGAACTGGATGATCTTTGAGGTCTCTTCCAACCTAAACCATTCTATGATTCTATGATTCTATTTCCAGAGCCTGCTCGTCTCCAGTCTTAAAAGCTTATCCAGTCCCTGGACTCTGGGCTCTTCTGGATTCAGGCAGCAGACAAAGCCTGAGGCCATCTAACAGAAGTAGAGAGGACTGCAAACACCTTCTCCTCTTCTAAGTCTTACAGTAAAATGCTGCAGTACATCAGAGCCTGTGCTGGAAACACTTCTCACTTTCCAGAGAAGAGCTTAACCAGTGTGGCTAGATATGACTGCCTTCTTCCAGCCTGGGAAAGCTGGAGAGATGTCCATATCTGGGGTTTGACTGGGATTTATAGAGCTTGATATGGATATAATCTGCACACAGAATGCTAGGTGCTTTTCCCAGTGACCTGTCTCTCTTGTATTTGCAGAACAGGAAGAGACAGAAAATAAATAGATAACACGGGGAGCCCATGAGTGATGCACAAACAGGTGTCTTGGTGAGCTGCCCACGTCTGGTCTGAGATGTAGCCAAGAGATACAAAGGCTGTAGATAAATAGGGACTAACGGGAGGAAAAGAGCGATGGGCTGGAAGGTGCCCTCGGTGACACTTGAGTAGAAGCCTGCTACCAAACTGCCAGGAAGGATGGGGTGTGCTTCCTTATCTTTATCCTGGAGCTATCTAAATACTCTCTATCAGGCCAGATCAGCCTACACACCACCCATTTTCCAGGAAAGACACTGTGCTTTCTGCACTGGGGAGCAGGTGGCATTCAACATTGCCCTGGGGATGAAGGCTTGTAAAGGTGCCTATGAAATTTCTACCTCACTTCAGCTAATGCCAGCCTGGCCCTGGAGCAAGCTCAGAGCCACTCTAGAGACAAAACCTTCCTGACAGCTGTTGAAAAGAAGCAGGTTTGCCCAACAGACTTGTTTTTCAGCTGGGATGGAAGCAACATGGTCAACATGAGTGAAGAACATATCCTCCTAGGTCCATCTTGAATTAAAAAAAAAATCATTTGGGTCAAACTGATGTTAAAACAATGACTGGCCAATCACCAGGAAAATAAGACTGCTGAAATTATTGTACCTCAGGTGACTCTCTAAGACCTCATATGTTATATTTGTGGAGTGCACATCAATAAGCCAAAGGAGGCTTTGAAATACCACTGAGCTGCATGCATCAGAGTCACTGTGGAAAAGCAGCCACCTCTTGTGTAGCTGCTTAGTAGCATACACCAAGCCCACACAGAGGTCATGCTGGAGGAAAAGGGATTATTTATAAGGCAACTAAAACCTTCCTACTGAAGCCCAGAACTAATACTGAACAGCAAAATGATAAGAAAAAAAAACTTGCTATCATGTGCCTTTGGAATGTGATTCACCAAGCAAGAACCATCTAGGTTGGAAGGTGGTTCCCACTTCTCCCAGTGCTCTTCTTCAGCTACAACCCTATGCTCCAGAACTTTCTTTGATCAAGTATTCCCAGAACTCTGGCCATCACAGCACCCATATCAATCCTGCTGTAAATAAATCTGCAAAACTCAGGCTTACAACATGCTCTACATTGCCTCCTTATGGACATTTTGGAGGAAGCCTGTGCAGGGACTGTGTGCTGCAACCAACCCAACAGCACACAGTCCCTGCATGCTTTGGAAGGCACATGTAAGCTGTGATGAACCTGACTACACAGCTTGACAAACCAGTCATGAGGGCAGATCAGTCTCAGAGCATGTGCTATAAAAGTTCCAGCCCTTCAGCATAAGCTCACCTCATTAAGGAAGTGTGACACTGCTGGTTCTCACCAGAGAAAAAAGGTTGTCTGCACAGTTCTCCATCCTCTGCTGCACAGGACATATGGGAATACCCCTAAGGTGTATCTTCTCCCCTGCTTGCCCACCTGAAATCTTCCCCACCTAACCCTGCAGTGGCAATGCTAGGATGAGGTTTATCTCAAAATTTCTCATGATCATCACCTGTTCAACGTTGCTTGCCTAGGAGATACAAGGGGATAAGGGTAAGGAACAATCTCAGATGTTACTCCTACTATCCACCACAAGGTTGAGCCTGTGGGAGCACCTGGCCTCCTGTTGCTGTGAGGCAATTCTCGGGCATTGACAACATTTAGGACAGCAGTAGAGTTTCACAAGACAATCTGTGGGTAAAAATATATTGCAATCTTACAAGAACTGTTAAGTCACTGATAGTCAGTCTTCAGCTATGTGACTCCCTTGTCCCAGCAAATATAATTCCCTTACATACCCCCACCAGTTTCCCTGCCCCAGCCTGCTGTATTCTGGCCTGAAAATAAAATACCCTTGTTTATGGCACAATTGTTTGGTTTTAAAGCTAAGCTCCCTGGAGGTTTTAGTCATAATTTCTGGTCTCACTGCCTGTAACCAGCAAGGGGCTGAGGACAGGATGCCAGTGGCTGTGACAGCATCTGTGCAGCCAAAGGCAGAAGGCTCGACGATGCAGAGCCGACCCGAGGCAGCAGCTCAGGTCTGTTGCAGGATGCTGACAGAAGGGGGCAAAATCCATCTGCAGTCAGAGCTTGTTCTCTGCTTCTGCTTCCCTCGCTTTCTCTCTCACTGTCGCATCCCTTCGGACCTGACCCTTCTGATAGACTGTGGTAAGGCTGACTGCCCCTCCACAGGGGCTATCAGAGGGGACACTTTCACGCCCCTCGGAAGGGGTGGCTTTCACCCCAACCTGGCGCCTGACCTGAGGTGGTCCTCTGATCTGCACACCACGACATGATACGACAGCCTCGTAGCCGAGGGCAAGGACCAGGTCATACCATCTCACCCACCCCACTTGTTTCCATGGGACTTGGAGTAGCCCCAAGATAAAAGGGCCGCTGGCTGACAGCTACGTGGATCAGAATTAGTAGGTGGATGCTGTGGGCTATGCTGGCCTGAGCTGCTGTGTACCTATGGCTGAGAAGGCTGTTGATGCTGAGAGCAGCAGAAGAGGTGCAAGGATGGTTCCCAGGAATGGGTGAGAGAAATGCAGTGCACACTTGGAGTCAGATTCTTCTTCATCTTGCATTTTCTGGGTTTTGAGAGAGCATTGGTGAAAAACATGGCAGAGGTAGGATGGCAGGGTCCCACTACACCCAGTGCTGGGCAGTGGGCACATGGGGCCCATCCATCTACAAGATTTGGGCAAGAAACAGCAGAACTGTTCTGGGACACGTGGAGCACGGCAAATTTCCAAATGCCAAAGAGTCGCTTTAAATCCTTCTCCACCCTACTTTTGGAGTCAGCTTTCACCTTTATAAAAGCCCAAGTGGACATAATCACATTTCAGGGCACTGGGAGTTTCAACTCCCTGTGAGCTGGCAGTCTAGGAATGCTTGTGGGGTGACTTCTACCAATTAAGAAAGCCTAGAAAAAATGGGGGAAATAGGAACAAGAAAGGAATAGGAAAGCAGGCAATTCCTCTCAAACAGTATTACANTTTTTTTTTTTTTTTCCCTGTGAGTAAGCAGTATTTTCTCCTTCCTCTCCTCCTCAGCTGGCTTGGTGACTTCTATTTCTGTATACATCAGTGAGTTCCTTCTCCTTACATCATCTGACGTGCCCAGAGCCAAGTCCTGTGAATTTCCTGCAAGTCTTACTACAGCTGGCGACTGCCCTTAAACCCCCTTAGCTAGCAGAACTCACAGTTTGCCAGGAAGGAGCTTTTGTTTCTAGATTTGTCCTTTTGGAGGGCAGGGAGAGGAAGCAATGGAAAATGAGGACTTCCTTAAGCCCCAGTCTTCTACACATTTGTGATATGGCAGAGGATGGGAGAAATTATTATCCTTATCTCCAGTTTCTCAGTTGCAGTGTGGTCTCCATCCAACCTGGGATGTTCTGGGGCTGCTACCAGTGCCAACAGTGATGTTGCTTTCCTTCACCTGCCAGCAAGGTGCAGCCACCTCTGTGGAACCTTGGCAGCAGCTGTGCAGCAGCCACACCACTGCCTGTGAGAAAATGTGAGGAACAACTGCTTGGTGTGTAACAGAGCTGGCAAAAGTAGGCATCAATAACTGACTATGCATCAGGATCATCATGGTCCTCCCGTGAGGTCTCTCATGTCCTCTGCTGGGCAGGGTCTCAGTTTCAGGATTCCCAGCCTGCAGTATCCACCTAATGCCAGCCCTCAGGGGCCAACCAGACACTGTTCCATGGGGAAACCTAGCTATGATCTGTCCTTCTCTCTCAACTAGCAATGAGGCTCCAGAGGGTGACAGAGAGCTTATTTCTGCTTGTCCCTTGGGATGACCTCCTTTTGAAGTTCTCTGCCTGAGCAGAAGAGACTTTAGCAGAGATGCTGCTAGATGAAAATGCCAACACTGCAAGCTGGGAAAGTCCTAGATGTCCCCGGACATGAAGCCCACGAGGCTGGGCTGTGGTTGGGAGTTCTTGAGTTAAGGTACCTTAGCAAGCCTGTAGTGCAGAGCTGGAGGGAGGCACAGAGAAAGAGCACNATCTCCCCTCCATATGCAGATGTGTGCTTAAGAAGAGATGTGTGTGAGCAAGCTTAAGAGGGAGCCAAACAGAGATCTTTTCCTTCTCACAGAAGGGATGGGCTGGAGCAAGGAGATTTTGCACACGTTGTTAATGTAGTCTGCAGCCCATTCCTGATAATCTGAACTTTTTCCACTTTTAAAAATGTCCCTTGAGCAGACATCAGCCCTCACATAAACATCCATTCACAGCACTTGCAGCAGCCCAATAAGGAGAAATGTTTCTCACTTTTGAACTGAAAAACCCTAGAGGGGAACAGTTGAATTCTCCTCTGAGTAGACTTTAAGAGGGGAAGAAAAGGTGCTGTGCAAGCAGAAAATTGAAAACCTTGCCCCACATACTACCCTACCTGCTGGCATTATGTAAGCTGGCTGTATGGGACACAGAACCCCTCTATGTTTGTAGTAAGCATGCTTGTCTTGTAACGAATTTGCAAGTGCCTTGTTGGCCAAAATGCTTAAAGACAAGTTCCTGAAGAAGTTCCTTGTAAATAGGTATGCACAACTGTGTTTATCATAGATCTCTGATTCCTGCTGTGCCCTACTGAAGGGATTAAGTTGCTGCCCATTTTTTACTCTTATTCTCAACCATGCAAATCTGAGTAAAGATCTATGGATTAAACTGATGCTTTGAGGACTTCTTTTCCCTCTCATTACCAAGAACAAAACAGATTTTTCATTTAGGCCTTAGTTAGATATCCTGCTGAGAAACTGCAGGTCTCTCTTCTGGAGCTCTGTGGCAAACAGGAGAAAGAGATGGCAAAAACTCTTTTTTCTACCTGTGAGTGAGCCAAACTGACCTGGAATCACACAGGAATTAGAGCAACAGAGGAGGAAGAGGCTATTTTTATCAAATCACTTTTTTTTTTTTTTTTTTCAAGAAACACATTTTAAGCTGTTAGTCCCCATTCTCTCTAAATTCTCTGAGGAGCTGGCAATGGATGGCAAGGCATGACCTCCAAAAAGAAGTAAGGACAATTAAGAGGAGAACAAATCCCAGGGTCACACAGGAGTTTTACAGCTGTCACTGTGCAGCACACCAAGGCCTCCCTGAACCTCTCAGCAGCAGTGAGGACAGAACTCTTGTTGCCCTGTTCACAGTTTCCCTGCCACCTGAATGGAACGAGATGTTCCATGAGGCATTGATTTGCAGAGAAGCTGTAACAGAGGCTTGGCATGCCTCAGTGGTATCCAGGGGAGAGGGAGAGAGAGATGAAGGATGTCAGGTGATGAAAGCTGTTTAAGTCAGGATGGTTGTCTAAAACATTCCAAATAAATTAAAGAAAGGAGAAATTAAGAAAGATGTTGAACCATAAGCCTAATTAGAGTAGCAGTGTAGTTATAGTCATGATAGCCTAAGGATACAATTAGATGTGTCTAGAGAGGAAGGCTGATCTTGTTGTTATAGCATAAAGGTAGGGGACAGGATAATATGGGTTGCAGGCTCCCAGATGACTCTGATGTGTTGCAGTGTGTTCTTGAGATTCCAGTGGGGAACTTCCAGTCACTCCACACCTTGATTTCCATATTTCCAAATATATTTCTGAACTAGCCTAAGGAATTCCCAAGACCAAGCTGTATAACTTTTATGGCATCTAAGCAATGAGATCAACCTTTAATACAGCCTGGACATGCAATTGGAGATATTAGGGCAAAAGCTGTTAGAGGAAAGTAAAACTGCTTGCCAGAAAGAGTCAGGAGCTTAAAAGCATCCAAGAGAGACACACTAAATTAACATGAAATGTCCAAACCAGTTGTCTTCTAATCTCATCTAATCACACCTCAATTTTGTGAAGAGATGCTAAAAGAGACACAGCTCTTCACTTTCATATTACAGACTGATAGTCCTAAGCAAAGTGAATTTGGTGACCCTTGGTCCAGTCCTCAGTCAAACAAGCAAACACATCACAGCATGCAGGCATCATTCACAACATGGCTCTGAGGACCCAGCTATTTGTCAGTCCCTCTTTGCTCAAAGCTACTGCCCTCTTCACTCTGCATTCATGGGAAAGAGTTGTGACAGTGGGAACAAGAGGAGATAAATAAAAGATTGAGGCTGACACAAGATATGACTGTAGAAACCTTAGCAGGCAGGCACAGGCAGCTCAGTCCACCTTCTGTACAGCCTTTACCTGGGGGGTTCAGTGCCAGCTCCAAGACCAGCAGAAGTAAACCTCATCCAGCAAACCTCAACTTGCACTTGGCAGTGACCTACCAGAGTCCTTCAGGCCTCCATCAGCAACTAGCCAGGGGAAAATATGTTTTTTTTCTCTCCAAAACACAGCACTAGCACTTTTCCAGCATGTGGAAGCAAGCATTTGAGGGATGCAAGGGGAGATCCTGGCAAAGCCCCATTGCAGTGTGCTAGGAAAGATGTCTGAGTCAGTGACACCTGAGGAAAATTAAGTCCTGTGGCTTACACTGACATGAGCTCCAGGCTTCTCAAGGAAACATATGAGCTCATCACTGAGACACCCTGACAGAGGACCTGCCTTGAACAGCAGATACTAGTCTGAGATTCAGGCAGGTAACAGGACCTGGATGGGCAACATCCCCACCACATAGGCACAGGCAGAGATCCCAAAGAGGCCCCTCAGGAGTCTTTGCATGAGGCGATATTTACCATGCCACTTGTGTGCCAGCTCTACATTGTCCATGGCACAAAATGACTGACATGCTGGCGCACAAAGGTAAAAAAAGGACAGATTGATTTATTGATCAAGGAAAGACACAGTCTCCTTGACAGAGATGCGCTGTCAAACAATGGCAGGACGTGCGGCTAAAAGCCCTCCAGATTGATTACTCTACCTGCCACCTGATCCTTCATCGCCCTGGGCTCTGGCAGGTGAATAGCATGGAGGGATTTACAGGTGGCTGGGAGTCAGGACTGGAAAACGCACAAGAGTGAAAGCTCTAAGGGTCTGGCTAGGACACAGCAGCCCCCCTCTCCTTTGCCTGCTGTGAGGCTGGAAGATCCCTCAGCCCACAGGCCAGCCAAGGTGGCAGAAAGACCAGCAAAACCTTGCTGTGCAGCCAAGCGAAAGCAGCACCATGGCAGGTAACACCTGCACATCCTGAAACACTGCCATTGCCCTTCCCCATCTGTTTATTTTCCTAGGATTAAGACACTCCTGTCTGTACTCCTGCACCTGCCTTGGGGATGGCTGAGAGCATGGTCAGACACCTGGTCCTGCACTGCTGTCAAACCCCAGCCTGTGGCAGCCCCAGCCCCAGCCCAGCCATGCACTTGGCCCACCACAGAAGGTAACACAGCAGCCCATATCCCAGCACAGGACATCAAGCTGAGACACCCATGGAAAGCAGCCACCTCACCACCAGCTGCAGTGGAGTGGTGCCAGCTCAAGAAGGAGCTGTGTCCTGGGGACTGCTCTCCTCTATTGATGCCAGCATACCCTGTGGCACAACGTGGGCTAATGACAGTCATAGAGTCATCTCAGTTGGAAAAAAAAATCTACCAAGTCGGGTGCTAAACCATGTTCCTCAGCACTATATCTGCATCTTTTAAATACCTGCAAGGGTGGGAATTTAGTCACCTGCCTATGGAGCCTGATCAAGGGTTTGATGACCTTTTCAGGGAAGAAATTTCTTCTAATATCCAACCTAAACCTCCCCTGGTGCAACTGCAGCCTATTTCCTCCCATCCTACCACTTACTACTAGGGAGAAGAGACCAACACCCACCTTGCTATGATCTGCTTTCAGATCAATGTAGAGAATTAGGAGGTCTTTCCACTCACCAGCAGGCCTGCTCTCCAGAACCCTCACCATCTTCTTTGCCCTTCTCTGGACCTATTCCAATACCTTCAATATCTTTCTTGTAGGGAGAGCCTCAAAACTGAACCCAGTAGTCAAGATGTGGCCTTATCAGTGCCAAGTACAGGGCAATTGGGCAATTGCCTCCTTGGTCCTGCCAGACACACTGTTCCTGTTACAGATTAGGATGTTATTGGCCTTCTTGGCCACCTGACCATACTGTTCCATTCAGCTGGCAGTTGGTCAACACACAAAGGTCTTTCCCTTCTGGGCAGTTGCATGGAAATAGGCTATTTTACCTTATATGGAAATAATAATTTTCTTTAACTTCTTAGGAATCCAGCTTACTATTTATGCACTGGATCCCTCTCACTATATGCTCTTGGTTAAGCAGGATCCTCTCGTACTTAAGAAGAGAATTGTGACCAAGCCTCCCTAACAGCTTACTCAGGAGTCAGACTGAGTCATTCTAGGTAAGAGGCAGAAATTGAAGGCAGCCCAGTTAAGACATGACATAGATACACCCACTCAGCACCACATCAAAGCCCAAAGTTTCTCTGGTGACTGCCTGAGTCTTGACTATGCCATGCAGACACGTTGAGCAGAGCACATCACAAATTTGTAATGAGCTTGTTTAGAGAGCTGTAGCATCAGACAGGCAGCAGAGGATAAACATAACAAAGAGAATCCCGTAAATGCTTCAGTGCTGCCCAATTTACCAGGCACAGTATGTTGGGAAAATGCCACTCCAGAGCTGCTCTCATACCTGTTAAAGGGCTTGATATTCCCAATACGTGGCATCTCTATCTTAATTCCGTGGGCATTCTGACCAGCTTTGGCTGCACACCAAATCCAGATGGCTCACCACCTCTCTTGTGAAAAGTGTAAATAATACAGCAGACCAACCACAGGAAAAACAGACATCCCAGAAAGGCAGAGATGTGAGAGGCTAATTTGACTTTTGGACAAGCATCTAAATTAACATCCTATCAGCCTCCTTTCTGGACTACAACAAATGCCATGAATGACTGAACAATGCCTGATGCAGATACACTGACTGTGGGAAAGGCAGGAGCACAACAGGAGTAAGTGTGAGGAGCAGCTGTGCACTAGAAGAGGCAGGTGAAGTTGGCACTTAGCACTGCACAGTAGATAACACTTTGATGGACACAACTGATGCCATGTATCATGATTTCTGTAATGCTTTTGACAAAGTCCAGTTCAATGCCCTTGTTGCAAAATTAGAGTGACATGGGTTTGATGGATGGAAGTAGAAGAATAAGGAATTGGCTGGATATCCACATCCAAAGAGTTGGCTCTTCAATGGTTCAACGTCCAAGTTAAGTAATGAGTGGTGTCCTCTCAAAGGTCCAATATCTTCATTAATGGCATAGTGGGATTAAGTGCATCCTCAGCAAAATTGCACATAACACCAAACTGAGGGATGCCATCCAAAAGGACCTAGACAGTCTTGAGGAGGGCCCACTTGAACTTCATGAAGTTCAACAAAGCCCAGTGCACAATTCTACAACTGAGTCAGGGCAATTTTCAATATGAATACAGACTAGGGAATTAATTGAATGTGAGCAGCCTGTGGAGAAGGAATTTGGTGAACTGGTAGGTGAAAGATTATATATGAGCCAGCAACATGCACTTGCAGCCCAGAAAGCCTATTGTGACCTGTAAGACACAAAAGAATTGTGGCCAGTAGGTCCAGTGAGGTGATTCTCTCCTTCTGCTTTGTTGTGTGAGGCCCAGTCTGGAGTACTGCATCCGCCTCTGGGGGATGAAGTGGGGCATTTTACTATGGCCTGTAGTAAGAAGACAAAGGGTAACAGTTTTAAACTGAATAAGGTTAGATTTAAATGGGATACAGGAAAGAAATTCTTGACTATGAAGACAGTGAGACAGGTTATCCAGGGAAGCTGTGGATGTCTCTTCCTTGAAATTGTTCAAGGCCATGTTGGATGTGGCTTTAAGCAACCTGATCTAGTGGAAGATGTCCCTCTCCATAGCAGGAATGTTGGAACATGTTGATCTTTGAAGATCCTATCCAAGCAAAACCATTCTGTGGAGCTCTCTAACCATTTACACTGGAGTTTGGTTTGGCCTCAAGGCCTGAGTAGATCCCCCAGCCCTGTGAATAAGCAAAGCAGCAATGAAAGAGCACTATCAATAAGAGCAATCATAATTCTGTTTCCTCTTTCACTGGCACTTCTATTCAAAGACCTCAAAACCTTTTTAAAATAGTGCAAGATTAATCTCATTCATCACCTCATCTCATTCCCTCCACATGTCACAACCCAATTTCACCCTGAACTCATGCATATGTACAATTGAGCAAGGACCAATTCTATTGAAAGGCGACTGTGATTTGGGTTTCTCTGGTTTTGGAGGGTACCTGGATATCCAGAGAAGCAGCTGTGTCACAAAGCAGAAGCCACATTTTAAATGCATCATTTAATGGCAGAAAGAGGTGTGAATTATTCCCTGAGACAAAGAAACTGGATTGATAGCTTATATCTCAGACAGTTCTTCTAGTTAAAGGTATTTTGGATCTTGCAACCCTTTGCTGTTAGAGCTGGAGGATAAGGGAACAACAGCAACCCAACAAGAAATCTGCCTACACTCTCAAGAACAACAGAAAGGAGAAAAAAAAATAAACAAATCACAAATAAAATTTCCCTGCAACAAAACTAATGTTTTGGCTGTGAAGGGATTTCCATTGATAATCTTGTGGATGGGAGAAGAGTAACAGAGGGAGACATATGTCATCATATTTAATGGTGCTTCTAGTTGCACAGTTTTAATAATTAAAGAAGATTCACTCAAGTAGAAAGATAGGATTAAGAAAGAAAAAATAAAGGGAAAATGGGGGAAAAAAAAAAAAGAAAAGATCCTAGGCAGTTATATAACTGTTTTTCCCCTGGGCTTGGGAAATGTTTCCACTAAGTAATCCAAGATGCTGCTTAAGATTCAAACTATTGCTTGCTGGGGAAAGGGAGGGAGGGAAGAGCGAGAATACTGCAACAACATTTGACTACATCTGCTACCCACTCATTATTGTAATAGAGAGAGGCAGGGATAAATCTAACTACACGTGTGAGGGCAGGAATTGGTTGTTTGGTTTCAAAGATGCTATTACATCCTGGCGGAGCAGGGATATACACAGGTGACATTCACCAATTTCACTGGGGCGGAGGGAAATCACACACTGGAATGAAGTTAATAGCAACCCAGAGGGCAGGGTCTATGATTGCCAACCTGATTTCTATAATTGGTGTGATTACTACTATTGTAACTTAAACACAACAGCAAATCACTTGCTTAATTGAATTTTCTTTCTGTGTGTGGCTGGGAAGGGGGAGGACACAAAGCAGAACGCAAATTTCTGCTACAGCTGTGTGAGCTTTCTCAGATAGGGAGCTAGCAGAG
Source organism: Psilopogon haemacephalus (assembly GCA_013396835.1). Classification (NCBI taxonomy): domain Eukaryota; kingdom Metazoa; phylum Chordata; class Aves; order Piciformes; family Megalaimidae; genus Psilopogon; species Psilopogon haemacephalus. Next base: position 125,214 of record VWZI01007258.1, on the reverse strand, counting down.
GGGGCCATGGGGTTGAGGGATACCACCAGAAGAACAAAGGAGAGGTTAGGTAGGGCCTAAGGCAAGGCAGGACAGCTTTTTTTGGGTGTGATTTCCTGAAGGGTGAATGCTGTGTTTCTAAACAGTGGCAACACCTTTGCTATATTGAAAGTGAAAATTTTGCTCTGGATTTGGTAAATACCTCACAATGCATCAGGAGATGATATAGCTTCTCACTGTACTCCTAGGGGGTCAAGGAGATGGCCACGCTGCATCAAGTACTCCACTTCTATTACCAGCAAAAGTTGATCAATTTATTATTTTATTTATTTTTAAAATTTTTTTAAGCACATTCACAGCAGCTAGGAGCCTCTCCAGAAAACCAACCAACCAAACCAAAACCAAAACCAACCAAACAAAACCAGAAACACACCCCTCACACCTCCACAACAACAACAACAACAACAACAAAAGCACAAAAAAAACCCAAACACATATTACCATCTGAAATTCTGGAAGCAAACATGACCTAAAAGTCTGTGTTATCTCTGGGTCACAGCATTAAACCTCTGATATAACTTACTCAGATTCATAAAGGGATGTCAGAAAATAAGGACTGCTCATACCCTTCTATACCTTTAAAACCTTTTGACATCATGTTAGGACAACACAAAATAATAGAAATAATAATAACAGTAGTAGTAGTAGTAATGACAGTGGTGATGATTTTAATGGCACAAAATTAGACTCAATAAGTCACTGTTCGTGTTAAGCTCCTGTTTGCTTTGCTCACTACATTTAAATCCAGTGCTTATGCATATACAGGTCTAGAACAGGCAGATACTCGCTCCATTAAAAATCATGTTTTCAGATAATATTTTGAACCTGGAACTACAGAATCATCAGCGTCTTTGTGCTTTTGCAGGATGAGGAGTGGTTCAGAACAGTGTTTTTTAACAGGACAAATCAGTATCCCACATTTGGAGAGTCTAACAATCTAACCAAATTTTATGCAGGGTGTCCTGTTCAAAGAATCCAAGCGTGGACCAAAACTTTTAGCATCATTTTACCTGTTCTATGAAATGGGAATCCAGGAAAATATCTGCTGAATTGACTCGAGCTTAGGGCATTTTAAATCTTCCCAGTTCCCTGGGTGAGAAACCCTCAGGTTTGTGTCAGGAAAATAAATAACTTGTTTGACAGGGAACTTAAGACATAGACAGCATCCAAAATTACAGGTGAGGCTGTGAGCAAGGTGACAACATTTTGACCCTACTCAGACTCTGGGCATCCCTGTAACTTACTAAGAATCGAGATTAGTGTACTTGTCTCATGGGAGTCTTATCAATGGCCATTAGCACCAGACTTGGTAGAGTTAGATAATTGTTGGACTCAATAATCTTCTAGGTCTTTTCCAAATAAAATGATTCTATGATTATATCCTGATAATCCAAATAGGACTCCAGGTATACATATAACCTTGCAGAGGACCCTTCCACAAGGGTTTGAGTGGAATTTTCTGTACCACTCTGATTCCAACCCTAAAAGTAATTGTTTACTTTTCCTTTTAAACTTGCCTTTATCTGGCACAGAAAGCGAGGGAAAGGGAAGGGACTCTGGGAAAACACGATCCCTTCAATAATAAATGTTTCCCCTACAGCTGCACAAAAATAAAATATTAATTTATCTGATTTGAAAGGGAAAGAATGAAGGAGGGGAAGAACTGACTGGTGCTATGCAAGGTTTACCATGATGTATTTGTGTTTAAGTTCATAATGCTTCCATGCACCATCTGTTACCTTCCACTCTAGTATATGTTTGTCTCGTTGTGATTCCTTCCTTAAGAAAGGAGGCCATAAAACCTGAGTGCTGCCCATCACACGTGGAAACGGCACCTGTGACAAACACGATTTTTCACCGAGAATCTTTGGCTGCTTTTTCATAGACTTCAGATGAGTTCTTACCTATTTGACTGTCATATCAAGCCTCCTTCATGCTCTGAGCTTCCAGGAGCATTGAAAGTGAGAATATATGAGACTTCTCTGTTACTGTGATGAGTTCTCCAAGATAAGCCACTTTCAGACCATCCCAGCTCAAGGAAAAATGTTAATATGTCTTGATGGGATACTAAAGTCTTTACGATGGTATAAAAGCACTAGGAAGAGACATGAGTATGAAGCATGTCTTTCAGATCAGATTTGGGAAATGGGCTTCCAGTAATGCTAGCATTTCGGTTGGGAAATGTGCAAATACAAGCCATTTGTCATTTTCAGATTTCTTGCTCTGTCCAAATAGATATCTGTCTAAAATAACATGTTCTAAACCCCAGCAATCCCAACTCCACAGGAGAAAATCTCTGACATCCTACAGTGTCAGCCGACTTTGTCCCCAAGGTTATGGGGGGGGGGAACAAGCATTTTTCTTTATTTATCTGAGTTTTGAAATAAGAAAAGAGCCTCAAGGATCTTCAGGTATTAGCAAACAGGGCAGTAAAAAGGTAACCAAAACTAATGCAAAACCATTTTTCTTTTCCCACCGACCCAGCTCTCCTGTATAAAAATTATCAGCCTGCCCATCTATTCCCATCACAGAGAATCTCACTCCAGCTGTGCTAGCACTCAACAAATGTCCTGTCAAACAGATGGGTTTTGCAGCAAGCTCGTTAGGTCTTTCCTGTTAAAGATGCCACTACTACACAGCTGAGTTTGGCTTCCGTTTCACCTAGTTCTTCAGAAGGACACGCACATACAAATATATCCACAGCACAGAAAAAAAAAAAAATCAGCAGTGCTAAAACATTAAGGCTGAGAAATAAAGCACTTACAAGTCAAGCCATTCCATATGTTAAAAGTTTCTCCTGCGCCATTGACTCTAGCCTATTGTACATCCTATTTATCACGGGTTATATATGAAATTGTACATTTCACCAGTAAAATAAGAACAGAGAATCTAGATATATTCTGCTGTGCAATGAGATCAAGTTAATGGTGCAGAAAAAAACCAAGCTCTTGGAATATTCTCAATTCTATCTTAGATTTATATTCTTAATATTACATTACATTGTTACCTTATGCTTCCACCTATATCTTTGTTGTATCTATTTCTTATCTTTCCCTCTATTTAATGTGTAATGCCTGCAAAGCCTTACACAGGCAGTGAACTTCTATGTACCATAAGAAATCCCAGAAAGGGTCAACACTTGAGATTTTGACTATAAGCTTATCCTAGAAACATAGAATGAGTTGCATGGAAAGGATCTAAAAGATCATCTAGTTCCAACCCACCTGCCATGAGCAGGGATAACTTCCACTAGACCAGGTTGCTCAAGACCTGTCCAACCTGGCCTTGAACTCCTCCAGGAAGGTGGCATCCACAACCTCCCTGGGCAATCTATTCCACCATTCATATTGCAAGTTATTTCTTTCTAATATCCATCCTGAATCTACCCTTCTCAAGCTTAAATCCATTCACTCTCATCCTATCACAAGAAGCCTTTGTAAAAAACCCCTCCCCAGCTTTCTTGTAGCCCCCCTTCAGATACTGGAAGGCCACTTTTTAGTTTTGGAGTTGCCTGTTTTTGTGTATAATTAGAAGGCCCAGCAGCCTAGGCTCCTAAATGATATTTGGGAACTGCATGTTCCATAATAGCAATTATCATCACTAATAATTGCAACATACTACTAAATATATTCTTAAAACTCTATGAGGAAGAAACCAGTTCCTTGATATATCTTTGTACATTGCTAATACTGGCATCAGGATTTCTATGCGTTACAAGACACACTTGGAGTTAGTGCTTTAGGTAGGGACAGGGGCTATATTATACATAGATTTTACTTTTCTTATTTTTAGTAACAAAAAGAAGAAGGAAAAAAAAAGGTGTTAAAACTATTTAGCTTATGATGTTTCCATAAACTGCAGCCTTCAATGGCAGATCTTTGAAACTCCCTGTTCAGTGTATACCACAATTTTCTAGCCCTGTTAGCCCAAATTCTTGATTATCTACATGCCAAGGGTTATGCTCAAGTTAAGAGTGAAGGTCAGGTCCTGCAGAGTGTCCAGGACCTTCAGCATTGGAGCAGCTAGAGTGCTTTGGCCCTGAGGACTTTTTGTTATACTCTACTCCCATCATCCACAGCTAATTGAACTTCCAAGACACATTAGTTCAATACAGAGCAATTTAGTCTCTGTAGGTAACATGTCCTGGTAGATTCAGCTGTAGAGTTCTCCACCTGACTGCGTGGCTAATAGCTTGGTAGTTAGAAGGTCAATATATTCACCTGTACATGTGCTTCAGCATTCAAGACATCTCCTTTTCCATGTACTGGGATGGATCTTTTAATACTTATGAACAGTGAAAACACCGACATGTTTCTTAATCACAAGATGTTCAAATTCAGAAGCTCTGTAAGTCAGGATTCTGACATGCTGCCAGAATCATGAGCATTTGCAAAAGTGAGCTGTCCTATTCCATCATGACACAGTCAAGCAAGTCCTATGCCATCATGACACATGGCACTGCAAGTCATGATTGTATCTTCCAGCAGTAAGGCTCTCAACCTGCCTGACATATTTTCATTCCAGAAAAGCTTCAGAGGGCAAGAAGAAAAGAGAAACATTATTCATGACAGAGAGCTACCAAAAATGAGACACAAAAGAGCAAATGGCCAAAAGAGAGAGGAAATTTTCTGCCAAGAAACATGCAGAAAGAAGAAAGCAAGTGGCAAGTAAGGCAGATGTTGAAACCCCACATTAAGAAATGTGCCTTAAGAAATCTAATGCTGATGGACAGGTAGAAAGACACCAAATATGTAATCTCCTTGCAGATGGACAGTAACATGCAAAAGAAAAGCTATCAAGGGGGAAATGTTGCATGTTTGAGCAGATATCTGCAAGCACAGGGAATCAATGAATGGCTGTATCTTTAGCTTTTTCCGTTTATGTCATGTCTAGCCTGAAATAGACACCAAGGTTGAGTTAACCAATTCATTCTCTGTTTCATCCACCCCACTGCCACAACCTTTCCTGTCCCTGTCTGATAGTAAGCACCAATGAGGATGGTTCTTCAGCCATCAAGGCATTTTCAGATTACTAGAGTGATTCAGGTGGAAAAAGAACCAACTGCCTGTGAACCTTCATGTTTCAAACACAAAGCCAAAAATGAACCTGCTTTCTTCTGTCTTTCATGATTTCCATCCACTCATTCTCAAACATCTCGATGGTTCTAAGCCACATAGAGAAGCTGTTTTCTTCTGACTAGTACAATAACTACTGGAAAACTCCCAAGAAAGTGTATTGTAGGCTTATTTCCAGACCAAAGGGAGGTCTTGATAAATGCTGAAAACTGATCCAGATACTTGGCAGTGTTTCAACCAACCTCTGAACTTTGAGGGCAGCTGTCACCACCATGATATCTCATCAGCCATAGACAGCCCAGACCTATGTTTGAAAATCATCAAGACTATAACACACCCTTTTGAGAAGATGGCAGGTGCTACCAATTCAGCCTGCAGCATCCTGTTGGAGCTTGCTTTATGGCACACAGAGAAGTAACTAGATATGTGACAAAGGAAAAACATGTGCAACAGCCAGCCTAGCAGAAAGACAAACCAAACAGCAGCTGAAGGATCATTTGTACTCCTGAGAGTTAAAATATATGGCTCATTGATATCCACAAGCAAAACTCATCAATGTCATTAGTAAGCTCAGCTCTGTTCAGTCAGGTTGTGCTCATTACAGTAGATTTTTCAGTCACTTCTTTTGTAGACAATTATGTGGCCAGCAGAGCCTAAACTTCTTTGCACACAGAGCTTTGTCGTAGCATAAAACTTTGTCTGCACAATCCACAGGGATTGGAACTCAGGATAAGGGCAGCTGTGATCTGTTCCTCTCTTGACAAGTACCAGCCACTGTGAATGCCCTTGTGCCCAGGACCACCAGCAGAGCTGAGTGTAATAAAGCTGCAATGGCTTTTAAGATAAGAGATGATACCTGGATGGAGCTCCTTCAGTGGTAGTGCCAACGCCCTTCAGTACATTCTACCACTGACAGGTATGTACCAAGATACCAGGACTGGGAGAACGTGTTTAGAGATGGAGAGTTTTGACAGAGGACTCCCAGACTTTGGAGGTAACAGAGGAAGTATGGAGGAAGGAAGACTCCATTAACTGAGTAGGATCAAGTTAGAAATCAGTTTAATAAACTGAATATCCAGAATTCCATGGGTCTTGATGGGATGTACTGAGTGCTGAGGGAGCTGGCAGAAGTCATTGCTGGGCCACTCTCCATCATCTTTTTTTTGGATGGATAGACAAGAGGAGGGCAGTGAACATCATCTACCTTAATTTCATTGAGTATAGCCAGCAAGTAGAGAGAGGTTTTCACCCTCCTCTCTATAGTCCTGGTGAAGCCTCATCTGCAGTAATATGTCCAGGTCCAGACTCCCCCATTCAAAAAAGAAAAGGAATTGCTTGAGATGGTACATCGAAGGGCTACAAAGATGATTAAGTGATTAGAACATCTCCCTTATGAAGTGACTTGGGGCTTTTTATCCTGGATAAAACTGAGGGGGCATCTTATCAATGTTTATAAATACTTGAAGGGTGGGTGTAAGAAGGATGGGGCCTGTCTTTATTCAGTGGTGCCAGTGACATAAGAATAGGTAACAGGCACAAACTTGAACATAGAAAGTCCCATCTAAACTTGAGGAGGAACTTTTTTTGCTTTGAGAGTGGTGGGGCACTGGTGATGACTCCACTTCTATGGTCATTCAGATGCTTTCTTGCTCTAGCCAAACCTGCTCTGGCAATTGGGTTGCCCTAGCTGATCTTCAGAGGTCCCCTCCCTTGTGATTCTGTGAAATAGGGAGTGACTGATGTGCCCACACTAAATGCATCCCCACTTTACCTAATGGGTGACCTTCTTAAAATTATTCCCTTTAGGACAAAAAGTTAATGCAGCTGCAAGAGGCATTTTTAGTCCTTTCAGCCACTTTCACTCCTCTCAGCACTATGATCCCAAACTGTAAGGGAAAAGATGCAGAAGAAACGGAAAGTTTAGGTCACATGTCTCATTGCCTTTCTTCTCCTGGGACATCCTGTGATGTGGCCTAAGGAAGAGAAGGTAGGTGGGCATGATCTATTGGGACTGTACCTCTGTTTTAGAAATGCAAGAAACCTCAGATCCAGGGTCTGGGGAGGAAGGGATTAAAAATATCTCCTGAAGGTGCAAAGGCAAAACACAGATTGCAGCAAAAACAACCCCAAGACAGTGGGAAAATTCAGGAGATGACACTGAATAATACAGAATTAGCTGTGCACTATGGACACGGCAGACACAACAGTAAAGACAGCAGCTGGTTTTTTTTAGGTATTTTGAAGACTGCAGTCTGTAGTCTGGGGGCTTAAAAAAACCTTCCATACAATCTTAAACAGTTTCTTTTTCTGCCTCTTTCCCTCTCCTCTTCCTGTAGACTTTGAGGGCTTTTCTTTTTCTTTTTGAATCTTTCCTTTTGCCTTCCTTCTCCCTTTTCAACCCCTCCACACCCCTTTTCTCCAAGCATGTGCTGCCCATGGGCTCACCCTTCTTGCCCTTCAGGGGGGAACCAAAGGAGCACATCTGAGCTGAATTTGTCAGACAGTGGAAATTTGATAAATGCCATTGGAATGAAAGACAATACAAATTACATAGGTTTCTCTTTCCCTCTTTTCAGTAACTGTGCCTCAACAGCCATACCACCCTGCAACAGATCTGACAAGCTAAGCAGAGCTGAGAAACAAACTGTCACTGTTTGGATGAGGAAAACCTGCAAATAACAGTGTTAGTGACTCAGAAATGCAGTGGTGTTGCCACAGAGTCCTAGGAGGGAGGTGCCAAGTGCAGCTTTAATGTGTCCCTTCTACGAGCTACCAAATCCTATGCTACATTTTAAAAAGCCATAGGCACTTGATAACTTTCATTTGACTGAGTAGGTCTTTGGGTTTGACAGTGTGGGCAAGTTTTACTGTTGTGTAAGGTGTGGTTTTGAGAAAACCTGCCTGCACCCATTAACCCTCCCATGTAACTAACTCATCCTCTCTCACCAATGGCCTCATTCACTTGAAGCTCCTTCTGAGGGGTTTTCTCAACAGCGCATGTAACCCAAATCCATCACCACAACAACAGCTGCTAAATTCCATATCTTCCATTACATTTATGCAATCTGCCCACCTGGACTAAACCTCAAGCTTTAAAAGTCACTCCTAAAGGCAGGATTTAATACCAGTGTAGGAAGAGAAATATGCTACCCTAGGGAAGCGGTGGAGTCATCATTCCTGAAGGAGTTTGAAAATTGTGTAGACATGGCACTGTGGGAAACAGTTTAGTGGCCATGGTGGTGTTGTTCTGATGGTTAGGCTTGATGATCTTAGAGGCTTTTTCCAACTTTAATGATTCTATGATTCTAGTATCATGGCTGTGTAATAATCCCATTGCTGTACATCATCTTTGTACAGCAACCTATGGAGGCATTCCTGTTGGAAGCAGTGGCAGCTGTATGTTGGTTTAGTTGATGTGGTGGGAGGAAATTCTCACTCTGTTAAACACCTGCTATATTCCAGCACAGAGGAGGCTGCACTTTGGTACCGGTACGAATATCATGCACATCTTCTGTAAGGAACTTTGGGATCAATGAAATGAAATGAGCTACTGAAATATATGCTAATATTCCAACTAGATACATAAACCAGAAGACTGGGTGGTTTGAAATGCAGTTTATGAATATGCAACACTCAATTTAAAATAATTGTGCAGTTCAACAAATACAAAAAGGGAAAAATTTGGGACAGACTCTGTTTGGTAGTCTTGTTTAATTGGCTATAATTTCTACTTCACAGCAGTATGGATTTTAAAATGTGTCATAACCAGAGTTGGGAAAGTTACAGAATCTGGGTTACATGAGAATTTTCCCCTGTTAAAAGATGGTTGCCCTGACCATCAACCCCCCCTTTCTTTTGCATTTGCTTTCTGCACGCTCGTTCAGCAATTGGGAGCTGCTCCCATTAAATGCTGGCAGAAAGCCATTTCCAGCTTGCCAAACCACGTACTGGTAATGGAAGAGAACAAAGAAGAAGCTGAAACACATCTACATACTTATGTCGGAAGTTGTACTTTATATTGGACCAGACTCTGCTTGTCAGAGTGAAGAGGAGGAGCTCCCAAAATCTCTTGCTGTAACTCTAGCTCCAAAGCCAGCAAAGAAGCTAGTTTTTAAAAAGGTTAATTGTTTGTGTGCACACAATTGCTGTATGCAATCATGCATGCACAGATTACCTTTAAACTCCCATCCAGTCAAAAAGATGTACAGCTGCCTGCATTCCTAGCAGGAGTGCTTTGGGACAAGCACGGAGAAAGAAAAAGCTTTAAACATGTTCCAAGTGATCTAGTCCTTATCTGTTCTTTTGTCATAAATTGATTCTTTTTTCAGAGAGAGTGAAGGCCACTGGTTTCTCCAAGAGTCTCTCTCTGGCTGCAGGAGATAGCCTCAGTGATTCAGGAAAACAGGGCAAGAGAGTGTGATCTATCACAGCTAAAGCAGATCCAAAAGCAGACCTCTGATCCTTACCACTCAACTGATTTATAGAAGAACAGGAGGGGAAAAAAATATTTTAAAAGGGTGAAAAAGAATTTAAAAAGAGGAAGGGGGAAGAAGGGAAAATCCAAACACAAAAAGGGCTACAGAAGTATTGAAACAATCACTGCTTGAGCAAAGTCAAGACACCTGCCCTCAGCTCACAGGCATTTTTAACAGAGGATGCAAAAGTACAGAGCATGAGTGAATCACTGCAAATTATCCTTCCAGGCCTAACAATGAACCCAATGTCTTTTAAGAAAACAGACACCGCTTGTTTACGAGAAAATAGGATGTAGCAAGTGTGAGAGGTAGAGTAGCTGGGAAGGGGAGGAAAAGAGGTGATTATGGTCATGTTACTTTCAAACCCTCAAGACCTAGGAATTAGGCTTTTGTCTGTGCTGTCTCAGCAGGACTTGGACAGGTGAACACAGTGGCTGCTGCACTGGGGATGCTGCTGGTGGAGAAGCAGTCCCTGCAGTGTGACTCGACTTCAGTGAGGTGTTTTTACAGCATGTTGCTTTGATCTGCTGTCTTCTGCCTGATTCTTCCATCTGTTTAGCTCCCTGATACCACAGGCATTATAGGCCACTGACATCCCAGGTTGACACAAAACTAGATAGAGATCAAGGAGAAGAGCTGAAGTCCCTGATGCACCTCAGTATCACCACAGCTGACCTTCTATAATTCACTGTCACCTGTATGTGCCCATGACTGTGTGGCTGTAGCAGCGACACAAGGTTAACACTTTAGGGAAGCTAGGAAGGCAGGCCAAGTGGTACTACCCCATGTCTTGGCTGCTGTAGGGACAAGGATAAACATAATAAATACACCTCAACTCCAGATTAGCACCGTCTGAGTTCACATCACACAGCAAATCCAGCATGTTCTTCTACAGCCTTACTCCCCCACCCTGCCATTTCTTGGCCCATATAGAAACACTTCCTTATTCCTGATGAAGTTCAGTCTCTTGCACATGTTCTTTCTCAATTTCAAGCATTTTTTTTTTCAGGCAATGCATGCATTTTGTCTTAGCCCTGTCCATAGGCATGGCAGCAATCCCACAAACATGAAAAAGAAAAGCTTCTTTGCTATCCTATCATCCAGCTTATGAAAGAAAACACTGAGCAATAACTAAGATAGGACTGATCCCTACCACTCCACACATCTTCCACTTTTTCAGAGAACAGTTGGTAGCTTATGCCTGAACACAACAGATACTGCAAGCACCCTTCGGTGTTTCAACAGACCTTCTCTTATGTGTTTATGGGAAAGGCATGAGACTGTCAAAAGACTTAATAAAGTGAAAGTACAGGATATCTAGTGTTTGTGTTTCATCAGTCAGACCAATTTTCTAGACAGAGGAGGAGATGAAGTTGGCTAGAATGGCACCAGCTTAGCTGGCTTTGCCTTGGGGCACAAGGATAGACTTCTCTTGGCATCACTTCCATCTTCTGAGCTGAACTAGCAGCACAGAGATCTTGAGGTAGCAATGACTTGCACTATACAATATGAACAGTTCCACCTATGAAATGGCAGTTTGGTGAAGAAAAGATGCATTTGCCATGCAGTGAAAACCATGACACCTGAGAGAGAGATGTCCCAACAGCTTTTAGGAAGACAAATCAGCTGCTATGGGTTTAAGATTTCCAAGAAGATTCAAACTTCTGGGTTGCAGTTTCTCATTGTACACATTACTTGCTGGGAGAATATCTTGTATGGTCACTAACCTCAAACACTTAGTAATCTCCTCAGTCCTCTATCATCACGTATCAGTAATTAGAGAGGTATTTGCTTCAGCGTGTTCCCTCTCCTATCCTATTTATCCCTTCTGTTGGAGGTCCCCCTTTGTCTGGCCAACTTAAAACTGGCTGTTTATTTGAGAAGAAGAGTGAGGTTGGGGAGGAAATTCTTATCCATTACTGAGCTGGTAAAGCATCAGTGAATATGTGTTATTAGCCTATTTTAACTTAATTTATTACTGAACATACAATAACTGTCTGAATAAATCACTTGTAAAGGCCAACAAACTCCCTTGTATCTTAAAGAACAATGTTGCTGAAAAATACTGACAGTCTTGTGCATTGCTGGCATTAATATTAAGCCCCCCCCTAAAAAAAACAAAACAAAACAAAACCACCCAACAAACTCAAATCTTTCCTTGCAAATGCATCTTCTCCCTAACTTGCTGATACTGCATGACTCAATCATCTGAATGCCCTAATTTATGCACCTTGATTCTGGTTTGCCAGTTGTGAAGTGCAGAAGGATTTAGAGTGCCTACTTATTAACCTTAGTCTCACAAAGCCCATTAACTTCCACGCGGCCCTTTCCACAGCCAAAATTGTCAGTCCCATATTCATTCTCTGGGACACTCTTTCAGACACTCCACCCTTCAGGACACAGGGCCATTGTGATACACCTACTAACCATCTCCTCTTGGTCTCATCCCTCAGCTTGTCCCCTCCTCACTTCCTACTTATTCTCCTCTGCACCAACATCTTCAGCTCCTGCCACCATTCCTAATACACACAGCCCTTCAATCTGCCCTGAACTCCAGGCAGCCTCTCACAGGGAGAAGCAGCAGTCCTTGTAAAGGAAGGTGAACATTCCTCCTGCCTCCCGCATATCACAGCTGCTACTCAAGGAGCACCCAGTCACCAGTTGTCACTCTCCACTCCCTGCAAACCCGTGACAACATAGACCCAATTCAATAGCCTTGCTCTGGCAAACCTGTGACAGGGAAACACATACAGGCACACCAAGGCAGAAATGAGGAACAAAGAAGCCACAGTAGCTAGAGTTGAAGAGGAACAAGTTTGGACTGAAGCCAGGCAGATTGGATGATTAAAAGAGGAAAGTGTTTTCATAAGGCGGGGGGGGGGGGGAAACAATGTCCCTAATTTTTCCTTTTCTGGGCTTTTTAGTTCAGGATTTTTTTTTTTTTTTGGTTGGTTGGTTAGTTTTAATCTTGTGTGTTTTCAATTTCAATCTCTCTCTCTTTCTTTTTCCTCTTTTTGAATATATATTTGCATCACTGCCACAGGAAGCAGGAGAGAACTCTTGCAGAATAAACTGTTCAGCAGAGCAGCCTGGTAGCTGGGGACATCAGCAGATGGGAAATGCCACTGTTTAGAATATTCTAACCTTAGTTGCTAAAATCTGGGCCATAGTTTTAAAAAGGTAGCAGACATTCAGAACACAAGTATTGCTTTAGCAGTAAGAATCCTTACTTCTTCAGGTGCAGTTTGGGACAGCAGCATTTTCATCCACGGCTTGGTGTTAGAACATTTTGTGCCCATGATTTTACTGCAGGCATAAAATTGATGTCCAGCCAGGTACTGATCAAGCAGCACAAAACCTGCATCTGAAAGCAAGTAGGGTTCTGGGGGAGGTTTTCTTGCTGGTTAGTTTTTGAGTTTTGGGGGTTTGTTTGTTTGTTCTGTGTGGGTTGATTGTTTTTGTTGTTTGGGGGTTTGGTGGGTTTTTTTCATTGGTTGTTTTTTATTTGGTTTGCATTTTTTATTGCTTAAACATGGAAGAAATAGGAACTAAATTCTGTAGAGTAAATCATATGCTCAAATGAGAGCTTTTGCCTCCACTATTTCTGGAAATGCATCAGTGAATAACAATTTCATTCCTGGGTGAAGGCATCAGGGCTTTTTGGTGCCACACCCCCATAAAGTTGTAACAGAACACCTCATATGAGACAACATAAATCCTAGGGTGGGATGCCAAGATCAGCACCTGCAAAAGGCTGTTAGCACACCTTAGTGCTACTGTTGGTCTCCAAATGCAGCAGTAGCCAAAGGAGCACTGATGTGTGCATGGCACTGTGTAAATACATGGAAAAATGTTCTCATTATAAGGCCAGGCACATAGAAACTTGTATTAGAAGAATCATNTAAGTGAAGACATCCTCAACGATATTGCTCAGAGCCCCATGAACCTGACCTTGACTGTCTCCAGGGATACCCCATTTCTATCACCTCCTTGTGCAGCCTCTTCCAGTGTTCCACCACACAGAAAAAAACCTTCTTCCCAATGTCCAGCCTAAATCTACTCTCCTCTAGTGTCAAGCCATTGCCCCTTGTCCTATTGCTGTATGCCTTTGTAAATAATTCTTCCCTAGCTTTCTTGTAGTCCCCCTTCAGATACTGAAAAGCTGCTATAAGGTCTCCTCAGAGCCTTCTCTTCTTCAGGCTGAACAACTCCAACTCTCTCAGCCTGTAAAGACTGCAAAAGATTGCAAATTGGAGAATGGATCAGAAATTACTATCACCCTGGACCATGTACAAATCCCCAGTGCAATCCTACAGCACAAGTGCAGCCACATAGGCAGACCAGCACAGGCAGGGGCTTGAGCCCGGAGCTGTGGTGACTTCCTATCAGCTCTGCTGAGGATGCTCCCAAACTTCCCATTCCCATGTAGATATCCTTGTATTTAGGATGAGAGGAAATGGCTTCAAGTCACACCAGAGAAGTCTTAGATTGAACATTAGAAGAAACTTGTTCACTGAAAGAGGTCTTAAATCCTGGAATAGGCTCCACAGGGAGGTGGCTGAATCCCCATCCCAAGAGGTGTATAAAGGATGCAGAGATGTCACGCTGAGTGATATGGTTTAGCACCAGCCTAAGAAGAGTTAGATATTGCTTGGGCTCAATGATCTTAAAGGTCTTTTTCAACTGAAACAGTTCTATGACACTACATCACCTGCTCAAACTCTCTCCTTTCATCCTTGCCTCCCCAGTTTAACAGTGCAACTAAACCCTTACCTGTAGTCATTCCAGTTTATTAATCTCCTATTCAGTAAAGATCAACCCATCTGGTTTAGTTCCTATGAAAGACAAACAGGTACCCCAGAAGAACCATTTGACATGTGTGTTTTCTTTAGTTCTGGCACAAACCCCACTCCATGTCAGGAGCTATTTTAATACGGATACAAGAGACTGTTTCCCTCTCTGCATTTTTCATGTTTGTCTTTCTAAAATAGCCCACTCACCTGGAACACCTACCATTTTATGAGACACAAGGAAATGGTATTTTACAGACACATGCTATTTTCTCTTCAGAGAACTTTGCTTTTGTTCTTTCTTGTTCTGTTGCTTTTCTTTGATTAAATAAAGGCATCCGGTATAGAAACACAGGTCTGCACTTTGTGCTTGAACACTAACACAAACAGCAATGTTGCCACGGATTATTATTTTTTTTTTCTTTTAACTCCAAATAAAAATAAACAAACACATCTTGGCAGTGTTTGGAATAGAAGCTAGTGAATAATTCACAATGAATAATTGATTTGTTGAATTTAGCTTGGTGGGTTGTTTTCTTTCTTTTTTTCTTTTTTTTTTTTTTTTCTTTGAAAGCAATAGAAAANTTTTTTTTTTGTTCTGCTGGTGGAATGTGCACAACCAGATGGTGAGTTCAGTAAATGTATTTGTTTTTCCAATTTATTTGATGGATTTCCACACCCCCTCTCCCAATTTTTTCCCCCTTCTAAGGTGAAGTCTGAAATTCCAGATGGTTTGACTAGTGGCCAGATAAGTCACAATGTATTGTTTCAGCTTCCTCTTTAGAAAGCTGGCAAGAATGATAACAGGAGTAGAAAAATGCATACTTGAAAGAAGAAAGAAGGGGGGGGGAAGTTGGCAGTTTGTATCAAAGAGAAGACAAATAAGCGGAGGTGTGATAATAGTCTATAAAATAGTGAATAATACAGAGAATGGAGACGAACTACTGTTTTCTATTTCTTTTATAAGGCAAGAAAAAAATGAGCAGTTAATGATGCTGAAAGGTGGTGATTACAAGTTTACTAGAAGTTTTTTTTTTTTTTTTTTTTTTTACAGAACACTGAACTTAAGTAAGAGAACTCACTGCTACATTACATTAAAGCCAAGGATTTAGTAAAAATTTAGCAAGGAACAACTCATTTACACAGGGAACCAAAATATCCCAATACAAAGTTGCAGTGCTGATGATATGGACTACGTTACCTCACGCTTCAGGGAATAAACTAATCATAATTATTGATAAATGTGTGATATTATCTGCCAACTGCAGTGGTTCCCTTACTTTCCTACTAAAAATCTGATGCAGCTTACTTTGATAGGTCAAACCAGGGCTCAAGGGACTTAAGACTGATTCTCTTTGACAATTACCAAGGTTGGACGAATTCACAAATCTTTCTAAGTTGAATATTCTCAGTGGAGTTTCTAAAATCCAATTTCTATGAATATTTCCACAATGCTGAACTTAATTTTTTTTTATTTCATTTTTTTTCTGGCCGTAAAATGAAATTGGTAAAATATCTGTAGAGAAAGGATATTAAAGTGGTATTAAGTGCAGCCAAAGCATATTCACTGACAAATTTGATATAATGCTCATAAAAATACAGTTTGCATTATTTACTGGCAAATGCTTCATGCAGGGGCAAAGCTGGCAGCATTTTTCCACAGGGTGAAATCTCACTAATTACATCGATATTAATGGTCAGAGCGTTCTTTTGACTTCAGAGAGAGCTCCTTCAGGGGAACAAAACTTTATTCTGCAAGTGTTTAAACACAAGAGCCCTTGGAGTACAGCTCAGACCTGCAGCAAGATGACAGCACCTAAGGATCTGAAAGTGAGAGCTGTCTAGAAATGAAAGAGAAAGAAAAAGCAAACTAAAGTATCTATGTTAACTGCAAAAAAACGCCTAACCACAACAAAGCAACATTAGCAGCGAAAGGTACGTAATAGCTTAAAGATTATTTTGCTTACTAAGGGTCTCGATTCTGATCCATCTGAAGTCCATGGAAACTTTGCTAATACTGTGAATCACCTTTGAATTATTCCCAAAAGAATGCACTATCACATCGGGTACCAAAAGTATCTCAAAAATCATGTTGCTATTTGGCTTACATCTGCAAAGAGGCTACTGAATTAAACTGCATTATTTGCCTCCACAAGCTCACAAATCACTGTCTTCAACAAGGCAGTATCAAGGCCTGCATAAACCTCTGCCATCCTTCTGCTCTGCTTCTGCTGACTCAAGCTTCTCCACCTATTCTTTTACAGCAACTCCATTTGTTCACATTTTCTATATTTCATTTACATTGGGAAAAAGAAATACAGGCTTATAAATATATGTATATATGGGCTTACCTTGGCAGTTTCTGTGTAAACCTAGAGTTATCTAATGAGCACGTAGTGTGCAAAGAGGATTGATGAGGGACATGGGGATATTATTATAGAGACTATACTGATCCCACCCAACACAATTTGCTCCAAACCCAGCTTCTCAATGGCCTGTAAATAAGCTTGCTGTCTTCTCCCCACAGGCACTATGGCAGTGAAATACAGCAAACGAGCTGTGGCAGCTGGGCTGCTGAGGAGCTGGGTAAATGAGCCAGCATCAATAGCTGGCTTGAAGAGTCAGAGGTGGAGCACCTTAGAGATCAGTGATGGGGTGAACAATTTATGACCCTCCTCTCCAAGACAAATTTTGCAGAGTGGAAAGCCTACTCACCAGTGTTCCCTCCCAGCCTTGCCAACTTCCCCTCCTACTCTTTACTTTATAGCATTCGTCCACCACTGTCTTGCTTTCACTCTCCCTGCTCCAGTTTGTAAAAGCTAGCACTGCAGACCCGACTGCATGCAAGGGCACCAAAGATGAGACAGATTTAGTGGAGATTTATTCCTTGC
The DNA here is from genome assembly GCA_013396835.1 of Psilopogon haemacephalus. Classification (NCBI taxonomy): domain Eukaryota; kingdom Metazoa; phylum Chordata; class Aves; order Piciformes; family Megalaimidae; genus Psilopogon; species Psilopogon haemacephalus. The sequence continues at coordinate 107,944 of VWZI01007258.1, read as the reverse complement.
TGGTTTATGTGCCTTGAGCTCAGCATTTAACTGCCAGTTGTAATAAGATCCTCCTCTTTCCAAACTCAGAATGCACCAGGGCTCAGTTTAGACTTACCTGAGGGATGTAGGTGCTGTATCCCAGGCAGCTCTACCTTCACACTGGAGCACAGAGGTGCTTCCCATTCCACCCAGTCACTGTACCGTCTCCCCTTCAGGACCTGGAAAGCCCTGGAAATGCAGCAATCCCCCCTGCCTACCAGACTTCTTGCCAAAGAAAAGGGCCAGGAGGTAAAGGTACACACACAGGCCCCTTCTGAAAAGTTCCTCAAGAACCCAACCAGGGTTACACTGCAGCAATCAGCCTTGCTACACACAAGAACTACTTTTGTGGCACAAGGTCTGCTTTTGTGCAAACAAGATGCAGATGACCAACACATCGAATTTCCTTCTTAGGAAATTTGAGATACAGTAAATGCCTGCTTGAAAGATTAAATGAGTTTTCTTGGCTCAACCATCTGGAAGGAGTGCCACTACAGAGCAGATGTGAGAAGCATGGGCCAGAGCTATGTCTTGAACCTAGAAATAAGAAACTGCTTCTTCTAGCTCTAGCCTGGCCAAGAAAATCAAGGCACGAAGGTCTCTTTTTCCCAGCCCCTTCAAGCTGGCACTACTCTTATGAGCTTGAAGACTGCATTACTCAGGTCCCACAGCAGATTTACACACTGAGTTCTAAGAAAAAGCTGCCAGTGCGTTCTGCTGACATCCTCCCAAGTCCCCAAAGCACTTCCTCTGCCTTGGATAAAAATTAAATAAATAAGAGAGGCACAGAAGAGAAGCCCTTCAAAGACATGCAAGCGAGCAGCTGACTTGTCAGGGGACTCCCTGCACTGGTCCCCTCCCTTGCTTCCCCCTCCATTCTCTTTTATTTCCCTCAGCCAGCATGGATGGTGTGGAGGGACTGGAAGAAATCTGGCAAGGTCATGCTGTTTGATTCTGATGCCAGTTTCAATTATGTCCTAGCTTTTATAACCAAATAAAAAAACAAAAGGCTAAGAAAAAAAAAAAAAAGGATTAAAAAAGGGTGGGGGGCGGAGAGAGAGGAGAGGCAGCAGAGTCCAGCTGCAGGCTGGGAAATGACATTTCAATTTGTCAATTGATCCAATTCCCCTCCTTCCCTCCCTATGCCACCTTCCCCTCTCTTTCTTTTTTTATTTTTCCTTTTCCCTTTTTACCCTGTAAATTAATTAGCCCGTTTATCATGTGGAAAGACTGCAAACTGGCAGCCCAGATATGGGCTGAGCTGAAATAAACCTGCTTTCTGCTTAGGTATGGGCACCAAAGATGTGTCTACAAAGCATTGACAGCCTGGTGAAAGAAATCTCGCCATGTTTTCAATTCTCAAGTTTCAGGATGTCCTGCAGAGATCACAGATACGCTTTCCACTGACTCTCCAAAGCACCTATGCACATGAATAGTAGGTAGCTACCTTTCTTCATCAGCTTAGACTTTTGTCCAAGCTTGGGAAGTAAGGACTGAGAAAGCATTCAGCCATATGAAAAGCTGAATTCAAAGGTACTGGAATAGCTTTTTTTCTGCATTTTTTGCCCCTCCACTTGTTATATTATTAGATGATGGGACTGGAAGCTAAAGGAAATAATTGAAAGGAAGGCTTTCATAGTATTTCAGAAGGGGCAGAACGGAGACAAGTCACAACAGCCAGAATTATGGCAATGACTGACAGCAATATTTTTGAAGACACATTAAAGTTTCAGAAAGTAAACCAGCTCCTCACTCTCATGGCTAGGGATCAGATTTAGCATGGGGTTAGATTACCCAAATGTGCCTCTGCTACCAACCTTCATCAGACCTGTGAGTATCAAAGCCAACCCAAACCTTCATGTCCAGACCTCTCAGCCTGCAATATGGAAGAAGTAAAATGTTCTGAAGAAGAATTATTCTCAAGATCTTTTCACCTTCCAGCAAAGTCTGTCATGACAGCCGTAGGTACAATTTTAAAACTCAAGCTAAACCATTCTATGATTCTACTAGCATTAAGAGGAAGCCGCATGCTTCACCCTGAATTGTTGATCCCAAGCCTGTGGCTCAGGCCCTCCAGAGATAAGGACAACTGTGAAATTGAGGATCCTGGGAATTTTCCACCATTTGTCTGCAGTCCAGCCAGTTTCCTGATGCCATGAGAACCCACCAGTGTTTCCTCAAATTCCGATTGTCATGGGTAATGAGTGTTTTGCTTTTCCAAAGTCTGTAAGAGAGCATTGTGCTGCCATCATCCTGCTAAGCACCGCAGTAGGGAAATACCTACAGGACAGTGAACACTAATTTCCTCACGTCCTAATGAGAAAGAACATCCTCAGATGAGATACTTGGGGAGTTGGACAAAAAAAAGCAGTAAGACAAAATCAAAACAAGAGGCAAAACATAGAGATGATACATGGGAATATAACTCCACTGAAGTCCAGAGAGTTTCCCCAGGCATACATTCAGCTCCATACATCTTCAGTTATTCAGTATTCAAGCATTCTTCTCCCAAACTCCTCTTCTCTTTATCCAGCCATATCTATGCAAATCTCATTTCTTCAACCCAGCTCACCACAATAAGTATCTCTCTCACACACATAAAGCCCAAATTTTATCAAGCATTTTATTTACTTCTGTCCCAGTGGAGAGGAGAAAAAATGAAGAGAGATAGAAAAAGAGAAAGATCGAGGAGATTACTGCTGCCTCTTTTTTTTTCATAATTGGCAGGTACTAAGACATTTCCATTATCAGCACAAACAAATAAACAAAAAAAATCCATGGCAAATCAACCCAGCAGCAGCAGCTCCAGGTGAGGACTCCAGGAGACAACAATAGTTATAGGCAGCGGTGCCTCTGTATGCGGCTGACAAAATGCCACCGCAGCCTCGGCAGAGATGGAGGCAGAAACCGTCATTATCCACTCAGATCCTAACAGGGGGCAGAGCCCTGGCTGTGCTGTGCTGGGTATGCATGCTAAGTGAAAGAAAGACCCCAAAGAACTCATCAGCAGCGTGCAAGGAAGGACAAAACTGGCAGGGAGAGGAGGAGGGAAGAGAGAAAGGCAAAGTTACTGCCAGCTGCCTCACTGTGCTCCAGTGTTTGCTCTGCCGGGAAGCGGGAGAGAGGCAGGTTGGGATGCAGAACTGTAAAGGGCCACTATTGTGGCTTTAGGAAGAAGTAGAGACTGCAGAAAACCTCAACTGTGCTTGAAACAGCCCCTGCATACTTTCTGATTCTGTATTCAGGGCATGGCTGGTTACTACATCTCTCCTGCTGGTCGTAGCCAGCCGATGGGGAGCTGTGACCCCCCCTCCTTTCCCACGCAGCCTTTGCACTGCAGCGATGGATGGGATGTTGTTACTTAGTCTCCTCCATCCTGCACAGTCAAAAGCAGAGCACTGGGACTGCTGGCTTATTGGGACAGGCAGCTTGGTTCCTACCTGTGCTGCTGCTGCCACTACTTAATGCTCCTATAGGGACACTTTTTTTCCCAAAAAAGTGTGATACAGAACATGCTGGTTCTTCCCTTCTTCATTAAATACTTCCTGGTGCTGCCCCAGACAAGCAGCACTTCCTCTACTAGAAATGATGCCACCAGTGAGTATAAGTTAAAAATTCACACAGATTTGGTGCAGAGCCAGCACATCAGGGCCCCCTGATAAAACTGCAGTCATCCTCACCTGCTGCAGAAGAGATACTTTTCTCTCCAAGCTGTAACCAAAGTGCCACTACTGCAATGACAGCTGGGTTTGTTACACAGATACTCATCCCCCGACACATCGGGGAGATGAGCTCAGGAGCTGCTATTAGCAGTGTGCTGTAGCCATCTGAAAGCAAAGCAGGAGTCATTTCTTTCTCTTTCATCCCAGTGCCTCCCCATGGACTTTGCCATGCTGCACAGCCTTTCTGTGACTCAGTTTCTAAGGAGAGCAAAGGAGATGATGACGATGAGAAGTACAATCATATTGGCCTCAGCTCAAGGCTAGGAGACCCTTTGATCTGCTGCATGGAAGACTGACAATGTAAATATGGATCACCAAGCCTCTAGAAGACAGAAGGAATGTCACAGCAGTTTCTCCAAAACTCAGTTAAGCCCTGCCTGCAGCCCGAAGGACCATATCACTGCAGGATTTTACAGATTGGACTAGGTTTATCCCCTCAGCATCACTAATATGCTAGTTGTATCCTCTCCAGATCACAAATGGACAAATTCAACTGCAGAAATGCCATGCATTTTCCTCAAGGTCACAGAGGCATCCTAAAATCATAGAATTGTTTCAGTTGGAAAAGACCTCTAAGTCCAACAACTGACCTAACACCAACATGGACATGAAACCATGTCACAAAGTGCCATATCCATATATTTCTTGAATACCTTCAGTTATGGCAACTCCACCACATCCCTGGGCAGGTTGTTCCAATGCCTGCACTCTTTCAGCAAAGAATGTTTTTCGTAAATCCCAATCCAAACCTCCCCTGGTGCAATTTCAGGCCATTTTCACTCTTTCTGCCACCTGATATTGGGGAGGTGAGACCAACCCCCACTTCATTACTACTTTCTTTCAGGTATTTGTAGAGAGCAATGAGGTCTCCCCTCAGCTTCCCGAAGTGCAATGTGCTGTAGAGAGCAGCATCTAGGCCTTCTGCATGTCAGAAACACTTCCTGGAGACAAAAATTTTCTATCTGTTCCTGGAGTCACCCAGTGCTTTGAGAAGACCCTCCAAAGGTATCATAAAACCAGTCAGCACTAGTAAGCAATTCCTCATAAACCAGAAAGTTACAATGTCTTTATCTCTGACATGATTAAAAAAAATACACACTTAATATTTTTTTTTCTCTTAAGTATTCCCCTGATAGATGTGAAATACTGATGAGGTTGGCTAGCATAAAAAGATAGCTTGCTTCATCCTCCTTCATCCTCCCCCCTCCTCTTCCCTACCACTTTACTGCAAACTTTCATGTTTAATGCCAAAACAGGTAGTTTGGTAAAGGTCACAGAAAAGCAGCAAGAAAAATAACTAAATAAATACCCAAACAAAAGGGATGAACATTTGGACATACATTCACTCTGAATGTATTTCTCATTATCTGGACATGAATATACCCCTGAGTCCTGCCACATCTTTCAAAGACAAGGACAGGAAAGCCAGTAAGAGGGATGTTTTCTTTCTTTTTGCATCACAATGTTCAGGAATTAAAGGATGCTCCTAGCTCCAAGATCTGACCTTGCTGAGGCACTTTCAAGGCTCACTATAATCTCAGGGGAGTCACTTGCAGGAGTGCTGAGAAGAGATGAAGAGGTGACTGGTCTCAGGACCCACTGTACCTTTTGTTTCTTCTATGTTTTGATCCTTTAGTTTTCCAAATCCTTACTTGTCCTTCTCATCTTCCCAGGAAGATGTAGGGAAACAGAAGGAACAGTACTTCCCCTTAGAGCTGAATACTAACATTGCTTACGCAGAAGATTTCCATTAGTTTGGATAGGGGTAGAAAGGAGATTACCAAGGTGTGACCAGAATTTCCTATACTAGATTTTCTCACACTTGCTTGGACTTTTCATCCATCTTCTTGGTGCACCTCAGCCTGCAGGCAATGTGATCTGAAAGAATTCACACCTCACATTCTAACGGCAATGTCATCTCCAAATTTGACACTCATTCCTTCATATGTAAGTACAGCCACCTTAGACCCCTTGATGCAAATGGACAATGTCCTGGGGGAACATGACTGTCTAAGCTATATCTCTTAGTATGATAGAAGCAGTGAAGGATACAGATCCTAGGATTATCTTCTGATTCACACAATTATAAGAACTTTTGGTTGCATACATGAACTTTAAAATATTTTTAGTTTTCTCTCAAGCCAAAAATAAAAAAGATCTACCTATGTACACTAACAAACACTGACACACTTCTCAGCCCTTATATTTTTGCAGTGAAAGACCTTTCTCCTCTTTCTTCTTGATTACTCTGTTGTATTATTACCCTAGGTTTCTGCTTTGTATCAAGAGCAGTTCTGTTTAAGACCACAGAAACAATAAAAGAATATGTTCTCCATGCCCATGAAAAGACTCTGAAATGTTAGAGTTGTGCTAGTAAAAGGTAAAATACAAAAATGGAGCTGAGATCAATCTGTTTCTGCTTCAGCCTTAAAGACAGTCCAGATCATTGTCAATGGGGTGGTAAGGGGAAAACAGCTCAGAGTAAAGCAGGGGCTTATCTGTCTACTGGAGACGTCAAAGGACTTTTTAATATGAATGGATCAATCTGTCTAGGTCCTTCAGAGAAGAACCATCAGTGTTATTCCTCCAGAAGGGATAAGGAAATTGAGGCATGGTAAGGGGCTATTAGGGCCATTGTAAAGAAAGGGATCTTTATATGAGAGGGTGACAAATTCTGCTTTGCAGCTCTTGGAGTAGATTCTGAACTTAGAATAATATATTGCTCTTCCAGATGGTTAATTTGACCCTTTTCAGGAGGAAAAAGAATGGGGATGGGAAAGGCCACAAAATATATGCATTGAATGCTCTAGAGCAGTGGTCATGGCTCCAGCACATAAAACATCTGCTTTGCTACTGGATGACCTGTAGATCTTTCTCTTTTGTTTGTTTGTTTGTTTTTTTAAAAAAATGAAGAGAAGAAGAAGATAAAGAAAAAGAAAAATGTGAAGAAGAAGAAGAAGGGGAAAAAGAAAAAAGAAAAAGAAAAGGAAAAAGAAAAGGAAAAAGAGAGAAAGAAAAAATGGAAAAGGAAAAGAAAAAATAAAAAGGAAAAAGAAAAAGGAAAAAAAAAAAGTAAAAGAAAAAGAGAAAAAGAGAAAGGAAAAGAAAAAGATGAAAAGGCCCTAAATGATTCAATATTTTATACACACTCCATATACTACAGCCTTGAAAAAGATGCTGCAGCATGACGGGCTCTGGAGACTTTATCTTCCTGCAGCAACTGAAGAAGAGCAATTTCAACCCTGACATAATAGTCAGGCGTGCGTTTGCTCAGTAGTTATCCACAGCTAGCATTAGGGTGCTGGTTGATGTGTTCTTGGCAGTTTTAAATATGCACAAGTTTAATTTCTGGTGGGCTTCACTCCATGCACCTTTCAGGCTGTGTCTTTGCATGATTTCTTAATGCTGCACAGAGGTGTCAGACCTGTGCACATGCTTTTGGCATGCACTCTGCATGCATTTATGTGCATGCATCCCCACATCCCTGGATTTTGTTTCTCCCTGTGTATTGGAGTTAGGTGTGTGCGGTGAGCCCATGTGATTCTGCAGGGTTTGCTAAGTCGTGCTGTCGGTCTTTCTACCAGTTGACCCTGGTGGTAACCACTAAATTATACCATCTACTCCTGCTCCACACTAAAAGGTACATCACTTTCTTCTGCTACAAAATGCTGTTAGAGCTGCCATTTTATGCTGCATAGCATCCTCCACCATGGAAAGACTGTTCCAACCAAACAACTGTAGTTCAAATAATAATTCACGCTTCAGCCAAAGCCTGGGACCTCCAAATTTGCCTCCTCTTGCCTAAGACACAGAGTGAGGCAGTGGCTGGGACTCCCTCTCCAGAGGCATTCCCAGCCCTAAAGTGTCATCAGCAAAAAGAATGATCTGATTTCTTGGCAGCACAAACTGCCACAGACTCATAAGCCACTTCCTTCCCTAGGACGTGATGCCCTGGATGGCTCTGATTTTGCTGCCTGCCAGTGTCTGCTGTCTTCCCCACTCCTCCATGAGCCCCCCTCCCTCCTCCCTCCGCTACTCATTCCTTTGCTCAACGAGGCTGGCATTTAAGAAACACTTATTCCAATCCATTTCTACCCTTGTACAGCAATTGGGTGTCATTTAGTTTGATTTAACCAATTTAGTCCTATGAATTAATTGGTTAATAAGCCATCTGTATGCATCAGGTGACAGAGTCGCGCTCTCACACACAGACACAGACAAGCTACCCACTTGTCCTTGTTTAATAACAGGCTGTAGGGAGTAGGAGCGGGAGAGGCATGCAGGCTAATATCACTCCCCATGGAGAACTCCCAACAAAGGGACCTGTTGCTTATTGCAACGACCTTGACCTCCAAGTTGGGGGAACTCTATGTTTAGGGTGATTCAGAAATAACATAGATCCTCACTAGAGAGGAGTCACAGACACAGAATGGACACAGGAATTATGAATATGCCTCACATTGTGGTTTGCTTTTTTTTGTGTGTGTGTTTTTTTTTTTTTAAAGAGAGAGGAAACAAGGTTTAGTTCATGATTACTAGATGGTAGAAAAATCTCAGCTGCATTCTCAAACAACTGAACTTTATATGTGTGTAGGAGGGGGAGAGAGGTGGGAAGTGGGGGAATAGGAGGAGATTGAGGCCTGAAGCATTTGATTTAGGTGTGATCTTTAATTATGAGAAAAACATCTCATCTATTTTGATTTCTTATTAAATGCCAAGAACAAAAAACACCCCTTGCAGGCCCCAACCATTTCAGTGTTATATACAAACCCCCAAGCAATTCAACAAACAGCAATACAGCAAACCAAAAGCAACTCCAGCAACGTATCCCAACCCACACAGCAGAAAAAACATCAACTGTTCAGACAGAAAAACAACTCCCTTCCCTGGGTGTCTATCCATCTCAGTGAGTCCTGGATGCCCCATCAAGCAGACAAGAATCTCTGCACACCCTGAAGGTCAACACATGGAGAAAGACTTTTAGTCTGAAAGGAGAATTCAATTACAAAGCAATGGGATTCTTGGGAATAAGTCCCACCAGTAGCTCCCTCTCTTTTCTGCCCTGAGAGCTACCCTCCATCTGAGCCACTGAAACTGCAATAGTATTAGATGGAGGAGGGGTCACTTGCTGATGTGGGAAGCTCCCAAGTGATTTGGGACAGTAAATGCCACCACTGAGGCCAGAAACTACAAAAACTAAGCCAAACAGCAATGCTTCAGTGTGACATGCTGGGCAGTGTGCTCTCATTAAAGAAATGAACCACACACTTTTGTACTAGGTGGTTTCCAGATGAATGCAAGGTGCAGTACACCACAGGCTGCAACTGATGGACACCAGGGAGAGCTTTGGCTGAGGCCATTGCAGGGAAATGAGATGGGGCTTAGCCTGTGGCGAGTTTGCAGAGCAGTAATACATCTGGAAGGGCTCCTCCAGGGCACCCCTCAGCTCTGGGTGTTTTCCAGTGATCTGGGAAAGAAATTAGCATACTGCTGACTCTGAGAGAGACATAAAGTGAGTAGCATGGATGTAGCTTTGAGAAGAAAGTATTTCCCTCTTCTTTCCCTAAGGAAAATGAAATTACAGTGGAGTTTGCTTTAAATGGATCCCATTAGCACAACAGGCACCACTGAAAGAATAACATCCTCTGTGCACTGAAGTGAAACGCTGAGGGAGGAGTAGAGAAGCCTGAAACAGTCCCTTCCACACAGGAAAGGGAGAAACCTATTTACCCAGTACATTCAGTGGATGACTGTGAGAAGGAGGGGGAAAATGATGCTTGACTTCTCTGATAACCTTCTGCAAAGGCATGACCAAAAGGACAGATTAAGGGAGAGCAGTGGATGTTGTCTACCTTGACTTCAGCAAGGCTTTTGATACTGTCCCCCATAACATCCTCATAGGTAAAATCAAGGAAAGTGGGTTCGATTAGACCGTGAGGTGGATGGGTAACTGGCTCAACAACAGGGTTCAGAGAGTTGTGGTTAGTGGTACGGAGGCCAGTTGAAGGCCTGTGGCCAATGGTGTTTCCCAGGGATCAGTACTTGTTCCACTTTTGTTCAATATCTTCATCAGTGACCTGGATGAGGGGTCTGAGTATACCACCAGCAAGTTAGGCTGTGCTGCCATCAGTTGCCATCAGGCTGAAGAGCTTGGGTGAAGGCAAACCTCATGAAGTTCAATATGGACAAGTGCAGGGTTCTCCATCTAGGGAGGAATACCAGCAGGCACCAGTACAGTTTAGGGACTGCCCTACTGGAAAGCAGCACCATGGAGAAAGACCTTGGAGTCTTAGTGGGCAGTCAGTTATCTATAGGACAGCAATGTGCCCTTGTGGCGAAAAGGGGCAATGGCATTCTGGGGTGCGTCAAGAAAAGTGTATCCCTCAGGTCTAGGAAGGTTCTCCTCTCTCTCTGCTCTGCCCTGATGAGATCACAGCTGAAATATTGTGTCCAGTTTTGGGCTCCCCAGTTCAAGAGAGAAGAGACAGCCAAATGAAGAACTATGAGGATGGCTACAGATCTTGAACATCTCTCCTATGAGGAAAGACTGTGAGAACTGGGGCTGTTTAGTCTTGAGAAAAGAAGGCTGAGGGGGAATCTAATTAATGTCTATAAATATTTGAGAGGAGGGTGTCAAGATGAAGGTGATGGTCTCTTTTCAGTGATACCCAGTGAGGGGACAAGGAATAGGTACAAGCTGGAACACAGGAAATTCCATCTCAACATGAGGAGAAATTTCTATACAGTGAGAGTGACAGAGCACTGGAACAGGCTGCCCAGAAAGGTTGAGGAGTCTCTTTCTCCAGAGATTTTCAACACTTGACTGGATGTGTTCCTGTGTGTCTTGGCTTAGGTGGTCCTGCTTTGGCAGGGGAGTTGGACTGCATGATCTCTGGAGGCCCTATCCAACCCCTAACATTCTGTGATTCTGTGCAAAACCCAGAGGTGATAGACAAAACATGCCAGAGTTCCTGGTGTGACTGTGCCCTACCAGCCTGCACAAAGCAGGCAGGATAGAACCTTTTCATTGAATGTGTGTGGAGTTGTGAGTGCCTTGCTGAGCATTAATCCCTGAGAAAAGCTTTTTTGCTATCAGTAGCATGAAGGTGCGTGTTGCTGTACACTGCAAAACTATCACATGATCATAGAATGGTTTCAGCTGGAAAGGACTTCTAAGATCTTTGAGCCCAATCCTTAACCTAACACCACCATGGCCATTAAATCATGTCACAAAGTGTCACATCTACACAATTTTTGAACACTTCCAGGGATAGTGACTCCATCACCTCCCTGGACAGCCTGTTCCAAATGCCTTTCAGTACAGAAATCTTCCCTAACATCCAATATAAATTGGCATCATTTCAGACCAGTTTGCCCTATCACCTGATACTAGGGAGAGAGACCAACCCCCCCTCATTCCAGCATCCTTTCAGAGACTTGTAGTGAGTGATAAAATCTCTCCTCAGCCTCCTTTTCTTTAGACTAAATAACCTCAGTCCACTCAGCCTCTCCTTGTAAGACCTGTTCTCTAGACACTTCACCAGCTTTGTTGCCTTTCTCTGGACATTTTCCAGCTACTCAATGCCCTTCTTGTAATGAGGGCCCCAAAACTGAATTCATCACACTGTGGTCTCACCAGTGCTGACTACAGGGGCATGACCACTTTCCTGGTCCTTCTGGTCACACTATTTCTGATACAGACCAGGTTAAAAACACAGAGTTAAGCAGCTCTGCTTGAACAACTGGAGGCCCTGTCTAAACCACCTCTGCTTGGTCTGCAGTAGCAAAGCCTGTGAAATGAAAGAACAATCATACCAATCCATCCATACTAAATTTGTCTGTTCAGTGACCACAAAACCCAAAATGTCCCAGCCTGAATAAAGGAAGTGGAAACATGGCCATGAGAAGCATACATGACTGCTACAATCTCCTGGTCAGGCAGCACACATACAAAAGGTAGTCACATCACACTTCACAATAAGTCTTTAACAATTGTTAAGGACTCTGGGTCCAAATGTGTACTTTAGAAGATTAAAGGGGCAGAAAGCTTTGGTGTTTTTGTTTGGGTTTTTTGGTGGGTTTTTTTGTTTGTTTGGTTTTTTCCCCAGAAATGTCTCCCTGGGCTTAGTTCCTTAACATCCACTCATTTCAAAAAGACAGAGCTGCCTATGATGCTTGGGAGGACTTGGAAAGCTCCAATACTTAAACACGTTTGGCGGCATTCTGTTACTCAAATGTCATACAGATCCAGTGTATCTGTCCATACAAGCCTTGAACACCCAGATGGAGCTACACAAACACTGACAGAAGCAGATAACAGGGCTCTGGGGCAGTAAGAGAGACCACCACTTCCAGAAACTTGGATCACACATAATGGGACTGTTAATCCTTAGGTTATTGCCTAGAGAATATAGGACACATTATGTGGATGTAGGGAATGAGCTTTTGGGGATTGTACAGGACTTAGGAGGTGTTTTAGGGAAAGATCAGATGAAAAGAAAGGAAGGGACCATGGTGGTTTGTGGAAGAAAAAGTGTGGCAAAATAGAGGGATAAGGGGACAAAAGGGACCTGATGCATGTCAACAGCTTACTGGTTAGTGCGCTTGTCTAGCCATGCCCTGCATCTGATGGTCACAGCCTGTCTTGCCCTCGCGTTCAGGTCCAGTTCTCATTATTTTCCTGGTTGAGAGGACTGCTCTGTGTGTAAGTGCTACAAAGCTGGAACTGCTAGTGAGTACCTCAAGCGTCATAGGAAACCAATTGCTGCGCCTCATTTTGGGAACAAGGCAATTGGAGGAACTGTCACTGAAAGGATGAGAGAGGCCAGTTGTCCAGTACAACTACTGCTGGAGAGACCAGCCAAACACAGTCCTCTTGGCCCTGCATGTTCTTGTCTCCATCACCTCCAGAATGGGGGTGGTATGCCTTGCCTTCTTTTTCTCTCATCCTCTTTCTTTAACCATCCTGAAAAACACTTAAATGATCTAAAAGCATCCCCAACAAGGATGAGGGAATACAAATGTCTTAGTAAATGTGCATTTGAGCTCCAAATGCTCCCAGGGATGGCATAGTAATAAAAACCAATTAGATAACGCTCAGCAGCTACAGTGAGAGGGAGTGGTACAATCTTGCCATGACTAATAGGGTTTTTAATAATAGATGGGTCTCCCTGTGCAGCATTGGAGAAGGGAAGCCAAAATGGTCTCAGTTACATCACATCTTTCTGCCCAGTGAATTTATGTGAGTGGAGGATTAATATTCTATGAAAGTGGGAATTGCCCTCCACACTTAACTGCTTCTACCAGGGATATCCCTGCAAGGGCAGGATGGGGCTCCCTGTAATGGTGCAGGATAGGGAAATCCCATAGTGAAGCAGACTGAGCTCACTTTCACACATCCTAATGAAAGGACACATTGCTCAGTCCTACAGGTGCCAAATTTGAGTAGCTTATCAGTGAAGTACTGGGAAAAGCAGACACTTTTGCTTTCTTGCTTTGCTCATGTCCCAGGAAAAGTCCAAAAGCAAAGTTACAACTGGCCACTGAAACAAGGCTGAAGAAAGATCAATACACCAGGTAAAGTCGTGTGACCCAGGTTGATTGGTATCAGGGACACAGTGCCACAAATCTCTTCACTTCCATCTCTCCCTACTGCCTTCAGTTCATGAGCCTCCAATTCATGCCTCCTTGCTCAAAACAAAAACAAAAGCCATGGAGGGCATTTCCTTGTTGCCATAGAAACAGTTATTGTAATCTCAGACATATTTAATGCATCACTCCTCCCTCTCCAGCACCTTCCAATAGCTTGTTCTTCAATTAGAAGGTTATGCTGCAAGAGGAGGAAGGGGGCAGGTCTTTCAGGTGGGCCTGAAGGAGCCCTCCTGACAACTCATGTCCTGAGCTCAAGATCTAGCATCTCTACAGCTGCCCATAATCTCTTTTCCATCACCGCAAAGACTTTTTTTTTTTTTTTTTCTTCTCTCTTTCTGTCTTGTTTTCTGTTCTTTGGAGTGCCACATAATTTACACTTATGAAAAGAATTTTCCTGGGGGTGCAAAGATAGTTCAAATTGTCTATGATCAGATCAGCCTTGTGCATAATACATTTGTATGAAAATAAACTCCCTGGGGCCCACACTCCTGGCTGAAAGTCTTTATAATGAAGTATTTTACTCTAATTTAGTTAAAGATGATGGAGATAGGAATGAGTGCATGTCTGCATACATACAGAGGAGCGGAAGAAAAGATACTGCACACACTCAAAAGCCAATAATTATAAGATTACATGCTATATGGGAACACTCCTGAAGTACCTTATTATTACAAGAACATAACTTCTCATCTGTTCCATCTGAAAATCAGTCCTGTCCTATAGAGCTTTGTGCAGATCAGATCTGGACAACCCGAATGATCGTTCATGCATTGTTAAGAAATCATTCCCATTCCAAATCCAGACTGAGCTTATGACCTTCCTTTATAAAGATAATGACCTTCCCTGCTCCCCATTCTTCTCCAGATGGAAAAAGCAAGGCATTATCCTCAATTAGAGTTGTTCCTTTGAAACATTAGCCTTTCATTTTCCAGCATTTGCTCTTTTTGATTCAGGACAACTTATCCTTAGAGCTTCTTCCCTATGCCTCCAGTACCAGCTGAGTAACTTGGCTCCCAGGTTCCTGACTACTCCTGTGTGACCTTCCTGGCTTGGCAAGGTACTTAAATTTGTAAATGTGAAATTGTCCCTGGAAAATCTTGTTGAAATCAGGGCAATTCCACACAGGGTTTCTATTTCAATTAACTTGTATTTCTGAGGATAACAATTTTGCCTGCACACAAAAGTATCAAACAGATCTGACTCTTAGCAAAGGTTAAATGATTTCAGTGAACCTTGGGTCAAGTCTGAAGTACAACCACAGATACCTAAGTTCTAGTACGCTCTGCTGTTGACTTGCCGTGATACTATGCATAAACTTCTGCTCTCTGTTTTGCTTCCCTGCCATTTCTGTGGAAAACAAACTTGCCTCTCTGCTGAACAAGAAATCGTGAGATTTTAGAAATGGAAACCCTCCCAAGATTCCAGCCATAGACTGACTGTACCCATGGACATTCTCAAATATATCAGGTATAGTTAAGTACAGGAAAGGGATATTCTTTGAATGACACTGCTTTCAAGTCAAAAGGATCCTGGCTTCTTTACTGCCAGTAATATTAAAAAAAACCAACTAACCAAACAAAACAAAACCAAAAAACCCACCAGGATATCTTTACTCCATTACTGCAGGATAGTACTTCCCACTCCTAGGGGGACGTGAGAAAAAATGCAAAGAAAAGCTTTTAAAGGACAAGAGAGGGAAAGCAGTAGGGAGACAGAAAGCTAGGAACCCTTGGTATGGTGTGAAGGGAACAGTATGATTTAAGGCACATGGGGAGAACTGGCAAAACTAATTTGGTGGATGGTACTCCTAGGTAGGGTTTGTTCTGTTCATGCATTTCCCTAACTGCTTTGGTGAGAGAATCTTCCTTGAATAATGCTGTTACTGAGCAGGAAATATACATATTTTGACCTAGAATGGCTACCCTACTTTATTTCAAATGCTGTGCCACATGTGACACACACACAAAAAAAAAAAATCTAGGATGCAGATTCAGACACACACGTACTATAGAAATACCTACTTTACTGAGTTTTTCACCTTTTTTAATCACCCTGTTTCATATCCTAGTGAAAAACAAACGAATCATCTCTTATACTGAGACAAGCCTGGAAAAATTACTATATCGCAGTGAAGACATGATCTTCACTGCATTAAGGGAAGTGATTCAGTAAGAGAAGTGATCCATTAAGGGAAGTGATCAAATCTTCTGAAAGAGAAACTACACAAAATACACCTTGAACACAAAGGCAGAGGACTAAAGCCATTCCTGGCAAGAAGAAGGTGCAACTCTCTTTGAAGCAAGAGAAATCAATGCCACTGAATTTGTCTTAGAGAAATAAATACTAATAACTAGTCTTTCCCAGAGGACAATCTCGTAATACTGAAGTTGACACACACAAATGTCAGGCAGGATATATTTCCTCCTGTGTGCCAGTACCTAAGTTTGTCACCCTATTTGGTTCTTCTCTCCAAAGTCATTTTTACAGGGTCAAAGGCTATCGTGGGGCTTTAATTAGAATGCCATCGTAATGAGCTGACACTTAAATCAGCCTGCCAGTGGCTAAAGAAAATTAACCTTAGAGTCAAATGAGCTCCAGTCTGGGAGTTCATGTCACGAGGGGGCAACAGATGCCTGCAGAGCTGATGTGTATTGTTGAGGGACAGGGAGATAAACCTCACATTTCCTTTGAAACAAGAGAACTGCACTGGGGAACTCACCTATTCTAGCTGTTTCCAATGGACAAATCAAGCAAGGAATCTCTGCTGAGCTTTTTGCCACGTGCTTGCTCTGCCAAGCCAAGGAGAAATCAAGAGGGGGAAGTTACCTGGAGACAGAAACTTCTGAGCTCTTGAGAAAGGATGTAATTTGAGCTCCTGCAA
Organism: Psilopogon haemacephalus; assembly: GCA_013396835.1. Taxonomy (NCBI): domain Eukaryota; kingdom Metazoa; phylum Chordata; class Aves; order Piciformes; family Megalaimidae; genus Psilopogon; species Psilopogon haemacephalus. Next base: position 91,669 of record VWZI01007258.1, on the reverse strand, counting down.
AACCACAGAATGATAGGGGTTGGAAGTGACCTCTGAAGATCATCTAGTCAAATTCGCCTGCTACAGCAGGATCACCTAGGGCAAGCCACACAGGAATACGTCTAGAGACAAAGACTCTACAACCTCCCTTGGCAGCTCATATACATATTGCATATCATGTGCAATAAGCCATGTCAGTTGCTATGAATGACTTTGTCATTATGACTTAGTTAATTGCATCATCATTACACAAGAGCCTAGGCTGCAAATAAGTGTAGGTTCTTCACCCAACTCAGACCCCACAAATACTGGGGGGTAAATAAACAGTATAAGGATATCCCGTGAGGTTCAATACAACAAAGTCTAAAGTTGCACATCTGGGTTTGGAGCAAACCTCATTATCAACACAGGCTGAGTGATGATGAAACTGGGCATAGCCCTGTGGAAAAGGACTTTGGATGAAAAGATGGACATGGGCCAGCAATGCGCACTTGCAGCCCAGAAGGCAAGCCATATTCTGGCCTGAGTCAAAAGAAGCACGGCCAGCAGACTGAGAGGTGATTCTGCCACACCACGCTGCTCTGAGATCTTAACTGGACTACTGTGCCCAGCTCTGGAGTCCTCAACATAGGAAGGATGTGGACTTGCTGGAGCAGGTGCAGAGGAGAACCATGAAAATGAAGGCTGGAGCACCTCTTCTATGAAGACAAGCTGGAGTTGGGTTTGTTCAGCCTGGAGAAGGCAAAGTTCTGGGAAGAACTTACAGAAGCATTTCAGTGTCTGAAGAGGCCCTACAAGAAGACTGTAGAGGGACTGTTTGGAAGGGCTTGTGGTGATGGAACAAGGGATAATGGTTTTTAATTAAAGCAGGGTAGATTTAGATTGGACTTTAAGAAGTCATTCACAATGAAGGTGGTGAAATACACCTTCAGGTTGCCCAGGGACATGGTGGAGGCCCCATCCCTTGGAACATTCAGGACCAAGCTTGATGTGGAACCTGACCTAGTTGGAGATGTCTCTGCTCACTGCAGGGGATTTGGATAAGATGACCTTCATGGGTCCTTTTCCCTGATTCTGTGATCTCTTTCTGGCTCACAAACAGGAAAGACATTGGCAAGGTTGAAAACACATAGCAGATTAACCTTCCCACCTTAACCTCAGCAATTTTTTCTTTGCCACTGGTGCCCCTGTAGCTGTACTGCCCTTTTTTTCACATGCATTTTGCACCAGTTTCTTCCCACATCATCTTTTGGCACAAGTCACAACAAGAGTCTACTGCCAGTGAGTTTTGAGCAAGTCCTCTACAGTCAGTGGAAGATTTTTTCCCAGTGAACACAGATATTCCCATTAATATATTTTTTCTTTTATCCTAAAGGCACCCAGTAGCCTAGAGAAGAAATCCACTTAGAGGTACCAGAGAATCTAGAAAGAATTACTGCCTTCCTCAGTGCTGAAGTGCCAGTACTAGCATTTTCCATGACACCTCTTTTATGTCACTGCACTTGACAAATACCTTGTGCCTCTCCACAGGTATTTAGGAAATCGTGCCAGCACACACAAACTGACCTAACATCTCCATCTAGTCAATACAAAGCTATGCAGCAAAACCAAAAGATTTGGCTAAGCAAATCTGGCCACAGAGTTACTTCTATATAGTAGATGTTCCTTGCCATCAGAAGACACATATCCCTTTCATTAAGATCTGTATACCTCACAGGCTCAAATCATCCTCTGTGTGTTTCTACTACAGTCTTACTTGATCTTACTCTAAAGGAGAACTATCTGATTAAGAGATGGTCTTAGATTGATGGTTGGACTTGATCATCTTAGAGGTCTTTTCCAAGAAAAAAAAATAAAATCTATGATTCTATATGATAGAGTGACTCTGCTAGAATCCCTGCAGCAATAGTAAATTCCCAAAAGGATGCTGAACAGTAGAATTTAGTACAGAACCATCTTTTAAAAGGAAAGCTGAATCCTTGTTCTGCAAATGTATCCTGTGAAACATTTGCCTCCTGTGTTTCCAATGAGGCCTTCAACTAATCATTCCTGAAAGATTGTTGAGCACCTAAGTTAATTCTTCTCTAGTTAAGAGTCTTTGTTTTATTTTGGGAGTTGACTCCACGATGAAGGTCAGCTTTTGTTTCCTTCTTAAGAACAATGCAGCTCCAATGGGCTCAATGTTCCAGTTTCCAAATTAATGTGCTAGGAATTTAAAAAGTCAAACCCATCTTCCACCTCTTGTAAAATTCACTCACACATTTTCATACAGTAGAAGCTGTGATAGAGGAGGATTGGTAACACCAGAGTACAGTGCTTGCAGTCATTATTTGAATCAGGGTATTCTAAAGCAGTATAACTTTGAGATTGTCTTAAGTTCTATGTGTAATTCTGTTGTTTGGAAGCATTGCTAAATTGAATGATTTGGAGACGAGTCATCGTGATATTTGCTTAAAGGTTCAGCTCCAACAGAGCTTCATGAGAATTTCAACTTTCTCATAAAAAATTGAAAAGCATGAAATTGTAACCTCGGGCTTGACCCAAATGTCTTGAACCTAGAGGTAAGCAATAACAAATGCAGGTATTCAGGAACTGTCGTGGTGAGATGTGCACTGGGGAGGATAGCATTGCTCACATTTTTGAGGTACAAGGTGATGTGGAATTGTCTTCAGTTTTGGTGCAGATAGACACCAAATACTGAGAAGAGGTATCTTGGAATGCCAGATTTGAAAAGGAAGCAATCTTGAGGCTTGTTTTTTGGTTTTTTTTTTTTGGGGGGGGGTGTTTTTTGATACTTCCCCCCCCCCAGGTCTTGTAATAAATGGATTCAAAAGACAGTGTGAACTCTTCTTCTCTCTCTTTCTCCCCTCAAGCCAAGAAGTAAAATAGTAAATACCACTGTAAGCACTTAATGCAGAAATAAACCACTGCAGTACAAGAAACAGGAGCTTCAGACACTTCAAAATAAACAAGATGTAAGAAAAGACAGGTCCTCATCCAAGTCATAGAGTTCCACAAGGAAAAATGGCATCTCCTCATCTTTCTTCTGAGAAGAAGAAGCATAGTTTTTCCCCTACTCCCAAACAGTCCTCAAGCTACTGGAACATCAATGACATTTTCTTTAAAGAGTTGTTAATTAAAATAACATTAAGTATGACATGTTCAGTATTTTCCAGGCATCAGGAAAGGCTACCAAAATTATCTCTGAGGGGCCTATTAAATATCATCATATGTCCCAGAGTAACTAATTACAGATATTTGTAAAGGTTCTGACTCCTCCATCCTGCAGAAATCTTTACCTTTTTTATTTACTTGCTTCCATCAAATGGCCAAATGTTAACAACTTTGCTATTCATCACCTGCCCTTCAGAATGGGAAAGCATTGCCCCAATGGCAACAGCCAACTGGTATCTTGAAGCTGAGAAGCGAACCTGATGGTGTTTTAATTCCTCTCTTTGTTTTCCCTCTGCTTTTGCACTTTATGTTCCCTCTTTGCATCATTTGAATATTTGGACAAAGGCCACAGAAAACACCGGAGCTTGGAAATAAACCAGGCAAACTCAGCAAGCAAAAGCTTAAGGAACTGCAAGCCCTTTGAGGAAATTCCGGCCTTCCTGATCTGCATCTGCATGGCACCTCAGGCAGCAGGATTGTGTTGAGTGGCTGGTACCTGATAGGGTGACTACTACTGGTAAGTAATACTGAAAAGGACTCATAGCTGAACTTTTCCTTCTGAATAGGACAGTGATGATCCTTGTTGTGTAGGTAGGGTGGTAATTAAATCTCCACACTGTTCTTTCTGAATCCCCTTCAGGGAAGGGGAAGCCAGCTCCTCCTACATCCATACCTAATGCCACACCACACCAGGACATCCAGACACAGTGCAAGGTCAGAGAGATTGGTCTTGAAGCCACTGGGGAAACATTCAACATTCATGAAACCTACCCAGACACAAGTAGTTGCTCACTTTCTAGCTCCCAGAGCAAGCACCCCTGTGCTCTTGCTCAGCAATGCCAGACAAAGTGAGAGAGCTGATTGCAAGGAGCAAGTGATGTCTCTGCTTGCTTTACATGAGAGTTAGACCACTTTCATAGATTCAGAGAATGATTTGAATTGTAAGGGACCTTAAAGACCATCTACGTCCATGCTCCCTGCCATGTGCAGGAGCATCTTCCACTCAAGGCCTCATCCAACCTGGATTTGAACAGCTCCACTGCTTGTGTGGTGGGCAAACATTTAGGTACCTATACCATCTGCATATTTGGTCTTGGCCTCAAGGAAACTCAAATTAGGTCAAGAGGCTTTTCTCTTCCCCTTCCATTCCTGCAAAGCACATTTGAGCTCAAATCCTAAAAGACAAAGCATTATTATTATTATTATTGCTGTTGTTATTTTTTTATGGTGGAGGAAAATATTAATGTTACAAATAGCTGCCATTAGCATAAGCAGAGCTGCATATTAATATGCACATGGGTGTCTCCACTGTCAGGAAGCAGAGAGGCCCCAGAGGCCTTGCTTTCACTGGGGAAAATGATGATGGCATTAGCTCTAATGATAATGATAAGGAAGCTGCCATAAATGATATGACAATTTCTTTTGTAATCCTGTTCGGGCAAAGACTTTTTCCTTACTCCCCAGTGTCCATAAAAGGATGCTGTTTGAACAAATGGCAGCTTGACTGATTTATTTAATTTCAACACAGCTTTATGGTTTCCTTAAAAGTTCCAGCTCTTTGAATCATGTGACTAAGAAAGAAACTCAGTTAAGCCTTTCAGATAAATTCCTAACCACCAAGACTTTGGAGAATGAGATACTAAAGAAAAGGATTCTCACATCTATTTGTGTTTTTAAAACCTTGTGATGTTTGAATCTTTTTGGGCTAATGACACTCTCATATCCAAGGACAGTAAGAGCTACAAAGAAAAAGAAAAATAAAAGTAAAAAGAAAGAGATGAGAAAAATAACCAGTAACTGTAGTTGTCTCTGATGCAAGACATTCCCAGCCGTACTGTGGCCTTTCTCCCTCTTTACTTACCATTGCTCCTTTGTGTATTACATCTAGGATGCAACACTAGACCTTTCCTAGACTATCCTATGAATCAGGTGAGACAAGCGACCTGGCTGAAGATTACAAAGAAAATGAAAGCATAGAGGGGGATTTCCTACAGAAAGGTTTTGGATATGCTCAACAGCAAAGACCTGAAGACAGCTGCACTGGTACAGGTAACCGAGCAAAGAAAGTGTGGTCTAAGCTCCACCTGTTACTGAGAAAAAATACATTTTGGACTCAGGGAACACTGGCAGAGGGAAGGTCTAAGCTCTTACAGCCCACATGTCAAGAGTCAAGACATATTTTGGCTCTTCCATACGAAGTTGCCTCTTTCTTTTTTAGGCCGGGGCAAAGCAGAAATCGTTATCCCCAGCTGTGATGTTAAGGCCTCAGTTATGTAATAGGAGTTGACTGCCACAACTGCAAGAGCATTTCTTGACTGAAATCTGTATCTGGATGTGGCCTAGAGAGGCTGCACTAACCCCTCTACTCTGCCCTGGTGATACTCCATATGGAATACTGTATCCAGTTCTGACATTGCCAACATGAAATAGACAGGGATTCACTGCAGAAAGTCAAATGGAGAGATGCAAGGATGATTAAGGGACTTTAACATCTCTCCTATGAAGAAAGACTGAGAAAATTTGAACTTTTTAACTCTCGAGAATAGAAGGTTGAAAGGGGATCCTGTTAATGTCCATAAATATCTGAGGGGAGGGTGTCAAGATGAAGGTGACGGTCTCTTTTCAGTGATGCCCAGTGAGAGGACAAGGAATAGGTACAAGCTGGAACACAGGAAATTCCATCTCAACATGAGGAGAAATTTCTATACAGTGAGAGTGACAGAGCACTGGAACAGGCTGCCCAGAAAGGTTGAGGAGTCTCCTTCTCCAGAGATTTTCAACACCTGACTGGATGTGTTCCTGTGTGTCTTGGCTTAGGTGGTCCTGCTTTGGCAGGGGAGTTGGACTGCATGATCTCTGGAGGCCCTATCCAACCCCTAACATTCTGTGATTCTGTGCAAAACCCAAAGGTGATAGACAAAACATGCCAGAGTTCCTGGTGTGACTGTGCCCTATCAGCCTGCACAAAGCAGGCAGGATAGAACCTTTTCATTGAATGTGTGTGGAGTTGTGAGTGCCTTGCTGAGCATTAATCCCTGAAAAAAGCTTTTTTGCTATCAGTAGCATGAAGGTGCCTGTTGCTGTACACTGCAAAACTATCACATGATCATAGAATGGTTTCAGCTGGAAAGGACCTCTAAGATACTTGAGTCCAAGTCTCAACCTAACACCACCACGGCCATTAAATCATGTCACAAAGTGTCACGCGTACACAATTTTTGAACACTTCCAGGGATGATGATTCCATCCTATTCCAATGTCCTTCAATACAGAAAATTTCCCTAATACCCAATCTAAATATTCCTTGGAACAATTTCAGTCCCGATGAAGGTGACAGTCTCCTTCTGATGCTGTCCAGTAATAGGACAAAAAACAACGGGTAAAAGCCAAAACACAGGAAGCTCCACCTCAACTTGAGGAGAAACTTATTTAAAGCAAGCATGATGGAGCACTGGAACAAGCTGCCTGGAGAAGCTGTGGGGTTTCCTCCTCTGAAGACTGTTAGATGTGCTCCTGTGTGGCCTGCCCTAGGTGATTCTGCTTTGGCAAGGGGGTTGGACTAGATGATCTCTGGGTGTTCCTTCCAACCCTTAACATTCTATGATTCTACGAAAGAACACAATTCTCTCTGGCTCTGTAGCTTCTGAACTAATTACACAGCTTTTTGGTGATGTTGCTGCACTGTGTGTCTCTGGCCTGCAGCTGTCATGGCTACAATGTGCAGCAGGGATCTGAATGCATTAAAGCCTCAGGGAGGCGGGGATGCTTGGTTTTGGTCTGTCAGCTTCTGCACCGAAAACCCGATTGAGCTCAGCTAAAATATTTCTCTATCCGCTTCTCATTTTTCACATTTGTTCCTGTGATGTACATTCTGAAGCTCATCAGAGGGAAATGTAAGATTTGTTCCAGCTATAAAGCTCTTTGCAGCAAATGCAATCCAAAGGGATTGGCCAATACCACAGACACCAACCGAGAACTCCTTCAGATGAGGAGATGAGGTGAAAATCCTTGACACAGAAACATGCCCAACACTTGGCATGCATGGGATAGTAACACAGGTGCTACAGAAAGATGGCTTCCTCCATCCACATAGTCTGTAGGACGCAGGCACAAGACTCACAATCTGTCTCTCAGGTAATACCTGCCCCAGATAATACAACAGCAAAACATCTTTGCAGTACAACACAACCATATTAAAGCTGAAGAAATAGTGTACTCAAAACAGAAAACAGCATCGAGGCAGTCCCAAACATGAATCCTATTTGTTGTCCTCTTGTGGTCTTTACTCTTTTTCCCTTTGACTTAAATGAGTTCTTCAAGTCTGTATCTCAAACTCAGTCCTGTGCACAGCTTCTCAAATATTTATTATTCCAGCTGGCCTGCATGAAGAAATGTTTTATCATTTTCTTGTTTTGGAACAAAACTTCAGTTATCCAATAAAATTCCTCTGCAGGGACAGCAGGAATATCCCAGTAGGAATGCTAGGCAATGATGAACATGCTTGGAAAATGCCATGTTATCATAAACCTTCTGGTATGGACATATTCAGGACCAATAGCAGATCTTCTTTCCCCAGTTAAATCCCCTAAGACAGAGGAAATAATTTGGAGAATTTATTTAAACAGCCAAGACCACAACACTGCAATTATGAGCAGAAGCACATGCACACACCCTACAAATGATGCATATTAATATTAATATCAGTTGTTCAATACTGTTTCCTGCTGTGAAAAGTTGAAAGAAAAGAATTAAACTAATATATTAAGTCTGTTGTTGTTTCCGTATGACTAGAACTTGCACCTACACGCTAAGATCTGTAGTTCACTTACACTTGTATTTGCAAACATGTTTGCTGGTCTCCCAGACCAGCATGATGTGGTCTAACACATAATGTATGTGGATTTAAAAAGAGAAGGATCAACTCTAAATCATGCAATATTTATCTGATCCTGAAATCGAATGTACAAATCCAAAACTATTTCCTGGATAGCTGTACAGGATCAGTACATAACCAAGTATATGGTATAGATGTAACTATAAGGTGCTTGAAAAGTGGAAGGATGAACATTATAGCCCACTGTATGTTTTGAATATGGCCATCAGACCTTCAGTGCCAACTGGAATAAACAGCTATTAAAAATACCCTCAAAATTACTTTTTCAGGCTCAGGTCATGCACAAGAATATGGTGTCTGAAAAGAGAATCAGCTTGACAGATAAGAACACACTTGCCTGAGCTTGCTGTTTTCACACAACTTGCACTGTGGCTGTACAGAGGCACTACAATCACCACCAAAGCAGATACTGCACAAGTGCCAGTTCCAGGATTGGCATGACCTCCTTGGCACCCAAGCTTAAAGTGAAAATGCAGTGATAGTGCTCAATGATTTCATCACAAAACAGCTTGGGAAAGGGAAGAGGTGACAAAACCAGATTATATCCATTTCTGACTGCATATGACACTCCAGGACAACAGAGAATGTATGTGTGCAAGAAGAATCCCAATACAGGTAGTAGCTTACTGATGGGTATAGTGCAATGCAAGTTAATCACCACAATCGCTGGATCATGCAGTCACAAAACACCTGTTTTTACCAAAAACTTTCTAGCAATCACTTACGAACAAATGAGAGATTGGACACCCCTTGCTGTGGTCTCTGGGCCAAGGAACACATCTGCAATCACTTTCTCAGTTCATCACGGCCCAGTCAACTGGTAATTTTTGCAAGGGAAAACCAAAGCATCACTTACCTAGAAGACAAAGAGAGAGTGAGAAAATACGGTTAGTATATTTCCTTGAAACATACAGATGCTGCTTGTCTTTATTTCCCAGGTGATTCCCACATCCCAGCACCTTGTTAGGAGATTCCTGACATGTTCAAAAACAGGAGCTATCTCTGATAGCTCTCTTAGCACATGGTCACTATCTCCCCTGCTGTAATTGGTCTGTGGTGCCATTTAATGTTACACAGATTATTCATTAAGAGAAGCAAAACTGAGCAGGTGTCTTCATCAACATCTTGTCTTATTTAAAAAAAAAAAAAAAAAAGAGACAGAAAAAGGCTCCACAGCAACATTAGCCACATGGAACAGCACAAATTATTCTGATTGTGAACAGCAGGACACAGAAGTTCTTGAAGTCTACAAAAAGAAACTGTGTCAGGAAAGGATCTCTTTGGTAAAGGAAGGACGGGTTGAGTCACTCTGCCTCACGGCTTAGCCATGTGTTATCTCAACTACGGCTGCAACCCAAGGCCTTGACAATCTTGGTGTAGGTGAAGTATGCTCTCCCAGGGGACTGAAGGAGGAAACAGATGATCTTGAGGTTTGTGCCATCCCTGCATTTCAAGATTTTCACAAAGACACAAGATGTTCGTGTGCCATACCACATGGACTTAAAACCGTGCAAGTGAAAGTGATATCACCTGAATAAAACAGAAAGAAGACATAAAGAGGGGGGGCTGTTCAACAGGATGAGAGGAAGATGAGCAAATTGGAAGCAGTACTAGGACTTTCTTTTGGTTCAGTTTCATGCTTGCTTAGAATATGGCTAGGATATGCTACTTTCTCAATTACTGACTTTTAGGTCTTAAGCCAGGACCAGCAATTAACCAAGAAGGATTCAATCTTTTCAAGCAATCAATAACTAAAAATTTCTTATTTCGTTTCAAGAGTTAGCCTGCCTCTGAGAGACAAACCAAATTCCTGGAGAAGGGGAAAAAGCAACTGCAGTAAGGGTCAGATTCTGAAAAAATAAGAGCCAGTTCAGTTTTGAACAAAGACAAATCAGCATTTTCTTGTTTGGAAACTGTCTCATTTACTCCTGTTCAATTCTGCTAGTCCAAGATAGCACAGAGCAGCACTTAAACATCCCACACAAGCTTTGTGTACCACCACAGGCTGCGTTATTTGAACTGTAATGGAATATAGCCACTATCACAGAATCCCCTAGAGGAGATGCAGCCAAGCTGGCACACTATAGGGGAAAAAAAAAAAGAAAGAGATTAATATACATTCGCAGCACATCTGCAAAGAGATTGCTTTGCTCATAGCAAGATTTGCACCTGTATAATTGCATCACTTGCAAATTAATCATAATCATACTCTCAACCAATATATGATATATGGAGCAGGCCTCATCCTCGGACTCTCATAATCAGGATAAAAATAGCTGGCTCTGAAAGCACCAAGATTTCTGCTGGTACACAGTGGACTGTAAATCCCATCTGACCCACTAAGCCTTGGTATTTTCCTCCTTCACAGCCCTAGTATGGCAGATATCTTTGCCTAAGTAAGACCTGGTGTGCATGACACCAGCAGCATAACGTTTAGCAGTATGTTTCCATAGAATGGTAGAGATCTCCAGAGATTGCGTAGTCGAACCTCCCTTTTGGATCAGGATCACCTAGATCAGGTTGCACAGGAACATGTACAAGTAGACTTAAAAGTCTTCAGAGAAGCAGACTCCACAACCTCTCTGGTCAGCCTGTTCCAGTGTTTAGTCACACTCACAGTAGAGAAGTTTCTCTTGATGCTCCCTTCCAGAGCACTATAAAAGTAGTGTAAGCCTTGCTTTTCTGATCAAAACTTAAACTCAAAGAGAGGTTAACCGATTCGCCGGCGGATACGTAGTGTCTCTATCACACAGAGAGACACAGGACTTGTAACTCTTAGCTTCCCCCTGAAGTACGCTTTTAATTACTGGATATTTCCATGCAGGAACAGCAACCCACGAGCGCAGTGCAACATCAGACTGAAGTCTCCCTAGGCTGTGCCTGCCCCTCCCCTGCTGTCTCCTTCAAATGGCTTCCAGCAAAAGGCGGATTCCTTAATTGTGTTATTAGCTGAATTATTAATTGATATGAAAACAGCATTTTACTGGGCACAAAAAGTCATTTGGAAATGAGATAAAATGTTCTCAGCGCTGCCTGCCTCCGAGCAGAGCTAGAGCAAGGGCTCTGACAGCTTGATTATTATGCACATTAGTGCAATCTGGTGAGATCCCAACACAGGGAGCGTGGAGTCCCCCAGTACCATATTCAGCAGGTCGCATCCCTCTCCTTGTCTCTTCCTTCCCACCCTCACATCCTGCTTTGTATTTATGTAGGAAACCTCAGGGGTAATTTTTCCTTTCTGATCAATCCCAGCTGTCATCACTGCAGAGCGGTAAATGATAGTGCCAGTGGGCAAATAGTATTTTCCCTTCAGCCCCACACAGGGAAAGATTGCCTTTATACTCCTTCTCCAAATTTTCCTGTGTCACAAAAGGGAAGTTTGTTTTCCAAGACACTCCTCGCTGTAAAGGAGATGCTTGAATTTCTGTGCCTCCATGTCTTTTGTGTCCCATTGTTGGAAATAGAGGTCTGGGTATACATACCCATTCTACTACCAAATGCTTCAGTATTTCATAACGGGGAGTATGGGTGTGCATGTACATGTCTTAATGTCCTCTCAGGCTTTGTTCACAACTCTCACTTTAGACACTTTCACTTCATATAGAACATTTTCTTATGATGCTGAGAGGAGACACTTCTGTGAATGCCCACCATCTCATCCACCGCACTCCCTGGGCCTGCTTCCCCTCTCCAGGCCCCAGATCCAGCTCCTCAAGGCTTCACAGAGCTGCAGCAGAAACAGAGCTGCCTGGCAGATGGCATCAATTAGTTTTGAACCTGTGTTCAAATTGGCAAAATGTGTGTCCTTGCGTGAGGGGGGTGATAAACCCCAGGCAGCCTCCTCCCCTACCTCTCTTGACTCCCCCTTTACACTCACATGATCAGTGGGAGCCTGCCCCCACTGACCCATATCTCTAACGTGCAGGCAGAGGAGCCAGCAGACACCAGTGATCAATCCCGTCTCTTACGTGCAAACCTTGTAATTTAGCAATAACTACTCAACCACCATTGACCTGCTAATTAATCCATGGATTTTTTGTTGTGCCTTTAATTGTTGGCCCCGATATCTGAGTCACTTTAGACTGCTCACTCTGCACAGAGCCTAACCAACTAAATGCTACTTCAGCTCCGTAGTAATAAAACACTGAAATATATTGACTCCCTGCCAGCTCCCACGCTCACTCGCTGCCTCGCTGCTTGCCGGCTGAGTGCCGGTGTGTGAAGGGAATATAGAGAGGGGAAGGCGTCGGCCAAGAGAGATGAAGTTTGGGACACAGGTGACAGAAAGCAAGAATCAGTCACTGGTGACAGGCCACCGAGGACAGCCTCTGATCCCTGCCACAGCCTTCCTCTGATAAACTCAAACCCACTGTTCCTCCATCCCAAAATGGGCTTGGGTGGCTCTGAAAATTCACAGGTGTGCTGCATCCTACCATCTTTCTGCCTTCCACCTCATAATGAGGAAATCTTTGTCCTCTTGATTATCACTGTCACTCTTGCTGTACACATGCTTGAGATAAAAAGCTGGATGGTGTAGGCAAAAAATGAATGTGTGGTGGAAAGTCATCTATACATGAGAAATAACTTCTTTACTTTGAGGATGGTGGAGCACTGGAATGGGCCACCCAGGTAACTGGTAAAGTCTCCATCTGTGGAGTCATTCAAAACCTGCCTGGATGCCATTTTGTGCAACCTGCTCTAGAAGGACCTGCTCTGGCATGTGGGTTGGACTGGATGACCTTCAGAGGTCCTTTCCAACCCCTATCACTTTGTAATTCTATATATGGTTCTGTGATCTACATTTTGTTGCTAGTGCTGTCACAGGATTCCTGTGTAAAAATGGATTAATCACCATGAATGCAATTGTCTGAAGTGACTCACACTTCCTGGTGTCTTGCACTGATGTTAAGATCTGGGAGATGGAAATGGCAGCTGAAACCCTGACATGGCAGGAGCTGTGGGTGCTCAGATCACTTGGACATTGTGTGATTGTGCAGGCCCTTGCAGTAGTTGATAATCTGGGTCATACTGATGATGGGGGTTGGACAGAGATAAAGGGACTAACGAGTGACAGTTTGATGTTGAGAGCAGAAAAGTTACTTCATTTAAAAGGAAAATCTTATTTAAAAGAAGTAATTTTCATTTGGTTAAAATCAAAATGGAAGCCCTGTCAGTGGCAGCTGATACTTACTCTCCCACATGGAAATAAAGTAGAAAGAGATAAGGCTTTCCAACTACTGCCATTGCTTTTGTTGCAGCTGATCTGTAGTCACAAGCCATTATCAATGCCCAGCCTGTGGTCTGCTGCAAACAGGCATACCACAAAATTTCTCTGCCCACAGAGCTCACAGGTTTCCTCCAGCTTAGTGTCATCAATCAGGGTGGAAAAAAAAAAAAAACAACAAACCCCAAGCAACTGGAATAAAAGGCTGTCTAGGAGACTGATGAAAATGAGGCAACTCCGTGAGCAAGCTCTCTGAGCGTTCCTCACACTGGTCCAGCACATAAGTGAATGAAGCAGTGGTGTCTTTGAAGAACATAGGCCCAGAACAGGCTGCATCAAAAGAACTGTGGCCAATGATTCTGCCACTCTACTCTGGTGAGACCTCACCTGGAGTACTGTGTCCATCTCTGGGGCTCCCAACATAAGAGGGGTATGGACCTGCTGGAAGGACCAAGGATTATCAAAGGGATGGAACACCTCTCCTAAGAAGATAGGCTGAGAGGATTGAATCTGTTCAGTTTTGAGAAAAGGTGGCTCTGTGGAGACCTTACAGTTGCATTTCAATACCTGAAGGGGACTTACAGGGAGGCTGGGGAAGGACTGCTTGGAAGGACTTGTAGCAACAGGGCAAATGGAAATGGTTTTAAACTAGAGCAGGGTAGATTTAGGTTGGACGTTAGGAGGAAGTTCTTCACAATAAGAGTGGTAAAATACTGCCCAGAGATGTGGTAGAGGCCCCATCTCTTTGGGACATTCAAGGTCAAGCTTGATGGCTCTGAGAAACCTGATCCAGTCAGAGATGTCCCTGCTCTCTGCGGTGGGTTTGGACAAGATGACCCCTTCCAACCTGGTGCATTCTGTTGTTCTACAGCTGCAAAAACCATCATACTCCAAGCAAATGGGGATGCACTGAGCCTGCCACAAAAACATACTGTGCCCCTATGCCAACATAGTGACTACAATTCAAGATCTCAAAAACTATCCTGCCAGCACACCTGAAATGTTATAACTACTGTTAATAGCAGGACAGAGATATTTATTGTTAGAGAAGACTATTGGGAAAGCAGCCATACACTTGCCCTATACTTCCTGATCTTAGCACCACCATTTATTTCCATGTAAATAGCCAGAGTTCCCAAGCCTACTGTGTCCTCTCATCCTTTTCTGATTGTCTTTGTAAACAGCAATGCCAAAGCATGTCTGCAGTACAAAGAGTGGCCAGAACAACACTTCCCAGCAACAACGCGTCACACTGGCAACTCTGAGGGGGTTTGGCAGCAGAATTTATAAAAGTTTCCTGGGATTTTATTGTCCTGATCTGCCCTCTCTTTTTTTAATATTGCAAATATTGTTTCTGAAATGCAGGTCATTTGGGGTAATTTATGATTTCTTTCCTTGACAAGAGAGTCGATCGGCAGCAGACCTCCTGCTGGTCAACACTTGAGAACTTTTGAACAGAAAGGATTTTTCTGTTCTTTCTCCAAAACTGTCTAGAGGCAGCACAGTTGGCTGGAAGGATGCTGAGAATTGCTTGTTCAAGTGCTGGTACATACTGGGTTTGGAGACACTGCACAGTAGATGCAAAATATCTCAGTGAAAAGACATCATTTTGCAGAATAGCTTTGTCACTGAATTGCTTGATCAAAGATACCAAAATGAGTTGCCATAGGCATGAGAAGAAATATTTTTTTCTCAGTTCTACACCATCTAGTTGTTTTATAGAGCAATTATCACTGAAAGAACTATTTCCTTCTTTACAAAAAGATATGCATACAGACAGCTCAGCAGTTTTGGGCAGGATGGACATTCAACAGACCCTGTATTCTAGTGGAGAATTTTAAACTGACTTCATTTGGAAAATGTGTTGGCTGCTCTGCAATGTTCTTCCTGCCACACATATGGATGCACTCTAATGGCTAGAAAATCAGGAGCTCAGGCTTCAATTCTGCTCCAAGAGGGAGTTTTTAGTCTGTGCTAATTGGCCTTTTTGCCTGCAGTCATGTGAAATGCCTTGACCAAGACAGGAGGACAGAGCTCTTGCATCTGATGACAGCCTGAGAGCCTGATGCCAACCTTAGTGAGGACTATAAGGATCACAAAGTGTCTTTAACTCAATTTTGCACTCTCTGAAGCCTTGAAAATGCTACAGGCACAAAGAAGTCAGAAGTTGCAGTACTGCTCCATCTTTCTGTATACCTATCTGGAACAACTGACTACGACTTGTTAGTTAAAGAGCCTTCACATTCATGTTTTGCTAACTAAAGTATTACTTTAGAGTGCAGACTAAGCTAAGTGTTTTAACCCCTGGTGGCACGAGCAGATCTTTGCTTACGCTAAGTCTCAGCTCTTCCACACATTGACAAAGGAACCTAAACTATGTTCATTCTACTGCAGGAAAACTTTGCTGAAGAACTGATACATCATATCGAACCAACTGTACAGTGATAGCTGTGCCAGCTTAGTTCCAGGTGAACACCTTCTCAGAAAGGAGAGTGGCTTGCATGCAGAGTTTAAACTAGATCCAGCCCATACCATCTTTCTGATATAGCTTTGGGGTTTGTCCCATGAAGATGCTGCTTCCACTAAACTCTGGAAGAACATCTTCTCTTTATTGCTTGGCTACTTTATGTAGCCCAGTAGTTGCTTTGGATTTACATCAGGTTTTCCTTGGAGAAATTTGATCATGGGTGCCTCTGTCTCTAGAGGTGTCCAAGGTCAGGCTGAATGAGGTTTTCAGCAACCTGGTCTAGTGGAGGGTGTCTCTGACCATGGCAGAGAGTTGGAACTTGATGATCTTTAAGGTCCCTTTCAACCCAAACCATTCCATGAATCTATGAAAACCTTAGTGGGTAAGAACTAGAGTACAAGAAATGGTAAATTGGTTCAAGGCTGAGACAAAAAGTTCAGTCTGGTGTATGATCTCCTCCTTTACTCAAGCAAGATCAGTTAAGACAAGAGAAATCACACTGCTTGGGCTATATACAGGGAATAATAGCTTACAGGAAACAACTGTGTAAGGAGAGGGAACAGTTAGATGGGAGCTCAGGGAACTTTTCCACCTGTAGTTCTTCTCTGAGAATTCTAACCAGACATTTACAAGAGCTCCATCAGCAACATCCTATTTGGGTACCCTGCATGAAAATGTCTACTTATCAACTTTCCTAGGAGGCAAAGAAGAATGATTGTGCCCATTTGAAAGACAGAAACAAGATTCAATGCATTCCTCAAAATCAAACTTGCAGCCTCTAGCAGGGATGAGAATCAAATGCAGATTTCCCAAGTCTGACAGTTTAACTACCTTTTGCCATGCAGCTTCCTGAACTGGAAAGTAGAATAAAAAGTTGTAATTTTTTTCCCTCTAATTTAAAAGTAGTGCTTTGTCAGACGTGATTGACTTTCTACACCCAGTCCTAAAGAATGAGTTGAAGACTTCCCTTTTTAGCAAGTCCTAGAATGCTTCTCTACCCTGTCCTCATATCTCACAGAACCACAAAGTTCACATCCTATTATGATACCACAATAGCACAACAGCAGTACAGGAGCACTTCCCAAGCCTCAGCCCCTTTGACTGTCAGAGAAAGATTCCAGCACAGCAAGGGGAACCTGACAAAGACAGCTTCAGTGGGAGGGATCTGCCCAGTATGAATGAAACCTCAGCTGCCACTTCTGTTCAAGCAAGTCTCCACCTTGCCAATGCCATATTGGCACAGCAAGCTTAGGATTAGTTTTGAAACTCCTGCCACCTAAAGCAGCAGCAAGCTGCCTGCAGCCTTTCTAGCTATTTGACCATGCTCTTGCAGCCCAGGGAAAAATTCATCTCAATTGAAAGACTGGAGTATAGGAAGTAGAGTGGCATTTCCCAAGTGTCCTCCCTTCAACTCATTGTGGCAGGAGGAGGGTATGGTCCTGTTCAGAGAGAAACAGCCAGAATGACTGATAGCATGCACGCCACTGAAAGATGCTGATGAGAAAAACCCAGGCTCCTGCCTGTCATATTTTCAAAAACCCCCAGACACTGGCTCAGAGCCTTGCCTGTCGCTTTCCTTAAGCCTCTGTTGAGGAGGAAGAGTGAAGATTTCGGAGACAGTGTTTAGTGTCATAGACAGTTCCGCAAGAGACAATTTTTCACCCCGTTAAATCCCTCTGCAGAATATTATCTGCTGCTTTTCCCTCTCTTTATGATTTTCTTATGATTATCTCCTGCTGTTTCTGTCCTCAGCAGCCAAATAAATAAATAGCAGTATAGCTGTCAGCAGCTTTAGCTGGGTAAGAAAGCCCTGCAGACAGTGTTTGGTGGGCTACAACCCTCCTTGCCCTCATTAGCATGATCCTCCAGGCAGCATCAGAGTACTGAGACCCTCCCATGTAATGGTAAGAGAGGAGTGGGGGAAAGAGGCTGAGCAGCCTATTTCTTCTCTGTCCCTCTTTTCCTCTGCAGGCAGGGACATGGCACTGTCTGACCTGTAAAAGGTGATGGTGACGATGATGATAACATTAACATCAACTTGATGTTGGAGGAAGGCTGTGAATATTTAACCTCCTCACCTGTGCTTGGAGCATGTTTTTAATCATATTTCATGGCACAAATCAAAAAAGAAAAAAAAAAAAAATACTGTGTCAGAGAGGTGAAGAAACTTCCACAGGGTAACAAAGACAGTCTGTGGCACAGTCAGGAATGAAACCCAGTCAAGGTGCTGATGTCTTCCCTATAAAACAAATCTGCATTAAAAAAAAAACAAACAAACAAAAAGCCCCAATAAACTCATATACACTTATTTCTCTTCTGTATCTCTCTTCTTTACCTCCTACCTTCTCTACATTTTCCTTTTCTCTGCCTAGTTTATTTGCACAGCAGTCAGAGAGGTGCACAGACCACTTTACCTATAATGCAAAGAAAAGAAGCTTGCACAGAGGTGCTTCAGAGTCTGGCCACCATGATCATTTGTAACTCAAGTGTTCCTTTGCAGGCTCATTTTTCCAACCAGCTTAGAGATCCTGGACTATTTGGGGTTATGTTTATTTCATTTCTTATGACGGAGATCCTTTGTAGGTACTGATCCTATCTTTTTCATGAGCTCAGTGCTCAGATGTGTCTTTTTCTGAGTAGGATGGAGTTTTCACCTCCTTCTTGCTCAGATAAAGCCCTTCCTCTACTACAGCCTCCATAATTTGTCTTGCTTTCTCATTGCTTTTTTTTTTTTTCTGCTTCCAAAATATCTTCCTCTTTTTTTTTTTCTTTCTGAGCATTCTTCTCTTTGCCTTGACACAACTATTTCTCTTTCTTATACCCTTCTTCAAGTATTCTCCTCATCAGTCACCATTCCTAGCTCTGTCTGTGCCTTCACTCCTTCCTAACTTGTTCATTAGGATGGATCTTACCAAATAGATGCCTTTCTAGGGGTACACTGGGTATCAATACTATAAGCTCACTATATATATATGTACACCAAATCGACTGATTTTTAACACAGTCATCAGAAGCTAAGTCCCAGGGAGCTCTGCCAGAAGCTGTGACAAAGCAGGGTTGACTAGTTTTTGCCAGTGTGGGTTATCTTAACCCAGCAGTGGCTTCTTTGATTAGCATGCCCAGTTGT